>OX038878.1:6722038-7322038 GCA_943789525.1 Agriphila geniculea
GGTGCTAAAAAGTAAAAAAAACAAGCCATAATTTCCTTACCTAGACCGTTTATTCAGTTTAGGTCATATTTAAAAAAAATGTGCAGTGTTCATAGTTCATGCACACAGTAGAGATGGTAGGCGCCAGCAGCTAAATAAAAACCTGCCCATAAAATTGCTATGGAAATAGATTTTTCGGTGTGAATAAATATCGGATTTTATATTTTTGGTAGAGTCCGTTTTAAAAATGCATCTAGCATCTTTTTCTATTGAAGTCGCCAACATGATGTTTTAAGAGTACTTACCTCTATTGTCATTTGATGTTATGTTGTTGTGGTTTTCTGTAAGATAAACTATTACAGTTTTTTGTAAAAATAAAAAGTAAGTAGTAAGTTATAAACTTACATAAATTATTGATCACTACTTACTAACATATTTTTAGCTAATTGGAATAGAACGTTATCTCTTCTCTCTCTCCCTCTCTACCTCCCTTTCTCTTTCTTCGAAAAAATAAAAATCAAACTATATTCACTAACGTATTATAATAATAATAATATAATATATAATATTAGTATAATAATAATAATATTCAGTGAAACTAATCCTACTATATCCTACTAATTAATATTATAAATGTGAAAGTTTGTGGGTTTGGATGTTTGGATGTTTGTTCCTCAATCACGCAAAAACTACTGAACGGATTTGGTTGAAATTTGGCACACAGATAATAGATAGCCTAGATTAAAACATAGAATACTTTTTATCCCGATATTCCCACGGGAACGGGAACCACGCGGGTGAAACCGCGGGCGGCAGCTAGTAGAACAAATAAACAGCACCGTACCACAGTATATACAATCCATAAACAGATGATTTAAAGTTTAAATCACAAGAAAAAAAAAACAAATATCCAAAAAGTCTCGGAATAACCGTTATTTACTACAATTTACTTACATATAGTCGACAGCGACACATACTCCGAAAAGGAAATCCAAAGCGATTCTAAAATCGGATTAAATTACCCCCGACTTGCACCGGAACTGAAATCTTTTGATAGAAAATCCGAAAACCTTTTGTTTCTTGTTGACATTTAAAAAGTACTTTTTTATAGCTTGATATCAATAATTATTTTGCATATGGATTACCTCTAGAAGTTCATGAAAATCCAAAAGCTTTATTAGAAACGAAAATAGAAACAGTGTTATGCACATCATTTCTGTTAATCACACTCTCCGTCAAAAAAATTTAAATGTTATTTTCAACATCAATTTAACTAAAAATATTAATACATTCACATACGTGAAAGGTCTCGCATTTGCAAATTAGTTGTAAAACTTGTTGAATATTCCACATCCAATACGTATTGATCTGAAGCTGTCTGACTCTACAACAAAGTTATAGCAACCGATAACTTTAACAAGATTTGATTACATCGTCAATGTTGCCTCTGTAAAAGGAAAATAGGAAATTATACCTACTAAGCTTTGGAATTTGAAAATGTAAGCTTCCCGAAAGGAATCCTGATTAGGGATATACTAGGTGACAATGGTGGATTAATATCATTATTGCCCGCCCTATGTCAGTTTAACTACCAAAAACCATTAACCGCGTTCAAAATTCTGAATAGCTAATGGAGGGCCTAATTGTAGGGCTTCCACCGCTATTAAATCTTTGACCATCAGCCATTTTTAATGTCCCCACTGCTGGGGCACAGGCCTTCCTTATGGGTGGATAAGGAGGACGGGCCATAACCCACCACGCGGGCCCAATGCGGATAGGTGGATTTTAACGACTGCAAATGCACCCGGGACCAACGGCTTAACGTGCCTTTCCAAAGCACGGAAGAGCTAGAGATAATAAACTTTTGGTAACCCATCCCATGACAGACCCTTGCGAAAGTTGCTTAACCTTCGCAACCGCTGGGCCAGGCGCTAAACCACTGCTCCATCGAGCTCCTCTTATTATTAAATCTTTATAGCCTTATTCTATTGTATTTCATTCTAAAGAAAAAGTTTTAGCTAAGCGTATTTTATTTAAAAAAATCCGCTAACACCGAGCAACAAGCGGCCCGAAATTTCAAAATTACGTTTCACATGAATATCGATGACTTGTGAAAAGCTCCTAGGATTATTGAATAATTCATAGAGGCCTCTCGTTTGCATTCTGATCGCAATCATCCGCAATAAGTCGGGGGGGACACGCGCGGACGCGGGCGATTCGCCAAACTTCGGGCTATTGTAAACACACGCCTTATTTGAGAACGCTTGCGGACCAGGGTTACCAGACGTCAGGATTTGTCTTGACATGTCAGGCTTTTTGGGTCCCTGTCAGGATTCCGGGAATATGACAGGCTTTTTTGGATTATTCACATTATAGAAAACAAACCTTAGAATTTTTAGAAATTAGCTTTATTTATTTTTCTTTTTTTTTGTACTTAGGTACATTGTATTGTAATTACATCAAAACATACATAGGTCATCATATATCAGCCGCACGGCACCCACTGCTGGGTATAGGCCTCCGCTAAGGATCTCCACGACCGACGATCGGTCTTGCGCTGCCCGCATCCAGTGGATTCCCGCGACCTTCACCAGATCGTCGGTTCACTTTGTTGGGGGCCTACCCACAGGCGCGGTCCGAGGGGGGGGGGGGGGTCACAGGGGACATGACCCCCCCCAAAATCGTACACGTCACATAGAAAAAGCTTCTAAAAATGTACAGAAAAGCAATTATTATTTTTAGTGACCCCCCACCAAAATTTCAGGCTGCGACCGCGCCTGCCTACCCACGGAGCGTCGTCCGGTGCGCGGTTGCCATTCCAGAACCTTTCCGCCCCAACGGCCATCAGTTCTTCTCGCTATGTGTCCTGCCACTGCCACTTTAGCTGAGCTATCCTTCGAGCGATGTCGGTTACTTTAGTTCTCCTAGGTATACATAGGTAATTTTTAGCAATTAACTAGAACATTTTCAGTAAAACAATCAACTAATTTTGCAATAAATAATCAATTTTTAAATAATTAACATTTAAAATTATAAATAATCAACTTTACAACTAAAGCTAAAACGAAAACTTTATTTTTGTCTAAGGAGGTACTTGAAATATTAATTTGAAACGTCATTAAAACAAGAAACAACAATAAATTATTTATTAAAAGAAAAATGTGTTATCGTAATTACGTCGCTCCGTTTGGGTGTTTTAGCAAAATGTCAGGACTTTTTAGTAAAAATCAGACATTTTGTCAAGATTTTTAGGTATACCATCCGGTAACCCTATTCGGGACAGGATCAACCTTTACCTAATCTGTGTTACGTAAATCACGTGTTTTAGTTGACAATCGAGTCTTGACCCCTTTTTTTGTGAATTCCAAACCGATGATTGGTATTCGATGGACGTTCATGGGTTGTAAATAATAGGTAGTTACCTACGTAAGGACATAATTTCAACAGATTAATGGTTATACAATACTAAATAATATACTAGAAAAAATACGACTCGCATTAGATCAATTCTCAGACGGGAACCGAACCCGCGACCTTTGGATGTCCGGTGCTGCTGCTGTGACCGCTGAGCTACCAAGTCGGTTATAACATACGAGGAGAGGCTGATAAGTAGTCTACCTAAGGATGAAAGAAAATACATAGAGAGATGATTTATTTTTATTTATCTATTTGATCCCCTCCAACTGAAATACATTTATGACATGTTTCAATAAGGATTTGTTTTGCTCGTCAAAATGATCGCTCCCAAGGTCCTTCATTTCTTCGTCGGTATAAAATCTGAGACCTCTCAAATTTCGGTCGCAGATTTTCTACCGACGGCTCTAAGGGTGGCCTATAGTCCAGATTTAGCCCTCTGTGATTACTTCCTATTTCGAAATTAAAAGAAAATATTCACTTCTCAAGCTTACGCGCTCACTAGACATAAAATAAAACACTTTTTAACGGATACTAGCGCGGTTTTATTGAATGTACTTTGGTATTTAGTTGGTATTTGGTTTGATTTTTGGTTTTCCCGACGTTTCGGCACCTTTGCAGCTGCCGTGGTCACGGGAGACTGAAGCTACCCGTGAGCCCACCCTCAAGCGATGAATTTTTTTAGACGTTCAGAAATTAAAATTTAACAAAATTTTTAATTATTTTATGTTGATTTATAATTTAATTTTATGAATTATTTAGTGCTAAAAAGAGAGAGAATCTACTGAAACTACCACCATTTCATAAAATTGGGAGGCCCCTCCAAAAAAGAAAACTTGGAGAGGAAGCCGACCTCCGTCTTTTGTATTAATTTATTTATTTGCAAAAGGAACTAACCGTATCATTAGATCTTACAGTGTGTGTGAGGGGCTTTAGCTTGTGAATGATGGGGTCCCAAGCTGGTGGAATTTTCCAACCATCATCTCTATTGAAATTAGGATATTTATATCCTAATAAAAATAATGATAAATATCCTAAAAAGAAAAGTTTGAGAGGTCGCAGATTTTCTACCGACGAAGAAATGAAGGACGCTGTGAATGATCATTTTAGCGAGCAAAACAAATCATATTTTTTTAATGGTATGATGTCACTAATTGAGAAATGTCATGAATGTATTTCAGTTGGAGGGGATTAAATAGGAAAATAAAAAATAAATCATCTCTCTATGTCTTTTCTTTCATCCTTAGATAGATTACTTATCAGCCTCTCCTCGTAGCATTGTGAATGCAAAATACCACAGAACAAAGAAAAAAATAAAATACTCAAATTTAAAGATAATTAATGGTTTTCTTGTATATTTTCTAATATATTAATTATCTATCTATATACAGGGAGTCCCAAAACTTTGCCACACGAAGGGAAAGTACCCTAAATATTGAAGATGGGAAATTTTACTGAAGAAAACTTCATTTTGTTTTTAAAAATAATAGGAACTGCATTCAAAGATTTGTGAGAAAAATCGCCTGCCTTAACCAGGAAACGAACCCACCAAATACGAAAAAAAAAATTTACGATACCAATCAAAAGGGTTACTCAGAAGGATTATTTTATCTTAAGTGACACAGCCACATGAGTACTCTACTCATGTGACACAGCATCTTAAACTAAAGGAAGACCATGAAATTTAACATTTAAATTTTAATTATTACATATTGTATCAATTTCTATGGAATCGTATGCTATTAAAAAAATCTTTGAATGCAGTTCCGTTTCTTTTTAAAAACAAAATGAAGTCTTCTTTTAGTAAAATTTCCTATCTTCAATATTTAAGATACTTTCCCTCTGTGTGGCAAAGTTTTGGGATACCCTGTATATAAATATGTATGAATCCCTATTTCCCATAGTCACGCCATCACGCGTGAACGGCTGGACCGATTTCGCTAATTTTTTTTGTTGTGTTTGTTATTATCAGGAGAAGGTTCTTATTAAAGAAAAATTAAGAAAATTGCGCAGAAAATTAGAAATTTTAAGAATATTTAACTTCTTTAATTATTTTGGTGCGTAAAAACTCAGAGCAAAATCGCTCGTCTGTGTTGTAAGTATGTTTCACACGAGAGATTTTTTTTTGTCAGCATTCGTAGCAAAAAATAACATTACTTCGCATCACTTAAAATCAAACAATGTGTTTTTTTCTTTCTATAAGACCGTAATTTTAAAAGTTAAAGTTTTTCTTACGGTCCTTTTTGCTAGGGCTAATATTGGATTTCTAGAATTAGTATTATACACTTTTTTATTTCCTTTTTATTATAATTTTTAACCTTATTACAGCAAACGTAAATATTTCCACACATGCAAAAAAACGCTACTTTTTCCATGTCAAGGCCACTAAAATATGACCCGGCTGGGCACTCCTCGCGTTTTAATATTACCGAAAATAAATTACCTACAGCTTGTATCATATTTTCCAGCTTTCGCTGAAAATGTTGCAATGAGTAATGGCATAGTAACATGACACTATTAGATAAATTTGCGCCCATGTGAAACTTTTATATGAGACGACGCGATTACGACCCGATTTTGTAGTAATTGTTATCATTGGTAATTGTATTTCAGGACGCTTAAAGGTATTACGATTTGTCGTATATAAGATTAAAAACATTGACCGCTCAACCATAAGTAAAAGGTGCTTTTCCATTTTCCATAAGTAAATAAATAATGTGTGCATAACTATAATTAAACGACTTTAATAATTGAAAAGAAGGAGGTTATTTTAATACAAGTTCTTACCTAACGGTTTTATTAATTTCAAGTTTGGAACTAAATAATGTTTTTTAAATGGGAAGCAAATATTCTTTCATGATTGTAAGAAACATTTTTTATTGGTGGTGGTTTGCCCACCCGTGTAAGACGCGGGGTCCCGGGTTTGATTCCCATGAGAGGGTATATTTGTACTCGATTTGGTTGGGGGTAGGGCTTATTTTAGTCCACCTGGCTATAATAGTTTCCATCATCTTAGCTAAGTCTGATGCCATAACAACAATTTTAATAATTGTTGTGTTCCGGCAGATAGAGGTCAGATAGCCAGCAGATTGCCAGCCATTAACTACACCTGGAATCCTCATCACTGACGATTCCGGGTGTAGTGCGCTTCCACCTTCGGCCTTATCGTCACTTAACATCAGGTGAGGTGAAGGCCAAGCACTGTCCCGTTGTGCATAAAAAAATAAAAATTTATCAGATGGTAGCAATGTAGGTTAGATTACAAGGTTGTTGAAGCCTCTCCCTTTATAACGGGTTTGCCACACGATGCCAGTTAACAATTACTCATCGTTAGAAAAAAGCTTTAAAATGTTTACTTTGCATGACGCCAACGCGATAACGCGTTTTAATGGCGGAGGTGTGGTTTTGCGACACATTGTTAATGGTAACGAATAACCTTTAGGGTTGATTTACATCTGTTAGCACAGAATCGCATCCTTTCCCGTCACTCAGAACGTCATTTGCTAGAGCAAGGCAGAGGGTAGCGTGACGTGATTGCTATCGCGCGCGGCATTGTAGTTTGTATTATATTGTTGCATATTAGCGATGCATTGACGAAATAATGCCCCTAAAGAAAGCGACAGAAATGGATAGACAAAAAGATATATATATATATATATATAGATATACAGATGTAGATCAACTCTTATGACCACTTACGATCATGCGGATCATGCCGCTTGATCCAGTGGCATGATCAAACAGGCAGTGAAACGTGGTCGCTAACTATGGGTCTCATAAGGATGCTCAAGGTCACCCAGCGTGCGATGGAGATAGCCATGCTCGGCGTTTCCATGCGTGATCGAATCAGAAATGAGGAGATCCGCAGGAGAACTAAAGTAATCGACATCGCTCGAAGATTGCTCAGTTAAAGTGGTAGTGAGGTGGACACATAGCGAGAAGAACCGACGGCCGTTCGAGCGGAAAGGTTCTAGAATGGCGACCGCGCACCGGACGACGTTCCGTGAGTAGGCCCCCGACAAGGTGGACCGATGATCTGGTAAAGGTCGCGGGAAGCCGCTGGATGCGGGCAGCGCAGGACCGATCGTCGTGGAGATGCTTGGGGGAGGCCTATACCCAGCAGTGGGTGTCGTGCGGCTGATATGATGATCCAACAGGCTGGATCAAGCCATTTTGACCGTGTGTGGGTAGAAATTTGGAAGGACATGCCACTTGACGGAAGGATCGATTTTCAACAGAAAATTTGCAACAGAAAATCGATCCTTCCGTCAAGAAGCGGCGTCAGTTTCGCGAACACGTTTGTTCGCGAAACTGACGCCGTTTCATGCCGCTTGACCATGATCAATTGTATGCTCTCTGTCATGCCACAAGATCAAGTGATCGTGAGCAACGAACTAAACAGATTATGATCGCTATTATGCAACCAGTGTCCAGGCTAAATGCCAGCATTTTAGCCCCGCAAGCTTGGTTGTAATTTTTGTGTGGTGCTGTTTTTTGAGCGGAATGCTTGTTCCATAGATTTTAATTCACTGGTCGTGAGCGGTCTCTGTCTCCACAAATTAATTTTATGTATTAAAGAAGGAGAAAGAAATAAAAAAGAATGATAAGTAATTACTTCAGATAAGTTAAAAAAAATGTTTTATAGTTCTAAAATCGTTTCAATACTACGTCAAACACGTTCCTGTTCTCCTAGCACGTAGCTCCATTAAAATTTTCAAAACTTTTCCTCTAAACAAACATTTTTGTGTACCTACATTAAAAGTTTCCTTCGTAAATTCAGTTTTAATTAAAAAGTACTAAGTACTTTAGGTTTATGCTTTCAGTGTTCGGTTTGTTCGTAGTTGAACTATTTATTTTCCAATATATTATGTTAAAACAATCATGAGCTGAAATGGAAGACTGTTCTTATATTTACGTAGAACTTGGATATTTTATAGACGTACTTATCAGACTTTTGAGTTGCGTACCTACGTAATTAAAATACTAACACACACTATAAAAATCTAGAAAGAATTAGTGTAGTGTGAAGAAGTGCCTTTTTTTATTGCCGCGTACATATTCAAATGTGATAGGTACCATAGGCAACAGCGTCGCTTAACCACTGCTAAGATTAAAATCGCTTGCACGCCGCGCCCGCTGTCTTGCGTTTAGTTCGTGCAGGGGCGATACCCGCGCACACGAATTTTGTCTGGCTTTGTGACAAACCAATGTCTGATTGCCTCAAATTAATGTGATTTTATTCAGAAGGAAAGAAGATTTGCCGTATAACTTTTATCAGGTGTTACAATGAATGTTGTTTTAATAGTACATGACAGTGTATACCTTCGCTTAATGACAAATTTTTTTTGTTTATTACTATTATTCCTCAGTTTTATTACTATAAAATCTGTTCGTAATGTTCTAAAACATCTATAACGTATAACGTTGGAATAAAATTTTCGTATAAGTTTTTAATGTTTACTTCAATCAGTTTTGATTAGAGAACTTTAATTTTAATAGTTTATTATCCTATTACTAATGAAGGTTTTATTTGTTCATTGATTTAAATCATAATATTACTCAATTGGTAAAGTATACTGTATAATTAGTTCTCATTTAATCCGCTGGGTGGTTCATGAACAATTTCCACTAAGAAGACAACACGGACAAAGCAATATAACTTAAATTCATCGCAATAAAATAATACGAATTAAAAACTAAATATTTTCATAATTTATATTTGGTTATTTAAATACAATTAAGATTTTTGTTCAAAACGTAAAAATAGAAGGAATGTGTCACTAGAGGGCGTTCGATTAACTTGTATTACCGAATAATATGAAAATACATCGTAATTTCGTGTTTGTCACAATAAAATGACCTATAATAAAATTCAATACTTTCTCTAATTTTTAATTAGCGTATTATAAAAGGATTAAACTTTATTAAAAACATATCGATATTATTTAGGAGAGTTTGCTACTCGCCGCAAGATGGCGATAGTTTGTATAACAATTTTAATCAGTGCCATCTAAGAATTAATGCGGAATCTGTATTGCCATTTGCCATTCAATTAATCGGTCAATTTAGGGTTGGCATAATTTAATTTATTATAGAAAGTACATTAAGGTTGAAAAAGAAAAGTAAACGATATCTTAGAGAAATTAACAATATTTTATGTGATCTATGTTTTAAATATATATATCTTAGTGTTTCACGCACATTTTATTAACTTTGAATTATTGCATCGCACACATATAAGTAAAGTTGGTCATTTTTCTATGGATACCAGAAATATCTGTTATAAGATGTCAGTGTGTCGGGATCTAGCTGGATCCATTCGGAGGTATTTGCGTGCTTGAAAAGCAGGTGATGGAACAATTAGACATTCAGACGTCCGGAACTGCAGGCTTTCGCATTTGTAATGTTAGTAGGATTTATTCAATAATAAAATGTACGATGTATTAAAAATAATATATTATTGACACAATTGCCAACCCTACATGTCGGGACTTTCGTTACGCAGATTAGAAAATCTTATTGTTACTAAGGGGCAAAGCGGAAGGTGAACAAATTAAACTGCCATTCACTCAATAAATGACATAAAAAACGATAATGTTGCCCGCTTTTTGCTATTTCCAAATCTTTAGGGTAATTAATGATCCATGGTACGTTTATGGTTGAAAAATTATATTTGGATTAATCTTAATATTAGGTGTAAATTGATAAAAAAAAAGAATGAATATAATTAATATGGGCCTAATGAACACATTGTTTGTTAAATGGGACCTGTCAAGTAAAGATTGAATTACTTATTTACTAAATATATGATATAGGAGAAACGAACAAAAAAATAAGGTTTTTTAAAAGTCGTGCAGCATCTCTATCTTATCTATGTATATATCTATATGTTATTTTAATATTTATTTATGTATTTAACTTTTTTGATATTTGTAATCATTTTATTTTGCCTTTTCAATGAGTTAGTGCCTTGAAACTGTATGTAATAGTACAGAAATAAGTCAAAAAGCATTTTAATTGTATTTTTGTTTTACTTTTTAGTTTGAAAATGCAATCATTTACCATCTAGAAAAATATTTATTATTAAGTAAATATTTTACTATGGGGAGTTGTAGATGGGAACACTGAAAAAATATTGGGGAAATCTCAGATATCACACGGGAATTAACCGGATCTTATAACTTTAGCGCAGAGATTTGAAAAAAACAACGGGGAAGAACTTTTTTGTAAAATATTGCTAGGGACTTTTATATTCTAGAATTTTCGATGGATTAGAGTATATAAGAAACGAGCAATCGAGATCGGCGGGCTGATTATCTAATTAGTAACCACCTAGCGACCGGTTGCAGTTCATAGATGATAGTGATCCATTGCTAGTTCTTTTTGGATTAAAAAAAAACATACCAAAGAAAAGTAGCAATGTATGTGGAATGAAACCGGTCGCTAAATAGTTTCTTTTTAGATAATCAGGGTGCTGGATCAGTTTGTTTTTATATTCGGAACAGTTATTATGGAGAGAGACTCTTCGATCGGTATCAGTTTATTTTTATCCTCGGACAAGTTATTATGGGAAAATAATGCCCAAACGTAATTTTATTTTATTGTTTTATTAGTGAAATTAATGTTTAAAAGTCGCGATATTTTTATAACAGTTTTAATATTCGTTTAAAATATATTACGTTGAGAAATAGGTCGTATTCTTTAGGTAGGTAGATTTGTGGTAAGCAATTGTATTATTAAATTTATTTTAGAAATTTATGCTGTTCTGTGTTTTGATGAGATAGAGAGAGATAGAGAGAGCATGGGGTGATTGGCAATCCTGGCCAGATTGGCATATCGCTTTGAATGACTCTTGAGAACCTAGTCAGGATTTGGCTCTGATCTGCCTGAGAACGTCTCTCTTTTGAAAAGATGACGTTTGTCTCATGGCTTTAGGAGTGGAAATACTGTGTGTGGGTTTTGTGTCAAAATATCGAACAGTGTCAGTTAAAATCAAAACTTTGAGTAACTTTTGACTGGATTAAATTTTGTTTCTTTAAATATAGTAATTGCTTACTATAAAATTTGGGACTCGAAACTCGTGGCCTCAGATACAACCCGTCGAAGTTGTATCTTGCGAAAGGCATGTTTCTTAGAGTCTTCGTGTCGGGATCTCGGGAGTGCAGTGATTTACAAAAGTTTTAGCTAATCGGGCTTCTCAAATTTGCAAACGATCGTAAATTTTCGAGATATAAGCTAAAACTGTGCGGTACGCGAGTGCTGTGTTATTTTATTACTTATGTTAGAGTCAATTCAAGCCACGGGTGTTTTTTGAATCGCAAACGCTACCGTCCGAGGCGTTTTTCAAAATAGCTTGAATTTCGCGTCGCGAGTGAAAATTAGCCAATTTTTTGGAAAATTTGCCTGAAAACAAATTTCTTATATTTAATGTCAAAAATATCATTTATTACATGTTGTTGTAAAAAGTGAAAGAAAATCATTTAAAAATTATTTTATGCTCTGTTAATGTACTTTTGAAAAAGTTACTTCAGGCATTTTGTTCTAAATAAGTGCTAAAGTGAATTTCAGTGAATTTTCAGCAGCTGGGATAATTATTTATTTGCCAATAAATAATTCAGTAAGTGCTAAAATTAAGACTAGGAAATGTGATGGATTTTTGGACAAAATCTCTGTTCGGTTTTCTCTATAAAATTTTATTGCAACACAATAAATGTAATTTTACAGATTGATATTAATTGTAGAACTCTATTTGTCCTAAAAATCTGTTCATTTAATGCTAGGGAATACATATTAGACATGGTTAGGGTGTGAGTGTGTTGTGTTTTTATGCTTTGCGATTAACTTTTCTTTCTTAAAAATTTGATATTAAAATTTGTGGTGTGAAATATTTTTTCCAAAGAGTGTGATTCTATGTCTAGAATATTTCAATAGACACTATTAATCTGAAATAATGCTATTTTGGAAGACTCACTACTAATTAACTACAAATTTTAAAGTTTCATAATATGTTTCTCCGCTGTGCTTTTTCACAACTTAAAAACTATTTTCTTGAAGTGATGGATTGATGTATTGCTGTTTTTCTCATATAATTAGCTTTTATATGTCCATTATTATCCAGAATAGTTGCCAGAAAGCTAATTCAGTTAACTTGAGATTAAACGGTGATTGTTCGTTCAAAATTCAAATTTTCTTAAAATGTGAATTGTTTTGCTTTTATTATTGTAATATGTATGCAAATATATTCTCATACAACATACATTATCCATATATATACAAAGTAATATATTTTGTGGTCATGAATGGATTCAAAGTTGGTCGTTCGACTAAACTGAAGAAGTTCAAAGTTACAACTTGAATTTCATTTTACTGAGTTGATTTATAGCTGTATTACTGTTGTTTTCATATGGTTGGCTTTCATATACTTAGTACTTACTAGAATTATCACTAGTAAACTGAAATAGCTAACTTTGAGATTAACGGTTTCATCGTTCTAAAATCTTATTTTTATAAAAAATATGATTTATTTTGCTTTTATTGTTATAATATTTGTGCAGATACTTTATCACACAGATTACACTATCCATACACACTCCAAATGATATTTCATGTGTAGTCTAAAAGTGGATTCGAAATTGGTTATTTTTTTGACCGAAGCCGATGAAACTTTAGATGAGGTAAAGTGTAGTCTTTGTAATCAAGTTCTATTGGACCTTCTGGTTGGCACTTGATTACAGAGATGAGGTATTGCTGAGCTGCCATAATTTATAATAATAATACTTACTTTATTGAAGTCTATCTGGGTCTATGGTCCAGATATGGTTTTAATGCAGCAGTTGTTTTATTTTAGGAATTCCTTTGAATGGTTTCCTAGTCAGTTTCGATGTATGATTCTCCATAGCTAAGTAAACCTTTTGTGTTTATTTTAGTTATGCAGTTCATAGATTAGTTAATACTAGGGCCATTGAACGATAATCAATCTGATTGTTTGTCAAGGGTTTTGGTAGTCTCAACAATTTGATTAGTAAGGGTCTATTAGTTATGAGATGTGAAAGTTTACCTTTAGGTATATCTCTGGGTTAGGTTGACCGACCACCAGTATTTCCTGGGTAAACTGACATAATCATAATCTAGTCTTAAGACTATTACTAAACAAACGGCTAGGCCAAGATATTCTGTTGAATTTCTAGGCTTTAGAAACCGTTCAGTTATAGTTTTGTTTTGCATTGCCTTCAAATTAGCTGGTTACCCAGATTCGAAGACAAACCAAAGCAACTCATCCTTACCCCTGAGTCAATAACATATTGAGACCATATTTGGACTAATATACCTATGACTGATTTTATTAGTAATGGCTAAGCTCATATCAGCGGTAATGGTTTGAGTAAAAAATGAATATTGCTCATAGAGTATTATTTATTTCTGACAAATCCTTGTCTTTTCACATTCCTACCGTTCCTTTTGAGAATGCCTGATTTATATTTGAAATATAATATAAAAATTTATTTTGTTCAATAATGATTTGAACAACATTTCCAGTTTGACTGAATGTTCTCTCATGTACTGCGAGCGCCGTGTGTCATACAGATGATGTCTATACAAAACTACATCAACACTTTACAACAGTGATTTGTGTCAAATCACTTTAATATTTTTATCATTTTCTGTTGAGCATTAGCTTGATGTATGTTGTCTTGGCCAGTAGTTGAATTCTGTGGATCCTGAGAAATCTCTGGGGAAGAATTCAATGAATGCCTCGTGGTAACTGCATGCTTATGTTTAACCGAGAAATTACACTATACAAATCTTATTCTGTCAGACTGTTGAGTGCACTACGATTAAGTAGACTTGTATTCTTGTCTTTCATCACTAACGATGGAATTGACCTGAAGATTACTTGTCGAACAGTCCTGGTAGCGCAGACTCCTTTCTGTTCAGATGAGATATCACTTAAAACCTCGTCTGTTCGCAGCTTGGTACACCAACACTTGTAACTTCTTGGATATGTTCTGTATAGTTCTATCTAAAAGTTGCATAATTGTTATCTGTATGACTACATAGTGGCAGTAAGATGAGACAACATCTTTTGGATTGGAAGTATTTTCATCCAAACATATTTATTTGAGAAATCAGATTTTCTCTTCCCATCAAACTTATTCCATTTTGTATTTGATGCATCATGGTTAATGCTAAAGTAATTTATAGTGCCTCGTTTGCATCTGGTGTGGATAGGCAGACTCGGGGGTTTGGTGGATGAGAGTCACCCAAAATCAAAGACTTTGATCTGTCTATGATGATTGTCTTTGATCTTGGTTATAACTTTTTTTTTTAAATCCTATCCTACTATCTTCTTGTTTACACTAAACAAATCTCATACAAAACTGACATTATACTATTTTCTTTATTATTTATATGTATATTTATTTATAATTGTTAGGTACAAGATGTTAAATTTTATACAAGCGTCTCTGAAAGCACTAATTTATTTCCTTTAAACTACCTTAAAAGAACCAAAGATTACTACAATAATATTTTTCACAACGAAAAGGTCCTATCATGCTAACGATCACATTATGGCTATTTTTAGTGAAACTTATCACTATTTATAATAAATAGATTATTTACTTGGCTTCAATGACCAAGATTAGTCGGGTACACTTATCCCTTAATAAGACTATGAGAAGGCTAGTCCGTTATAATTGGTAACGAGACATGCAGATGGGTGACCGTCTATCATGTTTTATGGTTGGCGGAGAGAAGATGCTTCACAATTGTTGCCTAAGACCAAGATACTTTTAAATCTGGCAAGGTATTAGGAGCAAGTGATGTCACAATTGGTGCTGTGACCATCGATAAAAGGTTTCAAATGTTTGAGGGAACTGGTGTTTCAGAGACGCTTACTGTCTGTTATGATAATAAATAAAAGTTAATTTTAATTCTGTGTTTCTAAACAGAACTGCGAAATATTGGTGCGGATAGTAAAAATCTTTTTACTACACATGACCGTTCAGACTTTACATTTGTATGTAAATAAACAGATTTTAAAGTAGAAAGTTATATTGACTAATATTTAGCCGCACCTTATTTTCATAGTTTTGCTTGCATTGTTTAATAGGAAGCACTCAAATGAAAAATTTAGTCATTTTCTTAATAGCTGTGCGTTTAATAGTTATTTTTTTCATTACAGTTTTAGCACTTAATAGTATAAATTAATGAAACATTTATTTAACTTGATAGTCACTGTTTATATACCTATTGCATTGTTTTTATGTTGTGTTTTCAGCTATTTTTTACATTGTTTCTATGAACGTTCACTGTGTTTCACTTTAGCACTGTTTCTTCAATCTTCATATTTATTTTGTGCCACTTATCCAATTTTTCCTTCGTGATATTATGCAGAAAGTTGGGTAGCAATAATGCGTACAGAATAGGCTGAAAATAAAAACAAAACAGCTTTAATTTTGCAAGAAATATGCAGCGATATGGTAGGAAAAGTTTAGTACAAATAGTACATAAAATTGACTAGAAACTTACTGCTGAAAAACTGAAATATTATTTTGGTGATGCTGTAGTTATATTTTCATTCTTTTTTTCAATAACTAATGAAATAAACATTGACTTTTAAGTTACGAAAAAATAATTTTGGGTTAGGATAGGATCAGTTTGACAGCTAAGGGTGTTGACATATAGGGCTGGTATTCACTTAATCGTAAACTTTATCGATTCGATTATCGACTTTATTCGATTTTATTTTTGACTATACGAAATACTATATTAAAATGTCAGGAATACTTTATTCGGGATGATATTAACTATAAGTAAATAAAAATATCAAATAACTGTTCTTTTTATAACCAAAACGATAGCTTGTTAGTTAGTTTAAGCATTTTTCTATCGATGTTTAAGAACTACTGAAACAAGACTTTTTTGTGTTTTAGTGACTAATTTTATTGCTTTTTAAAAGTTTTAAATCGATAAATATAGATAAGAATATTCCGATTAAAATATCAAACAAAATTAGAATCGATTACTCATTATCATTGAATGTTTTGAATATCGATTATTCGGTTAGCAACTCTATTTGATAAACGTAACGTAACTTTGAAATGTCATTTTCTTAATTCTACTTTGGCAACCTACTTTCCTATCTAGGGAGTGTTTTGCCAGTGTCAGATTTTGAGTGATTCGGTGGCGGATTGTTTCAATTTACATTGAAATGCGGAAACGTCGCATTTCAAGTCATAGCACGATGTACTATTTTATTATTTTATAGAGAAGCAAAGGTTACGTAGGTCATACTGACATATATCATTAATTAATTTATATTTTTTTATAGAAATTATAAATATTGTTTTGATAGATTTTTAATACTAAAGTCCGACCGAACCAATGAAGACAAAGATAAAGACAGCGAACTTAGTCGGGGCCTATTTCATAAATCAAACGAACCACAGATTAATAAAGATTTTGTCTATAGATGACTTTATAAGTTACAGACTAAATAATTAGTGTGCAAATCATGTTTCACGTGACACACGGGCATGTGCACGAGATCTAGTTACGGTGTATTAGGGTTTTGATGTATGATTTTGCAACAATAACTAAGGCTGTACGCGAGATAAACTACTTATAACAGCTGTTTTCCATTATAGCGTTAGAAACTTTGAGCTTTAATCATTTATTCGGTAATAGCTGGTAGCGCTTTCGGTTGTTTATAGCTATATTAAAAACTAAATAGCGTTAACGTTTATTGGGTTAAGTGTTATGGGGGGACGTTTCCGTGAAAAATTTTGTAGCATAAATGTCATTTTTTAAATTTACTGACAATAACTACTGACAATATTACTGACACTACAGATTAATGTTGGGGATTTTAGGGGCGCTGATTAGTAGACGTTAGTTACGTGTAATATTTAATCTTTGAATTTAGCAGCTATGCGTTATGTTAGATTTCACTAGTGTAAATGAAGCTTAAATCTTGGTGTGAAAGAGGCTTAAAAAAATAACTTATTTCCCTCGAAATCAATTGTTGAAATGTATACTGTGGTAACCAATAACTTATTAGATCGTGTTGCTAGAATGACTTATCATTGGATGTGATAAATCCGATGACTTATCGATTCACCTGTTGGAATGCACCCATGTTTGACTTTGACAGATGACTGAAGTTGACATGGAAACTCTGAAAAATTTTAACGTTTTATTGTTTTGTTTTGGAAAAAGTTTTATTTACGTTCAAATAAATATAATTAGGTACATTAGTTAGTACTAGACGGTGCATTGATATGAAAAATAGACGAAAGTTTAATGAGAGACTTTCCAGGCAACGTTCCTCAAAAATTTACTAGATGGCGCTGTCCAATTCCCAACAACCTTACTTGATACTATGGTATATGAATGTAAAACGTAGTGATTATTTCCTCTATGTATGAATGTGCTATCTATAGTAATAAAGAGTACCATCGTAAAAACATATGATTTTGACAATTTGGTTTCATTGTAATCTTTATGTAATATTGTTGTGAATATTGAAAATGATTAATATTATTTATTATAATATTATTCACTAGTACCTATATTTTGCTTTGAGGTATCTATGTATTATTACTATGCGTGAAGACCTTGTAACTTTCTTGGACTCCGATAACCGTCGACCAATGAATCAAGACTACGGTTCTTGGACTCCAGCAGCGCCATAATGTACCCCTTAAACGGTCAAGCATGGCTTTTAGCATGTACACGTAATTACCACCACCACTACTATTTGGGGGCGTGGCCTACCTTTGATACAGTAGCCGGCAAACATCTTGAAATCGGGTAAGGGTTGCGCAGAACACGTATTTTGGGTATGCGTAGCGGTGAGGTACGCGGGCGGTGGGCGCGCGCGCGCTATGGGCCGTTCGTAACTGCACATGCGCGAACTCATCGCCACTCCGCTCCGTCGAAGAGCGTCAAGATGTTTGCCGGAATCTAGGCCACAGTAATCACGTGATACCTACGTGCTTGATGTCAAGCCATCAAGCATCGCCCCTAGACGATCAAAATTTGATTAAACTGCCAAAAAATTTACATGCTTGACAAGCTATGCCTGACCGTCGCGTAAATGCAGGAAGGAGGCTCCGTCGCAATGTCCCTTTCGCAGAATGTCCCCCTTGTACCCCTCTGAAAATCGCATAAAAGACAACTTTTTGATGTGATATTTTTTTATTAAGTACCAGTCCCCCTAGCATGACCGACGAAACACGATATATATCGCGTGATATAGCGTTATATCGACACCCAACTGTCAAAATCCATTGTCTTTTGACAGCTAAACGCGATAAATCACTATATCATATCGTGTTTCGATGGTCATGCTAGGTAGGCTAGGCAGGGGGACATTCTGCGAAAGGGACATTTTGCGAAAGGGACGTTTTTCGAAAGGGAACTTTTGCGAATGGAACGTTTTGCGAAAGGGACATTCTGCGACGGAAGGAGTTGAAGAAGCGCAACCATAGAAATTAAGCGCAGCGAAAATTTTTCTATGTCTATGAGTGCAACGAACCGGAAAAAACTGGCCAAGTGCGTGTCGGGCCACGCGCAGTAGGGTTCCGTAGGTACATTATACCATACCATATTTTAATACCGCTATCATTTTTCGTCTGAAAAAATAACTTTGTTTTTCACAGTGTTTGTATGAATGACAAAGTTATATTTGCAGTTTTGGAAAATGTACTATATCTTGAAAACTAATTACTATATCTCGTTCAAACCAATTTTCGTTGAAAGTGTTTATTAAGATTTATAGCTTATATTTTTTTTAGATTTTTCACCCTCTTACTTTAAAAGTTAAAGGGGGGGGGACACACAATTTACCACTTTGGCGGCATATAGTTTCAAGCGGTTGACTTTGAAAAAAAATAGTCTTAGAAACCTCAATGTCATTTTTAAAGACCTATCTATAGACACCCCACAAGTATTGGTTTGATGAAAAAAAATATTTTCAGTTTCAGTTCCATGTATGGGGAGCCCCCCCTTAATCTTTTATTTTTTTTTTATTTTTGTGTAAAAATCGTAAAGCGGTTCACAGAATACATCTACCTACCAAGTTTCAACTATGTAGTCTTAATACTTTTGGAATAAAGTGGCTGTGACATACGGACAGACAGACAGACAGACATGACGAATCTATAAGGGTTCCGTTTTTTGCCATTTTGGCTACGGAACCCTAAAAACCGGCTAACTGCATGTCGAGCCACGTATAGAGAATAAGTTTCCGTCCGTAGTCTCTGTTTCTGATCCAACTCAGAATGTTTCGGACAGATTGAGGCGAATTCGCCGCGCGATGCGGCATTTTGACCACCGAACTCAAAGCGATAGCCATAGCGTATAGCCATAGCTTATAGCCAAAGCAATACTCTAGCAATTGTTATGGCTATGGCTATCGCTTTGAGTTAGGTGGTCAATATCCGTCAAAAGACCGCATCGCGCGCGGAATACGCCTCATCTGTACGAAGTTTTATAGGTAGGTACTGTTCATTAATACGTACTTATTAGGTTTATTGAGCTGTATTTTCCCTTATCCAATAAAATAAAATAAAGACAGACAGGGACTGACGTACGGTCGGACGGATGGACTGAACGATCTTATGGGTAATCATCGTATAAGTTATTTCCTTGTTTTACTACGGAACCCTAAAAAAACGGTCATTCAAAGGCAAGTACAACTGTATACACTACGCTAAGCTAACCATATTACATTAATATTATCTTCAACATAAGTTTTGTCGCCGCAAAACGATTATAAAGAAAAAACACAGTTGATACTGTCAAAATCATATACGTATTTTTACGATGCTTCTCTTTGGTTAGACTATTTGTACCACGTTCATTCATACTATACTCAACTGCCAGGAATTGGACAGCGCCATCTAGTATATTTTCAAGGAACGTTGCCTGGAAAATCCCTCATTGTAGTTCTATAGTTGATTCAATTCAAAAGGTTGTGTATGACTTTTAGTGGAAAACTTTGGTGACAAGTTTCGGTGTTTTTGCTTATAGAAATAAAAAGTTTTAAAGTGAAAATAATCTGAATATTGTGCTAATTAGTGCGTCGTATGAGTGTGTATGATAAATACCATAAGTTTCAACATAGAAATGGTACTTTTGTGGTGGATTTATTGATAAACTTTGTCGAGTCGGTTTCAAGATAAAACTATAGTTTACAGGTATGAAAAATATATTTATTATAATGGAATACAATTGTTTTCTGATGTGTAGATGGTTTGGAACTTTGCCTTTTTGTTATGGAAGTCATTCGGTTATTTTATCAATGGATTTCAGTTCATATAAAGAAGAAAAAAGGTATGAGTGTATGGTGTGTTTAATGCTGTACATTACTAAGTTATATCTACATGATACAATCATGATTTTAACTAGACTTGAATTAACTTTGTTCATCAACATCAAATAAACTATAGATTTCGTCTTTAAATTGACAACAAGTTCATCGCATAAGTTGTTATTTCACTAACTTTATTTTATTTTTAGCTAACATGATTTAGTACTTAGATAAAAGACCTTTTTAATACCTACTAGAAGGCTTTGATAAATTTGTATTAAAGTATTGAAACAGACTAAATGAATATAACTTAGCGGTAACGATAGCGCTTAGTGGTATAACTCATACTTTTAGAACGGTGTTAGAAAAAGTTACATCTACTATAATTAAAGTACGGTTTAGCATAGGTAGTTAAGAGCTGTAAACGGTTGAACACCTAAGCGGTGTAGTGCTTACTTCAAGGGTGGTACGGGTTTGATTTCTGACTGAACAAAGTTAGTAATGTTGAGTTTTAGTTTGCAATCAGGTAGGTATTAAGGAGTTAGTAAATGATTTATTGAAAGGTATTTAGGTATATAATATCAGCTGGATGGCGCTATGTGAGTTTCTCCAAGTATTAGGGGTTCATTTAGTACATGGGTTCCCAGTTAAAATGTTTGTTTATTATGTGCCTTTCCGGGATAAGAGTTTGCATTTTTTCTTCATATGATACTGGATACCAAACTCTGATATCATACACGGCTGAAGGGTTGAATTTGTATGGGACGTCTTTGGTTCACTTTCCGAACTGTGAAGAAGTTTATTCGGAGTCGCGAACCGAATGGTTTTTGAGGTTTAGAGAGTGGATTTAAGAGCGGTCTGTATAATTTCATGTAGAAATAATAGTAAATTTTTTACTGGCACAAATATCTTAGTAAAAATTTTGTTTTGTGAACATTTGATATGAACTTATGTACAGTTGCACATAAGGTTGCACAAGACTGTCATGAGCCTGTAATTTATTTGAACTTTAATAGTTTTGCATTTAGTATAAACTTGATTGAATATCTTTGTTTTGTTAAAGCCGTTGATCGTAAGTTTAGAGGGCATTCAACTCACTCATTGGAAAATATGGACTAAGGGTTATTTTTTATTTTTTTATTTTATAGTTAATAATAATGCTAAAATTGCTAAGTAGTAATGGATAGTTACACACTGGACAATAGCGCTTTCCCGCAGATATTTTTTTTTTCTCTCCCTTCAAAATATAGTACGGATTCAGCTCGGTGCTACTCACTTGTTATGATTACATTACATGAAGATGAATACATTTTGATGACTTACTATTTGGTAGCGTCACCACCATGCAGATTTTTTTTTACACTTAAGAATTTTATTGCGTAGACCACAACAAACATATTTTCCATTAGTTTTTATTTATCAATTTAGTTTATACAAAGTATAAAATAAAAATGTCTTTTAGTGACTCGATGGCTCAGTGGTGAGAGTATTGATCCGGACGTCCGGAGATTGCGGGTTTGATTCCTGTCGAATAATAAAATGTGGCATAAAATATTGATACAAAATGAATAGGATCTTTATTGTGTCAACAATATAAAAAAATATTTCGCCATATACCCTCTGTTTCGTCGTAGTCGGTTAGAATAGCCAAATTTTATTATTTCATGTTTATCTATATTAGATAATGTTAATTACTCTTTACTCGTTCATACAATTTTATTTAATAATTTTCAGGAATATAATTGTGTACATTGAAAAGACATAGACGCCACCTGGTGGATTTTATTAGAACTAAGTTGTTGAAAGTATTTGGTTACATAGTGGTTGCGAACTTATCTAGTTCATTATTAGGTAGATAGGGGCGTGAATAAGTATGGATAAAGATAACATTAGCGCCACCTAGCGGATTTTATTAGAACTACTTTGTAAAAATTATTTGGTAACGTTGTAATACTGAACTAGTTTAGTTCATTACAAAATTAGATAGAGGCGTGAATAAGTATGTATAAAGATAACATTAGCGCCACCTAGTGGATTTTATTGAAACTAAGTTATAGAAAGTGTTTGGTTGCGTTGTAGGCATTTCAAACAGACTTGTTTAGTTCACTACGAGTTGTATAGAGGGCGTTGATATAGTACGGACCATTTAGCTTAAATATTTTATAGAATCATGTCAGATTTATAGTTTTTTTTTTTTTTTGGTTGAAGTAGATATTAATTATTATAGACGGCTCGACGGTTGGAAAAATGTCCACGCCGGGAACATTTATAAATGAAAATACTTGATGAATGCAGTGGAAATTTACTGATTTTCCAAATAAAATACAAAATTTCGTTTTGACAAAGGCTTTGGTTGCGGTTGCGTCGCGTAGCCATAGAGAAGTGAAAATCATAGAGCGGGCCCCTTTCTTGCTGTCATGTGTTTCGTTCGACGTTAAGGTAGGCGCAGACATCCTCCGGGACGTTGAAAGCTGGCGCAGCGTAGTGGGCTTTCAAGCATCTTGATTAGAATCTTCGTCTTCATTGGCATCGGAAGTAGGTAATAGGCATAGCTTATTCGTGGCCCGTCGTAGGACTCCCTTTGAAGTAGTAACATCGGCAACTCTACTGACGCCGTCCGTTCCTGGGTACAAACGGCATACTCTTCCAAGGCGCCACTGTAGCGGCGGCAGGTTGTCCTCCTTCAGTATGACCACGTCTCCGGTAGCGAGCTCTCGTTGCGGCGTGCGCCATTTGGTGCGCTGTTGCAGCTCGGCGATGTACTCCCGGCTCCACCTCTCCCAGAAGTGCTGGCGTAATTTCTCGACGAGTTCGTATCTATTTGGTCTGGTGACATTTATTTGTGCAGTCGGTATCGACATGAGCGGTCTGCCGATGAGAAAATGGCCTGGGGTCAGAGGAGAAGGATCGGTGCAGTCTGACGAGAGGGGATATAATGGGCGTGAATTTAGGATCGATTCAATTTGAGTAAATAAAGTCGCCAACTCCTCAAATGTCAAGGCAGCATTGCCAGCTATACGTTTTAAATGATTTTTGGCTGATTTAATACCAGCTTCGAAAATTCCACCGAAGTGAGGGGAATAGGCTGGGCTGAAGACAAATTTAATTTCTTCATTACTTGAAAATTCATAGACAGATTGACGGCTGGATCTCAGTACCCTACCTAACTCATTGCTGGCTCCTACAAAATTTCTCCCGTTGTCACAATAGATCTCATAGGGTCTACCTCTACGTGAAACGAATCTTTTAAGGCATAGGATAAAGGCTTGAGTACTCAGATCACTCACTAGTTCTAAATGTACTGCCTTTGTACTTAGGCAGACAAATAAGCACAAATAACACTTACTAGTACGACTACCACGGCCTTTACGGCTGCTAATCAAAAATGGTCCCGCAAAATCGCATCCGACAGAATGGAAAGGAAAGACAGCATTGGTACGAGCTTCAGGTAAATGTCCCATAATTGGCTGCACAGTAACTGCTCGCCATCGAACGCATGTAACGCATTTTTGAACAACACTACGAGCTAAGCGTCTACCACCAATCGGCCAGTATTTGTCTCGAACTGATGCTAGGGTTAACTGGGGCCCTGCGTGAAATAGTCTTAAGTGCTCATGCGCCATTATAAGCTTTGATAAACCATGTTTGGCATCTAAGATAATTTGATGTTTCTTATCAAAGCTATAGTTAGAGTTATTTAAACGTCCGCCTACTCGAGCGATTCCATCCGAATCAATGAATGGCGTCAGATCCAATAGCTTACTTTTCTTATGTAAATTATTTCCTTGTTTAAGCGCCTTTATATCATTCGAAAATGACTCTAATTGGCAAGACTTAAGTATTATTATTTTTGAATTATTTAATTCTATTAAATCTAATGGACCCGATATCTTTTGTTTGTTTTTATTACAATTGTTTATGAAACGTAATACGTATGCAAAAATTCTAACTAACCTTGAAAAATTGGAATATCTTTTAAATTCAATGAACGGCTCATTTGCGATCACAGAACTGGCTAAAGGCAAGGTAAGTACTTTCACCTCAGGCAATGTCTGTGTCGCATGTGAGTATTGCGGCCAATTAGACTCATTGTCCTTGAGGAACGATGGACCTTCCCACCACAAGCGCGAAGAAGCTAAATCCTGAGGGTTGACTCCTCGTGATGCGAGGTCAGCCGGGTTCATGCTGGTTGGCACATGTCTCCACTGAAACCCAATTGTCAACTCATTAATTTCGTTCACTCTATTGCATACAAATGTTTTTAAAAGTTTTACATCTGTTTTTAGCCATCCAAGGACAACCGTCGAATCGGTCCATATAGTTTTATTTTTTAATTCGAAACGAAATGATTCCATTACTTTCGAACATAAACGCGCCCCTAATAAAGCTCCGAGTAATTCTTTTCTTGGTATGGTTGTACACCCCAAAGGGCAAACCCTAGCCTTACCACACAAAAGTCGAACAGTAACCTCATTTCGTTCATTTATGGATCGTAAATATACACACGCAGAAAATGCCACCTGAGAAGCGTCAACAAAACAGTGCAATTCTGTAAATACAGGTGCCTCACAAGTAACATGTCTGTTAATTTTTATATTAGAAATTAAATGTAAATTGTTAATGAAATTTAGCCAAATACTTAAAAGTTTATCAGGAAGAGGATCCTCCCAACTTAACTTTTCGACCCACAACTGTTGTAAAAATATCTTTGCTTTTATAACAACTGCACAAATTAAACCAAGTGGATCAAATATTTTACATATTGTAGAAATTACGGATCTTTTTGTATATTGTGAAGCTAGCTCAACATTAGCAGAAAATTGAATTATATCATTTTTTGGACAATAACTCAATCCTAAGACACTCGACTCCTTGGTCAAGTCAACTAAATCGGTAATTGTGTCTTCATCAATGAATGCCTGCGAACAATTTGTACGTATCTTCCTTAAAGGAAAGCATGCAGACTGTAATACATTATTTACACCCTTATATATGTACTGTAGTTCACTCTCCGTCTCAGCTCCAGCATTTAGGTCATCGATATAAAATCCAGTTTTAATTATGTCTGAAATTTTCTCATCGTTGCATTCGTTAGCTAATTGTAAAAGACATCTTGTGCTTATAAAAGGAGCACATGCCAAGCCATAAGTAAGTGTGTCGAGTTGTAGTATTTTTAATTCACTATCATTTCGATTAGTAGAAAACATGGCTTCAGTGTCCGATGGATTAAAGTCTTTCCACAAAATTAACTGGAGGTGACGTTGAGAAGGATGTAACAAAATCTGTCTGTACATTTTCTCAATGTCTCCCAATAATACAAATCTGTGTCCCCGAAATCTTAACAAAATTGACATTAAGTCACTCTGAACTACTGGACCTACAGCCTGAATATCATTCAGAGATTTGCCTGAAGAAGTTTTTGCTGAACCGTCGAAAACTACCCTTAACTTAGTCGTTTCACTTTTACTTCGAGTGACACAATGATGTGGCAAATAATTTCCAAATTCTGGACGTTCAACTTCGGTTAAATGATTTAAATTTTTATATTCATTTATAAAATTACTGTATGAATCCTTAAGTTGTGGATTTTTATTTAATTTATTTTCTAAATTTTCAAAACGTTTCTTAGCTAAATAAAAAGAATTACCTAAATTGCCTTCAGGTTCTTTCAGTGGCATTTTAACACAAAATCTTCCGTCCTCTAAACGGGCTGTGTTTTCTAAAAAATGATCTTCACAGAATTGTTCTTCTAAAGATAAAGTTTTTACATGTGAAGGCAGTTCTTCAACCTCCCAGAACTTTGAAATTGTTCTATTTAAATCAATAAGGTTGAAATTACAATAGACCTTCATTTTTGATTGACAAATACCTACTGGGCCAGCGATTAGCCACCCAAGTTTAGACTCTTGTAAAGTAGGCATATTGAGACCTAACTTTATTTGATTAGTCCCTATAATACTCCAAAATACGTCAGCCCCTAATAGAATATCAATAGAAGAGGGCTGGCAAAAGTTGGGATCCGCTAATCGTATATTTCCTGGTATATTAAATCGACTACGATTTATTTCAACTCCGGGTAGTGTACCTGTAATTGTAGGTACTAATAGGCACGAGATTCGTGTACTAAATGGGGACAAACATGAATTTAATTTTAGTTTACAACTCCCGGTAATATCACATTTAATATTGTTAAGGCCACAAACACTGAGATTTTCAAAGGATTCCTTACGCAATCCTAATTTATTACATATATCTTCTGTTATGAATGAGGACTGACTGCCCGTATCTAATAATGCCCGTGCAATAACACTAGTATTATTTGCTTCATTAACAAGTTCGACCTGCGCGGTGCACAATAGCGTGTGAGTCATCGTCACAGCTGATAAGGCGACTGGCCCCGACGTCGGCGGCGGCGGCGGCGCGGCGGCGGACGCTCTCGCGCTCGATGCACCCAGCAAAACCGGTTCTAATTCCTCCGTAGACAGTTTATGGAGCAACGTGTTGTGCTTGCCCTTGCATATTTTACACGAACCCTTTAAACGACACTGGTGAGCATCATGCCCACTGCGCAAGCAAATAGTACACAGCTTAAACCTAGTCACCTCGTGGAGCCTTCTGTCAACATCAAAATCCTTAAATTTAGGGCATTCAAAAACTAAATGACCCTTATTACATATAGCACACTGTTGATAACGCTTATTATTTTCTGATGAGGCAAGAAATGATCTAACAGTTTTATTATTATTATTATGGGACATTGACCTTTGCTCGCATTTGTCACTTCTATTATAGTGAGTAGTTTCTAAAATATCAGCACGGTTACGCAAGAAAGAATAAAAATTATCTAGAGTGGGTGATTCCGTTAAACTATTTTTATGTTCCTCCCACTTTAGACTTGTAGTGGAATCTAACTTTGCCGAGATGATAAATATCAAAAGTACATCCCATTGTTCAGTGGGAAGTCCTAAAGACTGCAAAGATTTTAAATTTTTTGATATATGATCGATCAAAAATCGCAATGCCTTAAAAGATTCCCTTGTTAAAGCATCGATACTCATCAATGATTTAAGGTGATTGTTTATCAAAATATTTTTATTATTGTATCTGTCGCATAGCAACTGCCACGCATTGTTATAATTTTTAGCGGTAAACTCTATTGACCTAATTACGACAGATGCACCACCTTCCAAACTAGAACGTAAATAATGGAATTTATTTATTAGTGGTATCGATTCATTTTTATTTATCAACGAGTCGAAAGTGTCTCGGAATTCTAGCCACTTTAAATAGTTTCCATCAAATTTTATTAAATTAATCGTTGGGAGTTTGATCGAATTAAAAGAATGTGAACATGAACCCGCTACACTTTCACTCGCAACTGCATCTTTGTTAGAGCTATATGTTTCAATTAATTCTTGGGCCGTGGAAATAAGAGAAAAAAATTGAGATTCTAATGCGTCTCGCTCAGCAAGTTGTTCGTCAATATTGGACGAAAGAATCTCAATTTCCGTTTGAATATTATTAAATTCTGAAAGTAATTCTTGAAACTTATCCACTCGCATTGACAAATCTTTAACTTGAATAGTGGTCAGTTTACTAGAACCCAATTTACTTAAAGTATTCAAATGATCTTTAAATTTAGTCAATCTACCTTTTATTATGCTGCGTTTTTTTAACAAATCTTTTAAAATGTCTTTAGGTTCTTTTACATCGGTCATCGTAGATTGTTATGAGTTAACAATTACACCAATATACAGCAATGAATTAAGTAAGTGTGAGATAAACCTGCTAGAAGTGCTGATCAGCACTTCGATCCAACCGTCGAGCCGTCTATGTGGCGCTCACGCTGATCACACAGCTTGATCCGCCAAGAAACACCGGCAGCACCAGTTGAACACAGCCTTGGCACACTCAATAGCACTTGGTTTGATCCATTATTCACTGAAATAATCGGCAAAAACGTGTGAAGAAAAATTTTTTTTTTTTTTTACTTTAGTGAGGGTGGGTGGTGACAATTTCTAGAACATTCTTTTATTTCTAAGTGATTTATTGATAAAAGGATGATCCAATTGATAAAGAGACACCAAAATGTCTAAGAAATAGGTAATTATAACTTCTTGTTTGCTATACTGCAATTATTTGCTTTAGTGCAATCATAAAAAATTGGTAGGTTTTACGTATAGTTTTATGGTAAACGCTTTGCCAAGAAACCGAAATGCAAAGATAAATACGCTGTAATCAGCACGATACTACCTTTGACATTAATTATCGGAGCGGCAAGAATAAAAACACGAATTGAATAAAATTGGAAAGACGGGATTACAATGGAGGCCAATACTTCCCTCGTGGCTTCGTTTTTCGTTTCGTATCCGAAGATTGGTGAATATTTGTTTCGGTCGCCAAAATGTCCACGCCGGGAACATTTATAAATGAAAATACTTGATGAATGCAGTGGAAATTTACTGATTTTCCAAATAAAATACAAAATTTCGTTTTGACAAAGGCTTTGGTTGCGGTTGCGTCGCGTAGCCATAGAGAAGTGAAAATCATAGAGCGGGCCCCTTTCTTGCTGTCATGTGTTTCGTTCGACGTTAAGGTAGGCGCAGACAGTTTATATATTTTTTTTTATTTCGTGAAATTTTAGGGTTGATAAAAAATTTCTTTTTATCTTTAATAATAATAAAAAATTGGATTAAAAAAAAAAAAATAAATAAATAAAAATAATAAATAGTAAAAATTGGATTAAAAAAATGTTTAAATAAAAATAATAAATAAAAAAATTGGATTAAAAAAAAATGTTTAAATAAAAATAATAAATAATAAAAATTGGAAAAAAAATATGTTTAAATAAAAATAATAAATAATGAAAATTGGATTTAAAAAAAATGTTTAAATTAAAAAAATGGTTTTCAATAAAAATTGTATAATAATAATAAATAGGTAAATAAATTTAAAAAAAAATGTATTTAATAATAGCAATAAAATTGAAAATATAATAAAATGATTTTAATAATAAATAATAATAAAATAAAATATTTATGTCAAATTTGAAAAAAAAAATATTAAAAAAAAAAATTCAAGAAAATAAAAATTATAAAAAAAAACAATAATAATTAAATAAAATAAATAATAAAAAAATATATATTAAATAAATTAAATAAAATATATTAAAATAAAATAATAATAATAATACTAATAAAAAAAAATTAATAAAAAAAAATAATAAAAATAATACTTATAAAAAATATTAAATAAATAAATAAAAAAAATATATATATAAAAAAAAAAAAAAATATATATATATATATTATAAAAAAAAATTTAAATTGCTTTCTTTTTCTCTTATCTTTTTTTTACATATTATTAGCGCTAATAAACATATTAGAATATTAAACAACAATGAACAGCTTATTGTTTATTATTATATGTATGTATTTTAACGGATACTCTTATAAGGTTTTGTTATAAGTGCGTTCATATTATAAAAAAAAAAAAAAACTCTTTTGCAATATTAGATGTTTCAGTCTTGCGGTTTTGTTTCAGGAGTGATCTTATGTGCATCGAGTTGAATGTGCAAGTGATCTAACTTGATAAGTTAGATATATTAGTAAAGACAGTGACTTAATATAGTGAAGACAGTGACTTAATTTTAGTGAAGATAGTGACTTAATTTTAGTGAAGAAGTGACTTAATTTAGTCAAGATAGTGACTTAATTTAATGAAAATAGTGAATTTGGTTATTATAGTGAAGACAGTGACTTTTCTATTATTATTAAGTGATTTCATACTAGTTTTTTTTTATTTTCTGACTTTTATCTTTTATTATTCTTTTATTTTGGTTATTGGGAGTTTAAAAAAAAAAAAAAAGTTTAAGTGAGTTTTTAAACAGTGAAAACTTACAGTGAAAGTGAACAATACGTTTTTAAAGTGAAAGTGATTACCAAATATAACAAAAATGCCTAAACAAAAGTCTAAATCCAAAACAACGGAGGCCAGAAAGTCCAGTATGATGACCCGTGGAGCTTCCACAGTAGACTCTTCTCCGGTTATGAAGAAACTAAACCCGTTACAATATATGAACCGTTTAGTTCAACGTGCAGTAAGCACAATTAATAGCAAGATTACTGAAATTGAAAATAGAATGGCAGTTACATCTACTCCTGTGGAATCCGAAGATATATCTATACAAGAGGGCGCTGCAAGTTTACCAGCTTTAGTGCAGCCGGGACCTTCTACTGTATATTATCCCGTGGCCCAGATGCCTTCTGAAAAACCTAAATTTCCATCGAAGGGCAAACATCCCGTGACTTTTATTGAGGATTTAACAGCATACTTAAGAAAATGTGTACCAGGGACAAACGATGTCATAGATACAATTATCGAATGTCTAGAGGGCGACACTAGAAATTGGGGAAGACTGTATAGAGAGAGATGGACGAATTTTGAAGATTTCAAGAAGGATTTTCTGGACAATTTTTGGGGTGAAGCAGAACAAAGCGATTTAAGAAGGAGAATAGTTCAAAATTCCTGGGACGGAAAGCAGTCTATGCTGAGCCACTTCATCACGCTGTGTGGACAAGCGAAAATGTTAACTTATCCTATCCAGGAGAGACAACTAATAAGTGACATCATGTGCCATTATCCCAAAGATGTCCAGTACGCGTGGTCCACATCTAATTATAGCTCCATACTTCAAGCCACCGAGTTTCTTCGCAAGTTAGATAACGTGAATAAACAAACAGACTTCAAATATGGAAATAATACTCATTCAAGTGTTGTTCAAAAACCTACTGCAACTAACCAGCATCAACAAGACAATAGAAACACTTCAAATCGGAAGAGGCAGTTCAGCGAAAGGCCAGCGCGTCAAGTAGCAACAAACAAGTTGGCAAAAATGAACGTCGTTAACATTGTAGATGTCCCTAACAATTCTCCAAATGTAAATGTAGAACCAACAAATTTAAACGAGTAGGGGTTGATGTAACAAGCCTCGATACATCAACATTTCCTAATGTAGAGGCAGACTTAACTCCTGTTGCTTTAAAAATTATGTTAAGTCTCGGATGGGAACCTGGACAGACATTAGGCACACGTGGAGATGGATTACTTAAACCTATAATTACAAAAGGTCAATGTAGTAAGGCAGGTTTAGGGTCTAATATTAAAGAAAACGATTTGACCCATTTCGAATTACAGGTAGTAGAGACATTAAAAACTCAATCGGATTTAAATAAAGAATCATCAATTCAAACTGAAACAGTTTCTTCATTATTCAATGAAGAAGACAATATTACTGCAGACAAACTAGAGATGGTTAAATCTGAGGTTGAGGTAGAGATATTTGATAAACAAGTAATATGTCTCGTTGATACGGGAAGTGATATAACGTGTATTTCTGAGTCATTTTGGGAAACTTTAAAGTCACAAGTGGGGAATAAATTGAATATGTTACCTGTTAAACCAATACAAATTCGCGGGGCTGTTGGTCAAAAGAGTGCCAAAATTCAGCAAATGGTTTTATTGCCGGTAAAATTTGGGGAAATTGAAATGGAGATTAGATTTTTAATAGTACCAAAATTAGTCCATTCAGTAATATTAGGATTCGATTGGCTTATAGCAAATAATACCAACATAAGGTTACAAACACCTCCAATAGGGTTAATTATTAATTACAAGGATCAAAGGGTGTTAATTCCATTCATTGAATACGTATTTGAAGGACAAGAAGTTTCAGAAATTGCGAAAGTAGATAGTGATTTTGATTTCAAGAAATATTTACAACAAATTAAAACAGGTATACCTCTTAAAGGAAATCAAGTAAGTAAATTAAGGCAAGTTTTAAGTAAACATGATGATGTATTCACTAAGAGATTAGGTCGTGCAAATTGTTATGAACATGTCATAAAAATGACAGACCATAGTCCAGTTATAAGACGTTCTTATCCTGTTCCATATGCTTATAGGTCACGTATGGAAGAAAAGCTAGCTGAAATGGTTGATATGGGAATAATTTCAAGAGGTTCAACGCCTTATTGCAGTCCATTAACATTCACTTTAAAGCCAGATGGTTCAATTAGAGTTTTATTAGATGCACGAGAAATTAACAAACATATGGTATCAGAGGCAGAAGCCCCACCCATGCAAATAGACGTTTTGAATTCATTTCATGGAGTTAATTACATCAGTATAATAGACCTTAATAACGCGTACTTTCAAATTAAGATTTCTGAGGATAGTAGGAAGTATACTGGGTTCACATTCAATGGGAAATCTTATATGTACAATGTACTGCCACAAGGGTTTAAGACTTCAGTCGGTAGCTTCAGCAGAGCCATAGATCAAATACTAGGGCCTGAAGTTAGACATTTCTGCGTTAATTACTTGGATGACCTTGCTATCTTAACGCAAGGGTCGTTAGAGGAACATTTAGAGCATATTGACATTATACTAAATAAATTAAAGTCAGCAGGCCTTACTTGCAATTTTGGAAAATGTAAATTCATTTGTAAGGAACTAAAAATGCTAGGTCACATTATTTCCACAGAAGGAATTAAAACAGATCCAGAGAAAATAGAATCTATAAAGAATTTTCCAGCTCCTAAGAAAATAAAACATCTAAGAGCATTTTTAGGACTCTGTAATTATTATAGACGATTCATTCCTGACTATAATAGCACAATTCAACCTTTATGCCAATTATTGAAAAAAGGTAAAGGCTGGACCTGGACTTCAGAAGCACAGGTAGCATTTGAAGAGTTAAAAAATAGATTTTTGAGTACAATAATGTTGCACCATCCTGATATGTCTAGGCCTTTTTATTTGCAAACTGATAGTTCTGGAGTAGGATTAGCAGGAGTTTTATTTCAATATGATAATGAAGGAGAAATGAAAATATTAGGATACTGTAGTAGAGCTTTGAGGGGCGCAGAATTAAGATGGACGGTTACAGAACAAGAGTTCTGGGCAATAATTTACTGTATAAGAAAGTTCGAGACTTATTTGAGGGGCGCAAAATTGACAATTAGGACTGATCACAAAGCATTGACCTTTGTTAGATCGTGGAAATTATACAATAGTCGTATAATTAGGTGGATACTTTTCCTTGAACAATTTGACTATACCATTGAACATGTAAAAGGTAAAGACAACGTCGCTGTAGATGTTCTGTCTAGGTTTCCATCTGATTCAACTTTGATACAAGAAGATAGGATATATTGTCCAGAGATTCATTATATGGAAATTAATAAAAATAAGACATTAATAGCTGATTTGAAAATCTAAAAATGACAATATAAAATATGTAGGCGAATGTAAATCTATAGTAACTGAACAAGTAGGAGACATTGTAATGGCAGATTTGTATGGGCCTTTGCCTAAAGGTAGGTTTGGAGCTGCTTATATTCTTGTGATTCAGGACTCATTTAGCAAGTTTGTTAAATTATATGATTTAGCGAAGGCTACTTCACGTGCAGTCATTTCTAAATTAAAACAATTCGCTAAAATAATCAAGCCTAAAGTAGTCATGACAGATAATGGCAGTCAATTCTCATCTGATAGCTGGAAACAAGCTTTAAAAGACATAAATATAAAGCCTATTTACACCACAGTTAGAAATCCACGACCTAATACCACGGAAAGAGTAAATAAGGAATTAGGGCGTTTATTTAGAACATATTGTCATAAAAACCATAAAAGTTGGGCAACAATCCTAAGCAGAATAGAATCTTTGTATAACAATACTTTTCATGAAAGTACTGGGTACACCCCTAATGAAGTAATATATGGTACAAGTAACAGCATGTCGTTTGACAATTGTCTGCCACAGTTAAGTAAAACAAAGAACATTAATGATGTTAGAGTACATGTGAGACAAAATTTGAAAAATAATAGTGTCAAAAGACAAGTCAGATTTAATAAGTCTCATCGTTTAATTGAATTCCACATAGGAGACTATGTAAAAATTCGTAAAGTTAACAAATCAGAAGCACAAAAGAATCTTACTAAAAAGTTTCAATTACTTTATGAAGGGCCTTATGTAGTTAGTGCTATTCCATTCACCAATGTCTATACTTTGATGGACCCTAAAACTAAACAAATTAGGGGTAATTTTAATACTATTCATTTAAATAAATATTATCAATAATGTTAACTTTTGGTTAATTTTGTGTAGGATTAAGGAAATTTTGATATTATAAGTTATAATTCGTTTAGTAGGTTATATCTTTATTACTTAATTTTGTTTTAGTTACTTAATTTTGTAGGTTTGTCATAAATATTTAATTTTATAGGATTCTTTTAATTATTTAATTTTGTAGGATTCTTTTAATTATTTAGTTTTGTAGGATTCTTTTAATAACTTAATTTTGTAGGATTGTTTTAATTACTTAATTTTGTAGGTTTGTCTTAATTACTTAATTTTGTAGGTTTATCTTAATTACTTAATTTTGTAGGTTATGTCTTAATTATTTAATTTTGTAGGTTACATCTTTATTACATAATATTGTAGGTATTTAAATGTTATGTTAATCTTTATATTTAATTATTTAATATTGAAGATACTATTTTTACTATTTAATTTCAAAGGTTAAATCCATATTATTTACTTTTCTATTTTAATCTTAATTATTAAATTTTTAAGTTAAATCTCTATTACTTCATTGCTTTGAATTTGACTTTTATTAGTTTACTTTGTCTATGTGTAGGAATGTTTTGTATTAACAACCACTTATTGGTACATGTTAATTGATTGTTCTTGTTGAGAATAATGTCTCAAGTAAGAAAAGTACTTTTATACTTTTGTACATAAATTAGCACCTCATATATTAAATATAGAGTTAACTAGATTGTCAGTGAAAACTGAAGTTTTGTTTAAGTAAGAATTCTAATCAAAATTGATATTCAATAATTATTGTTGTAATTAGTTTAAAATTAAGACAATTGTTATAATTTAAATATATAAAAAAAAAAAAAAACTGAGGAATGATGGGTCAGGGAAATGACTCGATCACATCTATCGGAGTGGTTAAAAGGTTTTACCAACCTTTATTAACTATATTACACTCTGATCAGACTTTAAATGTGGTCTATAAGTTGAATACTATTTTACGCTCTCACTCTATTATAATCTGTTAAACACAATTTCGACAGATGTGGTCGGTGGGGCGTAGGGTGGTCATTTCTGGGGGTAGGTGGAATATCTTGTATATATATAATATTAATAAATTAAAAATAAAAAAAAAAAATTTTTTTTTCTTTTCCAATATATCTTCTTTTCCTTCATCCTTTTATGTTTTATCATATTTTTATTTGCGGCAATTAATATATCTTGTATTGGTTGATTTATGTGATTTATAACTCCACTGAATTCCATTATTAATCAAGGGGCGATTGTGACAAACCAATGTCTGATTGCCTCAAATTAATGTGATTTTATTCAGAAGGAAAGAAGATTTGCCGTATAACTTTTATCAGGTGTTACAATGAATGTTGTTTTAATAGTACATGACAGTGTATACCTTCGCTTAATGACAAATTTTTTTTGTTTATTACTATTATTCCTTAGTTTTATTACTATAAAATCTGTTCGTAATGTTCTAAAACATCTATAACGTATAACGTTGGAATAAAATTTTCGTATAAGTTTTTAATGTTTACTTCAATCAGTTTTGATTAGAGAACTTTAATTTTAATAGTTTATTATCCTATTACTAATGAAGGTTTTATTTGTTCATTGATTTAAATCATAATATTACTCAATTGGTAAAGTATACTGTATAATTAGTTCTCATTTAATCCGCTGGGTGGTTCATGAACAATTTCCACTAAGAAGACAACACGGACAAAGCAATATAACTTAAATTCATCGCAATAAAATAATACGAATTAAAAACTAAATATTTTCATAATTTATATTTGGTTATTTAAATACAATTAAGATTTTTGTTCAAAACGTAAAAATAGAAGGAATGTGTCACTAGAGGGCGTTCGATTAACTTGTATTACCGAATAATATGAAAATACATCGTAATTTCGTGTTTGTCACAATAAAATGACCTATAATAAAATTCAATACTTTCTCTAATTTTTAATTAGCGTATTATAAAAGGATTAAACTTTATTAAAAACATATCGATATTATTTAGGAGAGTTTGCTACTCGCCGCAAGATGGCGATAGTTGGTATTACAATTTTAATCAGTGCCATCTAAGAATTAATGCGGAATCTGTATTGCCATTTGCCATTCAATTAATCGGTCAATTTAGGGTTGGCATAATTTAATTTATTATAGAAAGTACATTAAGGTTGAAAAAGAAAAGTAAACGATATCTTAGAGAAATTAACAATATTTTATGTGATCTATGTTTTAAATATATATATCTTGGTGTTTTACGCACATTTTATTAACTTTGAATTATTGCATCGCACACATATAAGTAAAGTTGGTCATTTTTCTATGGATACCAGAAATATCTGTTATAAGATGTCAGTGTGTCGGGATCTAGCTGGATCCATTCGGAGGTATTTGCGTGCTTGAAAAGCAGGTGATGGAACAATTAGACATTCAGACGTCCGGAACTGCAGGCTTTCGCATTTGTAATGTTAGTAGGATTTATTCAATAATAAAATGTACGATGTATTAAAAATAATATATTATTGACACAATTGCCAACCCTACATGTCGGGACTTTCGTTACGCAGATTAGAAAATCTTATTGTTACTAAGGGGCAAGGCGGAAGGTGAACAAATTAAACTGCCATTCACTCAATAAATGACATAAAAAACGATAATGTTGCCCGCTTTTTGCTATTTCCAAATCTTTAGGGTAATTAATGATCCATGGTACGTTTATGGTTGAAAAATTATATTTGGATTAATCTTAATATTAGGTGTAAATTGATAAAAAAAAGAATGAATATAATTAATATGGGCCTAATGAACACATTGTTTGTTAAATGGGACCTGTCAAGTAAAGATTGAATTACTTATTTACTAAATATATGATATAGGAGAAACGAACAAAAAAATAAGGTTTTTTAAAAGTCGTGCAGCATCTCTATCTTATCTATGTATATATCTATATGTTATTTTAATATTTATTTATGTATTTAACTTTTTTGATATTTGTAATCATTTTATTTTGCCTTTTCAATGAGTTAGTGCCTTCAAACTGTATGTAATAGTACAGAAATAAGTCAAAAAGCATTTTAATTGTATTTTTGTTTTACTTTTTAGTTTGAAAATGCAATCATTTACCATCTAGAAAAATATTTATTATTAAGTAAATATTTTACTATGGGGAGTTGTAGATGGGAACACTGAAAAAATATTGGGGAAATCTCAGATATCACACGGGAATTAACCGGATCTTATAACTTTAGCGCAGAGATTTGAAAAAAACAACGGGGAAGAACTTTTTTGTAAAATATTGCTAGGGACTTTTATATTCTAGAATTTTCGATGGATTAGAGTATATAAGAAACGAGCAATCGAGATCGGGATCAGTTTGTTTTTATATTCGGAACAGTTATTATGGAGAGAGACTCTTCGATCGGTATCAGTTTATTTTTATCCTCGGGCAAGTTATTATGGGAAAATAATGCCCAAACGTAATTTTATTTTATTGTTTTATTAGTGAAATTAATGTTTAAAAGTCGCGATATTTTTATAACAGTTTTAATATTCGTTTAAAATATATTACGTTGAGAAATAGGTCGTATTCTTTAGGTAGGTAGATTTGTGGTAAGCAATTGTATTATTAAATTTATTTTAGAAATTTATGCTGTTCTGTGTTTTGATGATGGAGAGAGCATGGGGTGATTGGCAATCCTGGCCAGATTGGCATATCGCTTTGAATGACTCTTGAGAACCTAGTCAGGATTTGGCTCTGATCTGCCTGAGAACGTCTCTCTTTTGAAAAGATGACGTTTGTCTCATGGCTTTAGGAGTGGAAATACTGTGTGTGGGTTTTGTGTCAAAATATCGAACAGTGTCAGTTAAAATCAAAACTTTGAGTAACTTTTGACTGGATTAAATTTTGTTTCTTTAAATATAGTAATTGCTTACTATAAAATTTGGGACTCGAAACTCGTGGCCTCAGATACAACCCGTCGAAGTTGTATCTTGCGAAAGGCATGTTTCTTAGAGTCTTCGTGTCGGGATCTCGGGAGTGCAGTGATTTACAAAAGTTTTAGCTAATCGGGCTTCTCAAATTTGCAAACGATCGTAAATTTTCGAGATATAAGCTAAAACTGTGCGGTACGCGAGTGCTGTGTTATTTTATTACTTATGTTAGAGTCAATTCAAGCCACGGGTGTTTTTTGAATCGCAAACGCTACCGTCCGAGGCGTTTTTCAAAATAGCTTGAATTTCGCGTCGCGAGTGAAAATTAGCCAATTTTTTGGAAAATTTGCCTGAAAACAAATTTCTTATATTTAATGTCAAAAATATCATTTATTACATGTTGTTGTAAAAAGTGAAAGAAAATCATTTAAAAATTATTTTATGCTCTGTTAATGTACTTTTGAAAAAGTTACTTCAGGCATTTTGTTCTAAATAAGTGCTAAAGTGAATTTCAGTGAATTTTCAGCAGCTGGGATAATTATTTATTTGCCAATAAATAATTCAGTAAGTGCTAAAATTAAGACTAGGAAATGTGATGGATTTTTGGACAAAATCTCTGTTCGGTTTTCTCTATAAAATTTTATTGCAACACAATAAATGTAATTTTACAGATTGATATTAATTGTAGAACTCTATTTGTCCTAAAAATCTGTTCATTTAATGCTAGGGAATACATATTAGACATGGTTAGGGTGTGAGTGTGTTGTGTTTTTATGCTTTGCGATTAACTTTTCTTTCTTAAAAATTTGATATTAAAATTTGTGGTGTGAAATATTTTTTCCAAAGAGTGTGATTCTATGTCTAGAATATTTCAATAGACACTATTAATCTGAAATAATGCTATTTTGGAAGACTCACTACTAATTAACTACAAATTTTAAAGTTTCATAATATGTTTCTCCGCTGTGCTTTTTTACAACTTAAAAACTATTTTCTTGAAGTGATGGATTGATGTATTGCTGTTTTTCTCATATAATTAGCTTTTATATGTCCATTATTATCCAGAATAGTTGCCAGAAAGCTAATTCAGTTAACTTGAGATTAAACGGTGATTGTTCGTTCAAAATTCAAATTTTCTTAAAATGTGAATTGTTTTGCTTTTATTATTGTAATATGTATGCAAATATATTCTCATACAACATACATTATCCATATATATACAAAGTAATATATTTTGTGGTCATGAATGGATTCAAAGTTGGTCGTTCGACTAAACTGAAGAAGTTCAAAGTTACAACTTGAATTTCATTTTACTGAGTTGATTTATAGCTGTATTACTGTTGTTTTCATATGGTTGGCTTTCATATACTTAGTACTTACTAGAATTATCACTAGTAAACTGAAATAGCTAACTTTGAGATTAACGGTTTCATCGTTCTAAAATCTTATTTTTATAAAAAATATGATTTATTTTGCTTTTATTGTTATAATATTTGTGCAGATACTTTATCACACAGATTACACTATCCATACACACTCCAAATGATATTTCATGTGTAGTCTAAAAGTGGATTCGAAATTGGTTATTTTTTTGACCGAAGCCGATGAAACTTTAGATGAGGTAAAGTGTAGTCTTTGTAATCAAGTTCTATTGGACCTTCTGGTTGGCACTTGATTACAGAGATGAGGTATTGCTGAGCTGCCATAATTTATAATAATAATACTTACTTTATTGAAGTCTATCTGGGTCTATGGTCCAGATATGGTTTTAATGCAGCAGTTGTTTTATTTTAGGAATTCCTTTGAATGGTTTCCTAGTCAGTTTCGATGTATGATTCTCCATAGCTAAGTAAACCTTTTGTGTTTATTTTAGTTATGCAGTTCATAGATTAGTTAATACTAGGGCCATTGAACGATAATCAATCTGATTGTTTGTCAAGGGTTTTGGTGTTCTCAACAATTTGATTAGTAAGGGTCTATTAGTTATGAGATGTGAAAGTTTACCTTTAGGTATATCTCTGGGTTAGGTTGACCGACCACCAGTATTTCCTGGGTAAACTGACATAATCATAATCTAGTCTTAAGACTATTACTAAACAAACGGCTAGGCCAAGATATTCTGTTGAATTTCTAGGCTTTAGAAACCGTTCAGTTATAGTTTTGTTTTGCATTGCCTTCAAATTAGCTGGTTACCCAGATTCGAAGACAAACCAAAGCAACTCATCCTTACCCCTGAGTCAATAACATATTGAGACCATATTTGGACTAATATACCTATGACTGATTTTTTTAGTAATGGCTAAGCTCATATCAGCGGTAATGGTTTAAGTAAAAAATGAATATTGCTCATAGAGTATTATTTATTTCTGACAAATCCTTGTCTTTTCACATTCCTACCGTTCCTTTTGAGAATGCCTGATTTATATTTGAAATATAATATAAAAATTTATTTTGTTCAATAATGATTTGAACAACATTTCCAGTTTGACTGAATGTTCTCTCATGTACTGCGAGCGCCGTGTGTCATACAGATGATGTCTATACAAAACTACATCAACACTTTACAACAGTGATTTGTGTCAAATCACTTTAATATTTTTATCATTTTCTGTTGAGCATTAGCTTGATGTATGTTGTCTTGGCCAGTAGTTGAATTCTGTGGATCCTGAGAAATCTCTGGGGAAGAATTCAATGAATGCCTCGTGGTAACTGCATGCTTATGTTTAACCGAGAAATTACACTATACAAATCTTATTCTGTCAGACTGTTGAGTGCACTACGATTAAGTAGACTTGTATTCTTGTCTTTCATCACTAACGATGGAATTGACCTGAAGATTACTTGTCGAACAGTCCTGGTAGCGCAGACTCCTTTCTGTTCAGATGAGATATCACTTAAAACCTCGTCTGTTCGCAGCTTGGTACACCAACACTTGTAACTTCTTGGATATGTTCTGTATAGTTCTATCTAAAAGTTGCATAATTGTTATCTGTATGACTACATAGTGGCAGTAAGATGAGACAACATCTTTTGGATTGGAAGTATTTTCATCCAAACATATTTATTTGAGAAATCAGATTTTCTCTTCCCATCAAACTTATTCCATTTTGTATTTGATGCATCATGGTTAATGCTAAAGTAATTTATAGTGCCTCGTTTGCATCTGGTGTGGATAGGCAGACTCGGGGGTTTGGTGGATGAGAGTCACCCAAAATCAAAGACTTTGATCTGTCTTTGATGATTGTCTTTGATCTTGGTTATAACTTTTTTTTTTAAATCCTATCCTACTATCTTCTTGTTTACACTAAACAAATCTCATACAAAACTGACATTATACTATTTTCTTTATTATTTATATGTATATTTATTTATAATTGTTAGGTACAAGATGTTAAATTTTATACAAGCGTCTCTGAAAGCACTAATTTATTTCCTTTAAACTACCTTAAAAGAACCAAAGATTACTACAATAATATTTTTCACAACGAAAAGGTCCTATCATGCTAACGATCACATTATGGCTATTTTTAGTAAAACTTATCACTATTTATAATAAATAGATTATTTACTTGGCTTCAATGACCAAGATTAGTCGGGTACACTTATCCCTTAATAAGACTATGAGAAGGCTAGTCCGTTATAATTGGTAACGAGACATGCAGATGGGTGACCGTCTATCATGTTTTATGGTTGGCGGAGAGAAGATGCTTCACAATTGTTGCCTAAGACCAAGATACTTTTAAATCTGGCAAGGTATTAGGAGCAAGTGATGTCACAGCTTTGCCCATAGTACCTACCATTTCAATAAGGTTGAGCTCGGTCGTTATCGTCTGAACGCAGCCTGAAACATGCAGTGCGCATAATGTTCACACTGGGCTGAAAAAACGTAGACACGTAGACAATCAACAGCTATTGAGAAAAAAACGCCCGTAAATAAATTCGATGTTGTAATTTTGTATGGGAAATTTGTAAAGCGCTATCTACCGTTGAAAAGTAAAATGAATTTTTTCATAGACAACTACTCTATCGAGTACTTTTGCACGCGTTTTTGAAGTAAAAACTTCTTTAGCGGAGTTGTACGAATACGAATACGAAAAAACCGTTGTAAGAAACGAAAAACGTTGTACGAATGTCAGTAAGAATCACGTGGCTGATCGAAAATGCGTAAGACGGATGTGACGGATGGAGAGTAGGTAGACAGCTGGTGGCGGAAGTATCCCCCTCTCTTTCTACGGGGAGCGTTGAAAATGGAGGCACGTCATTTTAAGGCGTAAACACTTATGTCACCAGCAACGCGCTAATTTTGAAAATGGAACTAATAGCAGCAATGCACTGCAAACTAAACAGACACCTATTTCATATGAAATTGAGTGATACTGACGTCTGCAGATATTGTAATAAGGAGCAAGAAACACCCAAGCATCTCTTATGTGACTGTGGACCCTTAATCCACAAGCGTAGTATCCATCTGGGGCGACACGTAATCGACCCGGAGGAAATAAAAACTCTGAAAACCAGGAAGATATTAGACTTCTTGGAAGCCGCTGGGCTTAAAGAGTTGCTATAAATAGGTGGCGAGTTACAACAGATCTTTTAGGTCGCAGTGACTACAGCTTTATCTGAGCTGCATAGCCCCTCACAATCAAATAATAATAATAGCAGCAATCTCTTCGGTGAAATCATAGACTTATTTATACTCTGTGACCATAAGTTTAAATCGTAGAATGCGTGCATGTAGAAATTAAAAAGGCCACTGGCGCGAAATCTTTAGAATTTTTCTCTAATTACAAACTGTAATAGGAAAGAAATAATTTTAATCCTTTGCCGCTAATTCCAAAATATCAAAAATGCACAACGTTAATATTCAAGTTTTCAGTTCTGCCGGCACTCCCGGAGTGCAACCCGATTTTTTTCTCGATAGATGTTTATGCTAGGGGTACAGACCTTGTACAGACTGACAGAGACCACGTTTTTTATCTGTTTTACTTCAGGTCCTAGTATGATTATTGTATAAATATGATGAGTAAAATATTTAACACACAAAGTGTCTTTTCAACAAAGTAGTGTTTAGAATGCAGTTAAATTAAATGAAACAATTTACACGAATCTTTGGAGCATATTTCTCTTACACAAAATTATTCAGAATTCCGCCCATTGTTAAGAGAACAAGGATCCCGAAAGATTTACAGCTTCCTGCCTGAACTGGCACTGCCTCCGTTTAAATAAATAAAAACTAATAAAAAAAGACTTTACTGAACTTCCATATTTCATCGAAAAATATTCGATACGTAAACTGCGTTGTAATCAGAAATACTTCAATAGCCGTAAAAGATTTTGAATACTTTATTTATAAATAACAATACTCATGGATTAAAAAAAAACAGTACTGTAACTGTAACTTTTAAAAGATCCTATCCTACTAATATTATAAATGCGAAAGTTTGTGGGTTTGGATGTTTAGATGTTTGTTCCTCAATCACGCAAAAACTACTGAACGGAATTGGTTGAAATTTGGCACACGGATAGTAGATAGCCTAGATTAAAACATAGAATACTTTTTATCCCGATATTGCTACAGGAACGGGAACCACGCGGGTGAAACCGCGGGCGGCCGCTAGTACTACATAATTTGGTAAAAATTACCCACTTGAAAACGAATTAGTACATTTCTTTGAAGCTATTTTTTTCTCTCAGAGACTCGTAGTTTCCAGAGTTTAGCACAGACTGGGAGCCCACGATGTAAACTTGTTACAACTTCATACATTATTATTAAGCTTAAAACTTCAACCTGTGAATAAATTGATGGGTCACCAAACGGAAAAACTTTAAGTACCTAAGTAATTCTCCGCTTAAAGTAAAGTTATGTGACACGGTCTGTGCATACATTTTCTGCCAGTAAGAAGTATTCCTAGGATTCTTGAAATGGTATGGTCTACTTTAGATAATTTACATAATAGACATTAGACGTGAACTTTAGGCATTTTTCTTCGTAGATATTTTGATTTTTAGGCATCTTGATCAGGAAGGAAAAGGTCTAAATTAAATGCCATTTTTGCTTTGTTAGGAATATGAAGTCATTTAAGATTGTGTTTTTTTTTTAAATATTAACTAAGGCCTTTCCAGCGGCCGCTCGATACTTCGTCTGCTTGTACAGTTATTTTTCTTTAAGGTATAATACTATAAGGGATAATACTATAAGATATAATACTATAAGGTATAATACGATTTAATCTTATTGGCCACTGTGAAGTTAGCCACTATGCGCATAGCCGTGCCCCAATACGTCTCTTATGGCCGAATACTCAAACGCTTATTAACTTTGAGGGGCTCTCAAACGTCGTCCTGTCGCATTAAATGTCAAAGATGTGACAAAGACAGCATGCTGTTTGAGAGCCGCTCAAAGTTAAGTAGCGTTTGAGTATTCGGCCATCACACACTTACATTTACATCGAATTTGTATTCTGCGCATCGTCTCGCCCGATGTTCACAGAAGTCATTAAGTTTGAATCAAACTATACCCTGTCGTTCATTTGTACGGCAATATGTCTTTTTCTACCCTACCGACTTGTATGCACATGATGAATAAGTATAAGAATATCTTTATTTGCTAAAACATGGTATACAAAGTTATTTCATTCAATTCAAGTCGCACATGTTTTGCTAATTTTTATAGCATGCAAATTATTTATTTATTTTTTATTCGGAAAACAAACAGTCATTTATAAACATTGACTAATTAACAAGATTATTGTTACAGACTAATAGTTTCACTATTTACCATAAAATAAGTAAAAGATACGAAACAGTGTACAAATTTAATGCCAAGTTGTTAAATAAAAATTAATGTAAATAATTTAGAATTTAAACGAACCAGTGCAATATATAAAATAGGAATGAAATAAAACACTATTATTATCTGAGACTAATATGATTTTCCATAAGGAACCTTTTTTTTTATTTACTTATCTATTATCAACTATTGATTTTCTTTATAAAAGTGTTTTATCTCAATACGCGCGTGAATCACGCGTTCTTATATAATATAAAAAATACTAATATTACAAAGAAGAGATTTTTTTTGTAATGGATAAACTCAAAAACTATATTTGAGACTTAAGTACTTTTTAACTTAGAAACAGAACAATGAAATACAGCTACATCAGATAAATTTTTGTTTTCATTATATAATTTACATGCACGCTTGATAAATGTATTACTTGCATAACACGCTTTACTACCAAAAATATAAAACAAATTCTTACGGCGACATTGTCGTCCACGTCTGCGAGGCTCTCGTATGTTAATATTTCCAAGCAGTGAAGGAGCGTCAAGGTAGTTATTTAAAATTTTAAAAAGAAGAAGTGTATCTACACAATCCCTGCGGATGTTCTGAGGTTGGAGGTGATGTCGTTCTGCTGATTGTTCGTAGTCTTGATATAAACCTATTCTATATTCAAGTGATTTCAAAAACTTTTTTTGTATTCTCTCTATTCTTTCTATATGACACCTGTGATAAGGTTTCCATACGGAACAAGCAAATTCCATTCGACTCCAAACAAATCTATTATACAAAATTTAATATACCAATGGATTTTTAAAAGCTTTACTAACACGTAAAATAAAACCTCGTTGTCGATATGATTTTTCTAAAATGCAATCAATGTGTGATATTAATGAGAGATAGTATCCATTAACACTCCTAAATCCCGAATTTGATTAACTCTTTATATTTCTGTATTACTTATTAAATGTATATTTGCATAATACAACATTCTTTTTTCTATAAAATCTCATTAATTTTACATGCTAAGTATAATATTAGGTAGTTAGGATTTAACTTCTCTATCTTATAGGATACTTCGTTTTTTGATCAATATATTATAGATAATTAATTATTGATATGTTTATGTAAGAACACGATAGGAGGTTAGCTTTTTTAGCCTTCTAAATAAACGATTTAAAATTTATAGAAAAGAGTTTCACTCGTTGTAACGATATGTGCAAAAGCTAATTAATATTGATGCACGCACGTACAGTTCTCTTTGTGAACTGATTAACTCTATTTCTACGTGAGTGGGCGATCAACTAGTTTGGCGGTGTTACCTCCACAATAGCTCAAGCCTCAAGAGCTGCGCAATAAAACACTCCTTCTCCATCAATATTCATTTATCTTCAGCAAATATAGAAGCTTATTGCTTGCCGATTCCCTTATGAAATGTTTGCACCAATCTTACACCAATTTAATATATTAGATGTTCTCTAATCTGTATTAGAATTGTACTCGTCATTGCTAATATTGATTATTTTGCTATTGGAATATACCTGCCTACTGTATTATTGTATTGGAGTGTGACTTACTGAAAACTCTCAGGCGGTGGTCTATGAATAAGACAACTTTCTATTAAAATTGTAACTAACTGATGATGAATGAACCAAGAATGGGAAAACCGTTTCTTCGGACTATCAAACTGAACAACTTTTACTATGGGACCAACTCTGAAATAGCGAAAAAAATCAGCTGTTTGATACGAAAATTAATAACGAAAATATCATAATGTATTTGAGGTTTTATTTCGCACAGTAAAAGATGTTCAGTTTGATAGTCCGAAAAACCCTACTTTTAATTGGGAATTTTTTAATTGGGAATTAATACTTTAGCATACCAAGAAAAACCATTTTGTTCTCCAAAATTAGTAAATGCTCACCAAATCCTAAGCCGTCCAAGAACATTTGGTGATCATTTACTAATTCTGGTTTAGGTTAGGTTAGTATAATGATCATTCAAACATAAGCCTTTTTGATTCATTCATTAACACCCTGTATAATAATATGTCTACAAAATGCTAATATAGCCAATTATTTAAGGTTGACCTGTTGAAAGTCTATTTTTGTTGGAGACAAAATTAAATTTACTAAGTACGCGTAATAATATTCGTTTAGGCGAATTTCCGGGTTGTGACTTGGGTAATGCTATTGTATTCATAGTAAATTCATTTTTTAAGGTTCCTTGCCCAAAAGGTTACTCTTTGTTGTCATAATGCCAAGTAAGCTACTCCCGTTCATAACTGCTTTATTCTATGCAACTCATATTGTCTGATATTCTTGTTTAATAAATATAAATCCTTTCTCTACAAGGTAATAAATCAATCTTAATCAATAGGTATAATTTTAATGATCACTATGTATTTTTTTGATATGATATTTGTATCATGTTATTAATTTGGCAGTAACCTTTACCAATAGAAACAGACTAAACGCTAGCATTATCATGTTCAGTAGATAAGTACAGATTGGAATGGCTGAGGTTAAAAATATTGCCCATAAAACAAAAACATTAGTTTATATTGTATTGCTGATACAGTTAAATAAACTTCACCTAAATATTACAAATTAGCGTTATCAGTTTACTAAATGTCCTTCGAAGGCTTTTATCCGGCCACACTTGCTCGGAAACCTACCAACTATTCAACAATTTGCAATTCGGAATTGCAGCTGGAACGCAGTAAATTGTCCTGCTCGCTACACAACGCAAAAAGCACTAATTGAACAGAAATATTTACCATTTCGCAGTGGTTTAGCGCCTGGTCCAGCGATTGCGGTGGTTAAGCAACTATCGCAAGGGTCGGTCATGGGATGGGTGACCTACAATTTATTATCTCGAGCTTCCCGGTGCTTCGGAAGGCACATTAAGCTGTTGGTCCCGGCTGCATTTGCAGTTGTTAACAACCACCAATCCGCATTGGCCCGCGTGGTGGGTTTTGGCCCGTCCTCCTTATCCACCCCTAAGGAAGGCCTGTGCCCAGCAGTGGGGACATCAAAAATGGCTGATGGTCATTCACCATTTTGTAAGAAACTATTACTTATATCTTACAAATGGGTAATAAGTAAGTAATTATTTTTTCCTTGTTTACGCTATAAATTAAAGTTTTGCGTCAATTGTAAATGTTTTGTCCAGCAACTCTACCAGCATAGTTAAGAGTTAGACTTAAGTATAAATGAAAATATTTTTTCCCAATTTAGAACAATAATAAGAGTAGAAATTTTATCAATCCAATGAACCATTAAAAGCTGCTTATGACAAATCAAATCATACAACTGATTTCATACAATCGAATTAGGTGTAGGCAGGTGGAGTCGATCAAACCACTCTTCAATAATGCTACCAGTGGCATTCCAATTAAAATTTAAATGCTCTAATAATATTAGCAGAGGAATTCGTTTTAACGCCCATTTGCGTGGGCCTCCCAAAATATACAATATTTATATACAATCCTTACTATCCTACTATATATAATCCTTACTATCCTACTATCCTACTAATATTATAAATGTGAAAGTTTGTGGGTTTGGATGTTTGTTCCTCAATCACGCAAAAACTACTGAACGGATTTGGTTGGAATTTGGCACACAGATAGTAGATAGCCTAGATTAAAATATAGGATACTTTTTATTCCGATATTTTTACGGGAACGGTAACCATGCGGGTGAAACCGCGGGCGGCCGCTGGTATATAATATTATAAATGTGAAAGTTTGTGGGTTTGGTTGTTTGGATGTTTGTTCCTCAATCACGCAAAAAGTACTGAACGGATTTGGTTGAAATTTGGCACACAGATAGTAGATAGCCTAGATTAAAACATAAAATACTTTTTATCCCGACATTCCCACGGGAACGGAAACCACGCGGGTGAAACCGCGGGCGGCCGCTAGTTAATGTAATAAATGCGAAAGTTTGTTTGTGAACTTTGACGTTTTAATTTTAACTACTCTACCGATCCTCAGGAAATTTTGCATACACGTTGTCAGGGGTACAGAATAGGACATAATAGGGAACATGCATAAGTCACCGATTTTGATAAATTTGAGCTTGGTCGCTGCGGACACGTATAAAAACATGATGGAACAGAAAAAAAAAATAAAAAAAAAATATTTTAGTTTTATCACACAGGCGAAAATAACGAATTTTTTTTTTCATTTTCGGATATAATGCACTTAACAGTCGGATAGAACATCGAATAAGAAATAATATTTTGTAAAACACATATGTATACTTAAACGCAATATTTAGGGAGATATTTGAAAATTCTTGGCTAACTCCATATAATGCGCCTGAAACGTGACATGAGTGACGTCACAAATGTTAACTTTTTTATACTTAGAGCGTTTTCGGCGGGTACTGCTGCGTGCTAACTTCAAGTGACTATATCACGAGAAAAAAACGCATGAGAAAAGTTTTAATATTACAGTTGATTTTCTCACGCAGTATACTTTTGATTTTGATACAAAAAAAAATTATGCATGTTCCCTACTGCAAAGGTTAAAATCGCTTGCACGCCGCGCCCGCTGTCACATACGTTTACTTCGTGCAGGGGCGATACACGCGCACACGAATTTTGTTGAAAACTGGTTAAGCGACGCTGTTGCCCAAAGTACTTATCTTTATAGATACAGAAAAAAATACCTACTGTTCCCGAGGGATAGAAAAAAAGTCCACGCAGATAAAGTCGCAGGCTGCTGCTAGTAAGAAATACAATACATTTAAATCTACATATACTTTAATGGTGCATGCTTAGGTACCTACTTATTTTTATTGATGATAACAATTTTATTTTGAAGGATAACTTGTCTAAATGTTCAGTAAATGGTCCATTAATACAGCCTACGTAGGTACCAGCGTCATAGGTTACAAAATAGATATAAGTACTTAGCTAGGGGCTGGCAAAGGGGCGGCTGCCAGGGGCGCAAGTCAAAATTCAAATCATGCCAGGAGCGCTCATGACCCGACAGAGGTCCGACACTGGTAGGTACATACAGCAATAATAGCAAATTGCACTTAGTTACTAAGGACATCCTTCATTTGACTGCATAAAACTCCACTAAATTACAGACGAAACCCATTAAATGTACATTACTACGTTTCAAAACCTTAATGTGGCAAAGCAGAATGATACAAGTTGCTCTATTTATTACAGTTATTTCCACTTTAGCAGTATTCGACCGACTTTCCTGTGGAAATGCAGCAATTTGGTGGAAAACACCGTATGTGCTTTTACTTTTTTTTTACTTTGCATTAAGTTTTTTTTTCATTTAAATATGAGTGTGAATCTTAGGCGTGAAATACACAGAAGAGATGCGGCGGAGATAAGGCGCAGATACGGCGGCGATACCATATATTTCGATGGGCGATATGTGTATATCCTTTGCCGACCGTCTCACATCTGCACCATATAGCCGCCGTATCCGAGCAGCGTCGCTTCTGTGTGTTCACGCCTTAAACCTCGTTTACGGAGACGCAGGGCGTCGCGCGACGCGGGCGGCGGCGCGGCCCGCCCGCACTGAATTCAAACATATGGCGTTGTATGAGTGTGTTTACGGAGAGGCGATTTTACACGCGTTTGCTTGAAATGGGGCGGGGCCCGCGGAGGGCACCGTCGCGGCGCTCGCGGCGGCGCCCGCGATGGCCATTCTCGATGAAGCGATGCCCGCAGCCGGCGGAACCTTCTGCCATCTCTCGCTAAACTAAAACTAAATTAGTCGATTTGATTGAGCGCCGCCTCCGCCCGCAGGGCCCGTCGCGCACATCGCTACCCGTTTGAAGATTCACCGCGGCACCGCCACGCTGCCCGCGACGCGTCTCTATGAACAGCATCGTATAGTGCCATATGTTTGTGTTTACGCGTGCGATGTAAGTGCCGCTTCACGCGCCGCCTCACCGTAAACAGAAAAATCGCCCGACGCGCCGCGAGAGGCCCCGTCGCCCGCGCCGCCTGATGCCACGCGTCTCCGTAAATGAGCACTTAGCGGGGCATAGTATGAAATGAAGCTTCGGTCACGCATAGCTAATAGTCGCGGCGAATAGGCACTCGCAGCGACTTTTTGCCGCAAATTGAATTCGCCGCGATTAGAAATGAGCATGTTCAATTTTACTCGCCACGAGAATTCGGTGTTTGACAGGGTATTAGCTGTGAATAGCTTATTCCGCTCAGCTCGCTGCTCTAGACTACATCTTTGTGCTACAGATCGTTTCGTCGCAAACGCTATTGGCGGGTAGCGAATTGTCGATGCGAGTATTAATCGCAGCGAAAGCACTCGCCACGACTATTCGCTATGTGTGACCGTGGCTTAAATGTTAATCTCTTTATCCATTTATATGGAAGGCCTATGCCCCCTTTATTCGCAAAATATTGCATTCGCAAAATATTACATTCTCAAAATGCCCTACTGCCCTAGTAAAAAAGGCTGATGACATTATCTCGATACATATTGACTTTTATAATCGTGTTACTACTTACCACAAACAAACAAACGGATTTCCGCATTTATAATATTAGTAAGGATAGTAAGGATAGCCTTTCAATAATAATAAAATAAATAAATAAAGACCAAACATTTATTATGCTTGTACCACACATTTTCAGAATGCTGAAAGTAAAAACTTCTGTTTTATCAACAAAAGTGTAATAACATTAAACATACACTCACACACATGCCGGTCGGTACATAAAAAATAAAACATATTTTGAAAAATGGGATTGAATTCTTCAATTTAAAACTGGTTTGGTTTCTGTTTTCACCAAACAGGTCAATGACCTTTGATTGTCCTTAAGGCTCTTATCAATATCAATGACCTTGCTGAATGACCTTGAGATGCCTTGAGCTTACACGTATCGCGGATAATCGCGCGCCTCGGCCACAGAAAAGAAAATAAGTACAGATGGCCTACTAAATAAAGAACTATGTAATCTAATTTACAGCCTCTTCCTTAATACCAGCCTTTTTATTGTTTTTAAATAAGGTTTCTTTTTTATAAGTCTAATCGGTTACATATTAGAATGGTCTAAGGTCATAACACCGATGGACGAAAAACCTAATTTGAAAAACAATGCACAAAATACCTAATATAATAGTTGAAATGCATAATATGCGGTTTACCTAAAGTCGATTCAGGATAATACATCCCTTATGTCTGTGGCCTAAACTTTAGAAATTCTAAAACAAAAACATTTTATATGGGTAGAGTAGGTATGTTAATAAAATCTTGACATCATGCCTAGAATCTACTTTACCAACCATGCCCTGCGTCTTTTTTTGTAGAATATTAACAAAGAAAAAATAACAAATTTCGACTTATATTAACCAAGCGAAATGGATTTAAAAATTGCAATGGATGTAGGTTTAGGATTTTTTTGCCAATACATATTATAATAAAAAAATTAAAATGTAAAACAACAGTGCCCTCTGATATATAATGTAGTTTTACATATATTTTTTTGAAAGCCATATCTGTAATATTGATGGAGAAAAACGCATTTAAAAAAGGTGGATATTCATGCTTTGAGATATATATGAGCCTTAAATAAAGACTATTTTTTATGATTTAATTACAAATGTACAGTTTTCAGATTTTTCCCTATATTTGTAGTATTAGACGATATTACTTGCCAAATTTCATAGTTCTAGGTCAACAGGAAGTACCCTATGAATTTTGATTCCCTTAAGTGTCGAAATATGCGTTTTTTGCGGCATAAACGGCCGTATCTTTTTTATGTAAACTTAACTTTAAACTTGATTTTTTCAAACCTTCAAGGGAACGTAGACCTGAGTGGTTTTTTCAACTCGATACCTCCACGCGTTCCTGAGATAAGGAGTAATGACAAACATACAGACCACAAAATGATCATAAGGGTTCCGTTTTTTCCTTTTGAGGTACAGAACCCAAAAATTCAACTCACGAGGGATAGAAAAATAACCTTCCGCTCGGATGAAGTCGCGGGTAGTCGCTAGTACTACTAATAAATAAACAAAGATTTTATCAACATTCTGATAATGCGGCAGAGTTACCTAAAATCCAAGACAGACTTGCCAAGTAGTTAGAACTTAGTGCTGTTCGAATATTAACGTCCAGACTTCAAACTGAAGATTTTGAGGTTGATTATTCATGGAAAATCACATTAGCATGCCACCAGCTACAACTGCTACAAGGCAAGTCAGAAAATTACTGAATATTATTCACACTAGTACCTAGCCCTGCATATTAAATATCACGTTTTACATAATAAGTTTTTATGGACACAAAGTTCATGAGGAAAAATTGATGGAAATAAAAAAACATACCTACATGTTTCGCTTGCAGGATCTTAAAAGTTTGAATTGTTAAAAAAAATATTGTCGAAGAATCTCAATTATAAAAAAAATATCTAAGTAATTTATGCAATGTTGACGAATATGGCAAAAGGTGTAATATTTTCACACTTTTCTATACCTAAGAGCTGAGTCGTAAGAGAGTATAAGAGTCGTTTTTTATGTGTTGCATGTTGCACGTTACAAAGGTCATGCAAATAGGGTTTCTGCTCGAGCTTTCTCGAACTCGAGAAAACTCGAGTAATTTGGCTTCAGTCGAGACGAAAAAAAAATGACCGGAGCTCGAGAATTCTCGAGTTTAGAATTTGGAAAGTTGGAGACGCGATGCGCGATTATTTTTCTCCTTTAAGGCGCTTATAGCCGTCCACTAGCACCACCAATTCGTGTATATTTATTATACGTATGTAAACCAAGTACAAGTTGAATAACTCTTCAACAGTTTTCTTTATTTCTGTTAGTTTTAAAATCAATTTAAACCAAAAGATACGACTGTCGTTTCGCTTGCGTTTTAAAACTAGTACAAATTTTAAAAAGTATTAGGGGTTTCAGTATGAAATTGTTTTTTGTATGGAGAATTTTAAAGAATTTGCATTTGCCATACTAACATTGTCTTAATTTATTTAACAATACTATGAACGCCAATTTTTTTAAACTTTTATGCATAAATGTTTAAACACTCAGCTAACTGATGCCACATGCTATGAAATGAAATGAAAATATCTTTATTTAAATGAGCTCATATAATAAGCATTTTTAAATCGTCAAATCTTTTACCCTACCACCCATTATGACATCTGACGTCGACATCTTCGAAAGAAAATTAGAAGAAATATTATCCAAAGGTCGCGGGTTCGATTCCCGTCTGAGTATTGATCTGGTGCGAGTCGTATTTTTTCTAGTATATTATTTAGTATTGTTTAAAAATAGCATTGTAAATGCAAAAATCTCAAATTTAAAAAAAGAAATATTGTTATTGCTGACAGTGTTCCGTTATGACCATAATTCGAAATAATAACAAGTAACCGAAGCATCTTTATCATAGACAATATGTGTGTGAGAAAAGTCGGCTATTTCATACTTTATGAGTTATTGAAAAAATATAAGAGAGTTTTAAGAGGACATAGTTGCTTTTTTTGAATAGGTATTGACTTAGTTTACGAGTAATAAAAATAAATGTATTGGCGGCGCTAGTGGACGTCTATAAGCGCCTTAACATTGTCCTCCGTGCTCTCATTCATTTGTTCACTATTTCTTCTATTCTTGAAAGCCTATTTTCTAAGACAAAAGTGAGTTTACTAATTATTTAATACAATAAGTTAACGTTGCTTCTAGGCTAGTCTAGTCTAGGAATATTCAACTTTAGTATTTATGACTATTGTTCCTATTAGTTATTAAAAGTTTTGATTATTAGTTAATAATATGTAAGAAGATTTAAAATTTTGTTTCTTTCCTTATCCTTACCCAAATAAGAGGTACCAAATTCTAAATATTGGTTGTGCTGTAATAAACGTATTTTAGATTAAAAGAAATCCTGTATTTTTATTAAATTTCAACAGATTTCAACAGTTTCAATTAAAAGACTCGAGACCCGAGAAAACTCGAGAATTTGGCCTCGAGAATTCCCGAAACTCGAGAAAAAAATAAGGTCGAGAAATCAGAAACCCTACATGCAAAGGCCATAGATTGCAAATGTATGTTTTAAGATTGTTTATGTTTGAACTTTGTTGGTATACCTAATAAATAAATAAAAAACCAAGTGCGAGTCGGACTCCCGCACGAAGGGTTCCGTACCAAAAACGGCAAAAAAAATCACGTTTGTTGTATGGAAGCCCCCATTAAATATTTTTTGTCTGTTTTTAGTATTTGTTGTTATAGCGGCAACAGAAATACATCATCTATGAAAATTTCAACTGTGAAAATTTCAACAGTCTAGCTACCACGGTTCATGAGATACAAGCCTGGTGACAGACAGACAGACAGCGGAGTCTTAGTAACAGGGTTCCGTTTTTACCCTTTGGGTACGGAACCCTAAATAAAAAAGAGTAACATTTAAGCGAAGCCAAAGGCACTTTTATGGAGTCTAACAAAGAACCTACCTGTTTTATCGTATAGACCGGACCTTCGCCAATTTCCAAATAAAAAGTATTCGTAACTAATTCAAAAGGCGTATAGAACATCAGTATTCCGGAACTAACAAAGCCTTTTGGCTTGTGTAAGGGTACAACGAATAAAGTTTAGGGCATGTTGCACGTCCCTGAATTGTCAACAAGACACTATCCAATTGTGCCGAGTGAATAAGAAAGGACCAAAGGCTCTTAAAAACGTGCGAAGAAATAGAAACAGGACTCGAAGTTTTATTTTGAAACTTTTACATGAGCTTCGGCAACATTTGAACGATCCAACTCCGTGCCGTCTTATTTATAATGGGACCCAACTTTTCTTCTTCCAACACGCTTTGCATTCGAAAGTTCTTGAAAAATATTCTTTTACGTGTTAGTTTTAACGATATAAACCGCCTCTGTGGTCTAGTGGTTTGCCCACCCGTGTAAGACTCAGGGGCCCCGTTTCGATTCCCAGAGGGGGTACAATGTACAATGTACTCGGTCTGGTTGGTGGTAGGGCTTATTTCAAGTCCACCTGGCTAGCTACTACCATCTTACCTAAGAAGTCTGACGCCATGACAGCAATTAAAAAATTGTTGTGTTCCGGCAGTTAGAGGTAAGATAGAGTTCCTCAGTGATGAGGATTCCGGGTGTAGTGCGCTTCCACATTCGGCCTTATCGACACTTAACATCAGGTGATGTGAAGACCAAGCAAGCACTATCCTGTTGTGCATTAAAAATCATTTTTACAAGTAAAAATAAACTTAATATTTATATACGCTTGTAGTTCCGTTTTGTGCAGGCAGCCATCCGATTTTTATGAATCTCACACCCATTTGCACTAAACTCAAGTTAAGCGTGTCCTAGTTAAGGTACATCTTAACTTAGGAATAGCCTAGAACAGCCGAGCTGAAATTTTTGTTTGCACTAACAGACTTTGTCGTAACTTAGGCATCGCCTTGCTAAGAGAATCAATGAACGAATGTAAATATTAATTGTTTATGGATTTTTAAACCGGCAAAGTAATATAGGTCACAGAACACTTTTTTGGTTATAAACATCACATTGATTCATTCGTGAGTTAAAAGGAGACGAAAGATAAGGGGTTGGTTTATTTTATTTGGTAGGGTGACCGAAAAAGTTAAGTCATCAACTATCAATTTAGAAAACAGAAATCAAATCGCGGCAGTGTTGCCAATGGTATGGTAATTGCCGTATTATACGGTAATTGGGGTCAAAAATTAACTTTGGCACGGCAGCCTTTGCCAGAAGTTTACATACAAGTACGGTTATTTCATACGTTCTTATTCTTTTATAAATGCAGTAATTGTATTGAAATACGGCAATTTTTGCGATTTTCCACCGAGTCGTTTAGTAATTCTATTATTTCAATGAATCTTCAGCTGTCTTCCATTTTTTAGCAAATATTTCTGTTTTTTGTCACAATTGACGGCCACAGACTATAACCACAGTTTTACAATTCATAACATAGGAATTTCTTAAGCCTTGGGCGCTCGATATTGGGCCCGTAAGTTAAGAATAGCCTAAAGTGCATTTAGGAACGTCCTAAGGTTAGTGCAAACCAATTTTTTGCTAAGAATGTCTTAAGTTAGTTAGGAAAAGACTTAAGCGATTCTTAAGTTTAGTGCAAATGGGTGTCAATCATTTTCACTGAAAAGCCAAATAATTTTATCATAATATGATTACCGAGTTTTGAATCTCGTCTGGTTGAACTTGTTTAAATAGAGAATTTAAATAAACCCAAAGGCTTAATAAACTTTCAGGCCCAAAGGACTTTCAAAAGCACGTTTAACCGTTTCGCAATAATGCAGATGTTTATTACGAGTTTCTGGACCTATCTTGCGCCAAAGTTCAGGGTCTGACCCACGGAATTGGATCCATGAACCAGACCAATATGTTTACGCTCTATGCACGATTCGATTTAACGGTATGTTCTAAATGAAAGAAACTTCGGGGTTTATCAAACAAATAACAACATCCTCATCATATTAGCCGACGACGACGACAATTTTTATATCATACGAGTATCTTATTTTCAAAAACTAAGTAAATAACATCTCAGAAACCAGGTAAGTACCAAATTACATGAACAACAGCTTTATTCATTTTATGTAAATATCTGAATTTGTTTTCTTCATCTCAGTATTTTGTAATACCTATATATTCCACCTGCTAATTTAATTTTTCCCGTTTCAAAACACCAGGTTTTACACTAATCTCCCATGGAACAGATCTAACATGTCCGTCTCCGCATATCCCCGTCCCGTTGTCATGAAAATGCCGCTGCCACCACCACTATGTGATTAATTTTCACAGAAGAGTAACCTTTTTAAAGGGTACGTATCAGAATGTCTAAAGTTAAAATGTCTAAACTTAAAATGGCAAAGTTCAATATGTCAAAAACGAAAATGTCAAAGGGTCAGATAGTCCTAAATTAAAATGTCTAAGTTCAAATGATCAAAACTTAAAATGTCTAATAGTCCAAATACATAGAATGACGTATAAAATTCAAAATTCAATTCAAAATTCAAAATAATTTATTCAGTCTAGGCTGTTACAAGCACTTGTGAATGTCATAGAAGCTACGCCATCGGTTCGCAAACCCTAAGCGGGAGACCTTGTAACGAGAAGAACCGGCAAGAAACTCGTCAAGGGCTGCTTTTTTCTCCCTGTATATTTCATACAGAGTCGTCAAGATTGAAAAATGAGCTCCACATTTAAGTGAGGTCATTTTCCATCACAATAATTATCAAAAGGTTACACACAATGGGTAGGTAGGTTAAAATTTAATATCTACTACATTCAGATAGGTAATCGTGAAAGTAAATAACTTTCAACTAGTTTAGAAATCACTCCGTCTGCTACTCTAACCAAAAAACACTTGATACAAGACATAAAAATAAAAACGCAATTCTTACAATTCAATATGCGTTAAGATAGGTACTCAGAAGCAGACCCATTCCCACTGGCAGCACCCGTTCACGAGCATGACGCATGGACCAGCCATCGCTTCGCTCAACCATATTTGAGGGAACGTAACGACCCGCCCCACACGACACCACCGCAGAAATGATTAAAGAGAGCATGACATACTTAGGCTACCCATCCTAAGGCACTGAATTGAAAACTAATATCCAAAAGCTTTTCAGAGGCCTTTACTTACAAAACTATAGACAAAAAAATACGAAAACATCGTGATAACGAAAGCCAAATAATCATTTTGGTCATTAGCAATAAAAAAGTGAGAAATCAAAACAAGGATTAGTTATTAATTCTATGTTTTGAGTAAGAAGTGCCATACTGATTGATAATCTTAAACAAAAAAAAAAATATATATATGCGACGCCCTTAGTACAAGCAGACAGAAGCAGACCCATTCCCACAGGCAGCACCCGTTCACGAGCATGACGCATGAACCAGCCATCGTTTCGCTCAACCATATTTGAGGGAACGTAACGACCCGCCTCACACGACACCACCGCAGAAATGTTTAAAGTGAGCATGACATACTAAAGCTACCCGCATTAAGGCGTCGAGTCAAAAAGCTTACAATACATTTTAAGTAGGTAGGACAATTCTCCCAATTTTCACATAGAATAGAAAATCTACGACCAAGCTGTTTTATCAATTAAGTAATCTTTAACGGTATAGTATCCTTTTTTAAGAAGACAATTCTTTACATGAGTCTTAAAGTTTTCAAATGGTAAATCCAAAATATTACTTGGAATTTTATTATAAAACTTTATACCAAGACCTATGAAAGAACCACGGATTTTTTCTAATCTATACTGAGGCATTACAAGTTTGTCTTTATTTCTGGTGTTCCGATTGTGCCAATCACTATTTTTTGTATATAAGTTAATATTGCGACGCACGAAAAGTATGCAGTTTAATATAAATTGTGATGCTGCTGTCAATATACCAATTTCTTTGAATCTATCCCTAAGAGATGTTCTAGAACTTAGTTGATAAATAGCTCTTATTGCTCGTTTTTGTAAAACAAAAATAGTATTTATATCGGCTGCTATCCCCCACAAAAGAATACAGTATGACATAATGCTATGAAAATAGCTGAAATACACTAATCTAGCAGTTTCTACATCTGTTAACTGTCTAACTTTTCTAATAGCATAGGCAGCAGAGCTGAGCTTGCCAGCCAGAGCTGCGATATGCATATTCCATTGAAGTTTACTGTCAAGAGTAACACCCAAGAAAACTGTTGAATCCAGCAAATCCAATTTCTCATTATTGATTACAATTTCAGTGGGATTCGCCTGTACATTAGGTAGAGTGAATTTAACACATTTGGTTTTCTTAGCATTAAGCTGGAGATTATTTACATTAAACCAAGTAAGAACCTGCGAGAGTGCTTTGTTCACATCGTCAAAATCAGTTTTATTCCTGTCAACTTTGAATATTAAAGAAGTATCATCTGCGAACAAAACAATATCACAGAACCTCTCTGCAAAAAAGGGTAGATCATTTATATATATTAAAAATAAAAAAGGGCCCAAAATGGAGCCTTGCGGAACGCCCATTTTAACATGAGAACCTGATGAACTTACTCCATTGATATTAACTGTTTGAGTCCTTGAACTGAGATACGACAGAATTAATTTTTGGGCATTATTTTTTACACCGTAATGATTTAGCTTCAACAGCAGCGTCCAATGGTCCACGCAATCAAAAGCCTTGGACAGGTCGCAGAAAATGCCAAGGGCATTCTGAGACCCCTCCCAAGCCTCAAAGACATGCTTTAAAAGCGCAACCCCAGCATCAGTGGTGGAACGACCTTTAGTAAAGCCAAATTGTTTATTGTGCAGAAGTTTATTTACATTAAAATGACCTAATAATTGCTCAAGTATTATTTTTTCAAAAATCTTGCTTAGGGCAGGTAATATCGATATTGGTCTGTAATTGCTAGGGTCTTCTTTATCTCCTGATTTAAACAATGGTATTACCTTGCTAAACTTCATAAGATCAGGAAATATTCCTTGATCAATACACCGATTAAAAATGTCAGCAAGATAAGGGGCAATAGTATGCACAATATTATTAATAACCTTAACTGATATACCCCATAAATCAGTGGAGCTTTTCATTTTTAGAGATTTGAAAGCTTTAATTATATCTAAAGCATTAATACATTTAAAATTAAATAATGAATCACTTTCAGCCACATGTCCCTTTAGCATAGATACAGCAGCCGCTGGTGAGGAATCCAAATTTGATGTAGTTTCTACTGGTATGTTTACAAAGAACTTATCAAAAATATTAGCAATTTCTTTATCTGATTTTATTAATTCATTATTAATATTAAGCGTTAGGTTATTTTCCCGTGCTTTAGTTTTACCAGTTTCACGATTAATGATATCCCAGGTTGTTTTAGTTTTGTTACTCGAGTTTTTAATTTGCTTTTTAATGCAGTTAGACTTTGCAACTGCACATAGCATTTTGAAAGTCTTCGAGTATTTTTTAACATTTTCTAAGAAACCTGGGCTTTGGTTAGTTTCTCTAAGCTTGTAAAGTTCATAAAGTCTGTTTCTACTTTTATAAATACCTGTCGTAGCCCAATCGCAGAACCGTAATTTCTGAGTACATTTAATAGTTTTGGTTTTAAATGATTTATCAAACTCATTAGTAACTAAATGAAAGAGGTTCCCGTACAAAACATCAGGATTATCTGAAATCCATGGCAATAAAGAAATTTGTTCATCAATGTTGTTTTTAAAATTGTCCAATCCCTTTTTTGTGATAGGTCTGCATTCTACAGTCTTAGGTGTATCTATAGCGTTCACAGCGTATGAAACATTCAAACCGTAATGGTCGGATGAAATATTACTAAAAACAAATTTGTTTTCCGGATCACATTCTGAAAAAACATTATCTATGCAAGTGGCGGAGTGTTCAGTTACCCGAGTGGGTTCTAAAAATTTATTATGCAAATTAAAATATTTAAATAATGCCAGAAAACGAGTGGTCGAAGAATTGCTCTCAAGAATATCAATATTAAAATCACCACAAATTACTGCTGGTTTATTTTTTAACCTTAACTTTTTTAGAACATCTTCCATGACAGATTCAAAGATTTCATAGATACCCTTAGGGGGGCGGTATACAGACACAATAATCATGCTATCTAATTCTATACAAGACAACTCCACATGGCGCTCTGATGTAAGGTTCACAATATCCTTTCTTTCTTTATACTTTATATTATTATTCACAAAAATTACAGAACCGCCACGAATAGTTGTTTGCCTAACCATCACTTGCTAGTTGAAAATTATTTAGATTAAATGACATATCACCAGGCTTTAGCCAGTGTTCTGTAATGCAAATGATTTGAATATTATTACATTCAACAAATAATTCTAATTCTAGATCTTTGCCAGTCAGGCCCTGAATATTTTGACTAATTATATTGATACAATTAGGCCTGGCTGTTGTCTTGTGCCTCAGTTTAAATCTGAGTTTGTCACTGTTTTATTTGAAACAATATGCGGAGTAGTAGATGAAGTACTAATACTCGGTTTTATGGACTTAGTTACAGCTGTAACACAGTCCTGTAAATTGTAAGCTAACAAATTAGCTATTTGCATCCTACATTTTTTCGGCAGATACATACTATCTGGAGTCAATGTAAAAGTGTTAATAAATTTATTAACGTCAAAGTATAAAATAACGTCACTGTGACGACTTATCAAATTATATATATACAAATTTAAATCAAAAATGCACTTATTTTGATCCCAGTTAAAGTTAATTGCATAAGGGAAAGCGCTAATTATTATTTTACATCTTGTTACAGACTGTAATGTTAATAAAATATTAATATTTTTAAGAATGTCCCTTTTTGTAATATGGGAACTGTCCCCACATAATATTACTACTGTTGTGGCTTCATCAATATGTGACTTATTAATATTTTGTACAATTTGGTTAAAAGATACACCAGGAGTACAAATATTAATAAGTTTTTTAGAGAGCTTATCTCTTAGAGCTAAACCTAATCCCTGACCTAGTTTGTCTGAAAACATAATTGTTTTTGCCTCCTTTGAGTTACATGATAATGCTGGTTTGAAAGTGCATTTACTATAGCTACTTTGTAATGTTTCTATGCAGGATGATGAATGGCAGGGGCTCTGTGTAGATTTGCTAATTTTATTTACATCAGAATCATTATTGTGAATAACTGAAGATTCAACAATAAGTTGACTATTTACTAATGAGTCATACCGGTCCGCATTGTAATTGCAGAGTTCCACTAACTCTGTGGCAGATTTGATGTGCTCATCAATTTGTTTCTGCGCAAGAGAGTACTTTTTTTGCACAAGTTCAAGTGACTCATGCAACTGAATGATTTTCAATTGCAATTTTTTAGTGTCCCGGTCATACATTTGCCTGCTTTCAGTTAATTTACTACTATAAATTTCCAAAGAATCCAAGAGGCTAATTCGTTCTTTTCTTAAAGCAATATTTTTAGAAAAACAATTATTTTTTCTAATTAATTTTCCTGTTTTTTTAATTAATTTACGTATTTTAATATATTTCTTTAGTTTCTTAGCACCTAAAATTTGAGGTCGAGGTGAAAAGTCACTGTCTTTGGTTATTAACTGTTCTGCTGACTGTACAGCAGGTGAAGACATCATGAGCTCCTCAAAAAGACTCTGTGTATGGTCCACTTCTTGCAGTTGCTGCTGCTCCTTGAAGTCTAATATTTGCATGTTAGCATCGTTCAGCTCCCGTTCCAAATCAGTGATGCGGTTCAGGGCCCTCTCGTAAGTGCTGCACTGTTCATCGAAGCCGCTAACGGTGTTCTCGAGCTGGTCTCTTTGGCGTATTACTTCCATGTGTTCAGAATGCATCTGAGCCATCTCAATCTTCAGTTGAGAGTTGCGAGCAATAACTTTGCTGATTTCTTCTTCGCTGTCGTCTCGCTCACGTAGTAGCTGGCTGCAAGTATCCCTAGACTCCTTCAGTTCCTGCAGTGCCTGCCTCAACTTCATCTCGGTGCTTTGTGCTGCAGCCTTACGGGTCAGCATGATGAATTTATAAGTCCTGAAAATTTACAAACAACAGTATCAGGAACTATTTAAAACAAATATTGATTATTTATTTATTTATCAGAGAATATCATCATCATATCAGCCGCACGACACCCACTGCTGGGTATAGGCCTCCCCCAAGGATTTCCACGACGATCGGTCCTGCGCTTCCCACATCCAGTGGCTTCCGGCAATCTTCACCAGATCGTCGGTCCACCTTGTCGGGGGCCTACCCACGGAGCGTCGTCCGGTGCGCGGTCGCCATTCCAGAACCTTTCCGCCCCAACGGCCATCGGTTCTTCTCGCTATGTGTCCAGCCCACTGCCACTTTAGCTGAGCAATCCTTCGAGCGATGTCGGTTACTTTAGTTCGCCTGCGGATCTCCTCATTTCTGATTCGATCACGCAGGGAAATGCCGAGCATGGCTCTCTCCATTGCACGCTGGGTGACCTTGAGCCTCCTTATGAGACCCATAGTTAGCGACCACGTTTCACTGCCGTAAGTCATCACTGGCAACACACACTGGTCATAGACTTTCGTCTTGAGACACTGAGGTAAATCGGACACGAAGATTTTTCGGAGCTTCCCGAATGCTGCCCATCCGAGTTGGATTCGACGAGAGATCTCCTTCTCAAAGTTGGACCTACCTAACTGGACTGCCTGTCCTAGGTATACATAATGGTCAACAGCTTCAAGTGCAGTGTTCCCAACATGAACTGGAGCGGGCACAACATGGGCATTCGACATGATTTTCGTCTTATCCATGTTCATTTTAAGACCCACTCTTTGGGAAGCACTACGGAGATCTTCGAAGATCTCCGTAGTGCTTCAGAGAATATACTTGGAAGAAAACAAAATTAAAAACATAAGACAGTAGGCCACAATTGTTAAGTAATTGGGAATAATTTACTTATTTATACCTACTCCTTATTTTAACTATGAGTAAGTGTATGTAAGTACCTATTTAAATTATAACAATAGTTTAGTCTTATACTTTTAGTGAAATTTAATCATTATGTAGGTACACAAGAATGTTATAATAGTTATAAAAATAAAATAATTAATCCAGATACTATTTGGTTATAGTTAGAGACACTATAGAATGATGAGATGCTTAATTTAATTAATTATAGCAATAAAACATGGATGATGTTTAAGTCAAACCAAAAAAAAAGATATTAATAACACTAAACAGACTGACTGACCCCAATAAATCAATAAGTAAGTACTTATACAATAGTATTCAAGTAGCAAAATGGTTACACAACGTTTTGATTGTTTTACTTATAGCTGTATTGTATTTATGAGTAGTGTAATGTTTGTAAAGTGTAAACAGTTTAGTGAATGTCTGTGACAATAGTAGTCACCATCTCAACTTTACTTCCACTTCACGTCAAGTAAAGAGAAATTGACTCTGCCAATTCGTATTGAGTATTGACGTTACTCACTTTACGTGAATTTTGTACAAGTAGTAAAGAACAGTTGGGATAATTGAGAACCAAAATGCCACACAAGCCGTGAGTTTATTTATAAATGTAGGTAGGTAACCTACCTACGCTGTTGCTTTGAAAAATAGAATGTTTAGAATCAGTCTGATTGGCTTAGTGATGTAGTCTAAGTTGAAATAATATAAATAAAATTACGGAACATAAGTACTTCCCCGGTTAAGTGCGTAGTATTCCACAGATTTCTCCTTTTCTACGAAATGTTCACCATAACAACATTGGCGGTGGATAGGTGAAGCTCGGTCGTTTTGGTAGTTCGAAAACTACCCAATGGATTTGTCAGAAAACACTTCCTTATAATATTTAAGTTGTAATAAACACTTTAAAAACAATATTACTAAAGGAAAACAATATTATATTAGTTAAAATTAATTTTAAAATCAGCTGCTTAGATTTGACAGCTAGACCGGTCAGTGTTGACCTGTATATTTGTTGACCTGTATTTTATAGAATTTACTTATTTTCTTTCATTTAGGTATCTTATTAATTAGATTAAATAACTGCGTGTTAACCTCTGTGCCTCCGCCGCACATCAACATAGACGCGCCACTCCCTGATTCGGTAGCCGGTGTCAGTCTCTGATTCAGTAGCCGGCGAACAAAACCCACCAATTGACTTTGAAATATATTTTTTTCTGGCGCTTCGCGGGCCGCTGCCGCGGCACGCTCGCTTCGCTCGCTCGGCTTGCGCGCTGGGTTCATGTGAACCCAACATGCTCGTCGCTACGCTCCTCGCACCTATCTCGTAACCTGCGGTCTACGGTTTCTAAGTACGGTTCCCAGTAGACTAGTTTAGACTCGTTTCCGGCATCTAAATTTGCTATAAAACATTTTAGGCGAAGCCCAAAGACACCTTCACAGACTCAATTAACCTCAAAGAAGGCGATTCGTTTTGAGATCAAACCCGATTCAAATAAATCATTGTGAACTTAGACTTAATGACCATTGATATTTTAACTTTCAAGTATTTGATACGTTTGATACTTTGAATTTTGCTATTTTGGAGTGATTTTCGACATTTTAAACCATTTGCATTTTAATTTTTGACATTTTGAACTTTGTCATTTTAACTTTAGACATTTTAACTTTAGACATTCTGATACGTACCCTTTTTAGGGTTCCGTAGCCAAAATGGCAAAAATCGGAACCCTTATAGATTCGTCATGTCTGTCTGTATGTCTGTCTGTCTGTCTGTCTGTCTGTCTGTCCGTCCGTATGTCACAGCCACTTTATTCCGAAAGTATTAAGACTACATAGTTGAAACTTGGTAGGTAGATGTATTCTGTGAACCGCTTTACAATTTTCTCACAAAAATAAAAAAAATTAAAGATTAAGGGGGGGCTCCTCATACATGGAACTGAAACAGAAAATATTTTTTTTCATCAAACCAATGCTTGTGGGGTGTCTATAGATAGGTCTTTATAAATAACATTGAGGTTCCTAAGACTATTTTTTCTCAAAGTCAACCGTTTGAAAGATATACAGTGCCTTTGGTCTTGAACTAGCGATAATTTAAAGGCGTGTAATACACCTAATTTTATCGACAAAAACTTCCACATGTTGGGGTCTATCCCCACTCCTGTTGGAATGGCCGCCATTTTAAATTTGACTATTTATTTTAGATGACCCTGCAGAAAAATATTAATTTCTCCGGATTTAGAAGTCCTACAGTTATAACAAAAATATTGTTTGAAAGCTAATAATATCACCTAGTAATTTAAAAATAAAATGTTTAAATTTTTGATTTAAATACGTCATAAAAAATTACTGAAATAAAATTTTATACGAAATTTGTGCGATTTTTTTGAGTTTTTATTACATTTCTCAAAAACTAGGACATTAATGTCCATTTTTTTGCTTTATTCAAATACACAAGAATATTATGTACAAAACGGTTTCATAATTTATTGCTCTATGTTGCATATTTTGAGAGTTATTTTTGTTTGAACTATGACCCTTACGTCACCAAAAAATGATTATTTTCGAAAATGGACATAATTACAAGCATTTTGAACATATTTTAAATTAGGTTGATAATATTATCAGAATACTAATTTTATCAAATGATAAAATCTAGTTTTTAGGAATTTTGTTTTTTTTTATTTTCGAAAATAACCATTTAGTACTTGTAAGGGTCATATTCAAACATCAATAGCTCTCGAAATATGCAACATAGAGCAATAAATTTTTAAGTCGTTCTGTAGAAAATATCCCTATGTATTTGAATAATGCAAAAAAAGGGAACATTAATGTCCTAATTTTTGAGAAATGTAATAAAAAGTCAAAAAAATCGCACAAATTTCGTATAAAATTTTATTTCAGTAATTTTTTATGACGTATTGAAACCAAAAATTTAAACATTTTATATTTTAAATTGATAGATGATATTATTAGCTTTTGAACAGTATTTTTGTTATAACTGTAAGACTTCTAAATCCGGAGAAATTAATATTTTTCTGCAGGGTCATCTAAAATAAAAAGTCAAATTTAAAATGGCGGCCATTCCAACAGGAGTGGGGATAGACCCCAACATGTGGGTGTTTTTATCGATAAAATTAGGTGTATTACACGCCTTTAAATTATCGCTAGTTCAAGATCAAAGGCACAGTATACTGCCAAATTGGTAAAATGTGTGTCCCCCCCCCTTTAACTTTTAAAGTAAGAGAGTGAAAAATCTAAAAAAAATATATGCTATAGATCTTAACAAACACTTTCAACGAAAATTGGTTTGAACGAGATACAGTAATAAGTTTTCGAAATGTAAAATGTACTATACATTTTCCAAAACCGCAAATATAACTTTGTTGTTACAAACACTGTGAAAAACAAAGTTATTTTTTCATGTGAAAAATGATAGCGGTATTAAAATATGGTATGGTATAATGTAACTACGGAACCCTACTGCGCGTGGCCCGACATGCACTTGGCCAGTTTTTAAATTATATAGTATGTCCACTTTCAGTATAAATACTTAAATACTAATATTATAAATGCGAAAGTCCGTTTGTTTGTTTGTTTGTTTGTTAGGTTCCCTATGTATTTGCATAAAAATTTAAGGCATAATATGTCATAGCATAATATGATTTCGCCGAATGATGTTTACGCATAATATTATTTAGTCATAACAGCTTATGCATAATTGTTTTAGGCATAACTACTTTAAGCATAATCATGTTTAAGCATAATATTCTTTAGCATAAATTTAAACACGCATAATGTTATTAACGCATATTAACAAAAAATAATGAATACACTTCGAAACTTGAACATTTAAAAGCTATTGCTAAAATTTTACAATTGAAATAAATATTAATATTGTTTGTCACATGCATGGCCAGGCTAGGGGTATGTATTTACAATGCCGAAGTTGAAAAGACTGAATTTTACAAGACCCATGGACGAAACACCGAAAATCAAATGGTCGAACGGTTGTTTGGCCGTACGTTTAAAATCACGAAAGGACATTTTAACTAAAATATTAAATCCCGAAGCTTAAAAAACTGAAAGTTAATTGAGGGTTACATGCCAGCAGGTCGGTTCTGGCACTTCGCCGTCCGCTGCCGCGGCACACTCGCTTCGCTCGCTCGGCTCGTGCGTTGTAGGTCGCAATGAAACATAACCTCCTCCTTGCTCGCTGCGCTCGCTCGTCGTCGCACCTAACTAACAGACTTTCGGGATTTTGAACTATCGCCATTTTAACTTTCGGGATTTCGAACTATCGGTAATTTAATTTTTTTTTTATTTTTGATTTTTATGTCTAAATAATATTAGGCAAATAGACAATATGCCTAATAACATTATGCGAAAACAAATTAGTCTAAATGATTATTATGCTTATATAAATAGTATGCCAAAAAACAATTATGCCAAAGTATTATTATGACAAAAAAAAATATGCCAAATCCGTTATGCCAAATCAAATTAGGTATAAAACCATTATGCGAAAACAAGGGATCCCGTTTGTTACGCCTTCACGTCCTAACTACTGAACCGATCATCATGAAATTTTGCATACACGTTGTCAGGGCTACAGAGAAGGACATAGGGTACCTTTCATCTCGAAAAAAAGTATAGTTCCCGAGGGATAGCAAAAACCTTTCCACGCAGACGAAGTCGCGGGCGGCTGCTAGTAATATTATAAATGCGAAAGTCGTTTTGTTTCTTTGTTTTTTGTTAGGCCTTCGTCTTAACTACTGAACCGATTATCATGAAATTTTGCATAAACGTTCTCAGGACAGAGAAGGACATCTTTCATCCAAAAAAAGTAATGTTTCTGAGGGATAACAAAAAACTTTCTACGCAGACGAAGTCGCGGACGGTCACTAGTAACGTATGTTTAGACTTCCCATTTCTAATCACCAGATTTAAATGTGTCTAACTCTACAATTGTGTCGTACCTTGTACCCCAATCTTCCGTGAACAGATCGAACATGTCCGTCTCCGTCCGTCCCGTTCGTTGTCATGTAAATGCTGCTGCCAGCACCACTATGCGAATAATTTTCCACCAGTCTGCTCTTAGACTGCAACGGTAATAAATTACCCCTCTAAACGGATAAGTTACCTTTTAGCTTTGATGCATCGAATAAACAAATGTTTGAAATAATTAGAAAATGTACCGAAATCAGCAATTTCCGTTCTTTCTTCTGTATTTTAAATTATATTAATATTTACTGGTTGGTCTCAGTACAATCATATAAATAAATAATAAAAATAATAGGTGCCTGGATCTAGCCATATGTAGTTTCAAGTGTGACGTATCTCGTACGGATCCGCTGTCCCTCCCAGAGGACGCCCATCACCCTGCACTTAGTGTACAATGTGAAACCGTTAGTGACTCACTATTACCCTTACCTCGGACTGTTTATTGCTATTTTACAGCTAACTATGATGTTATTCGGGGTGAAATCGAGAGGGTGGATTGGAAGCGACATTTTCAGGGCTTAACAATTGATTTGGCAGTCAAAATATTTTGTAAAATTGTTAATGACATAATCAAAATTCATGTTCCAAAAAAAATATTAAAAAATATGAATCATTACCCCCTTGGTATACGAGACCTTTAATCCACCTTATTAACAAAAAACTTAGAAAACATGCAAAATGGAAAACCTACAAAAGACACTGTGATTACCTTGAATTTACGTAGGCTACGTAGAGAAGCTAAATCGCTTGAGCTAAATGCTATACTACTTTTATATCTAAGACGGAAATAAATTTAAGTAAAAATAGTAAAAATTTTTGGTCGTTCGTCAATTCAAAGAAAAATAATAACTCTATCCCGGATACACTTTACTTAGACAACTCAACTGTTTCTGAGGGGTCAGCGATAGCACATATCTTTAACACTTTTTTTCAGTTTGTTTTTGAGAATGATTCAGATATACCTCCGGCCTGTCCATCTCGTGTACAGAATGAGTGTATTATAAATTCAGTAACAATTTCCGAAGAAGTCGTCGAAAAATATTATCGAGAGTTGACGCTAATAAGGGATCCGGACCGGATAGTATTCACCCTCACTTTATAAAGATGTGCTGTAAACAACTGGCGGCTCCAATCTCTTATCTATTCCACTTTTCGCTATCTAGCGGAGTTATGCCTTCAGTGTGGAAACAGTCTCTGGTTGTACCAGATTTTAAAAGCGGTGACAAACACAATGTCCGTAACTACAGAGGGATATCAAAATTGTCTGTCATACCTAAACTATTTGAAAAAATAGTTTATGATTCATTATATGCAGTAATAAGACCCCTTCTTATGCCCCAACAGCACGGTTTTGTGAAGGGACGTTCCACTGAGACTAATCTGTGCGAATTTCTAGATCAAGTGCTATGTGGAATGAATGATGGTTTTCAGGTGGATGCCGTGTATACCGACTATTCTAAATGTTTCGATAAAATTTCACATCGAATCTTAATAAAAAAGTTAGAGTATATCGGTATACACGGTGACCTACTGAGGTGGCTTGAGTCTTATCTTCATAATAGAACTCAGGCGGTAACTATTAAAGGCTTTAAATCTAGTTTTATACCAATTCCATCAGGTGCACCCCAAGGCTCTCATCTTGGACCATTATTATTCAACGTCTTTGTATATGATGTAAATGATTGTTTCAAGAATTCCAAATTCCTGCTATTTGCAGATGATACCAAAATCTTTTCTGTTATCCGATCTATCGAAGACTGTATAAAACTCCAAGAAGATTTGGATCGTTTATGTGATTACTGTGTCACCAATAGATTATCTATGAATGTAGACAAATATTGCTCTGTTACTTTTAGTAAAAACAAAACTCAAATTCAATTTAATTATCAACGTTTTGACACAGCTCTTACAAATAAGTCAGAAGTAAGGGATTTAGGTGTAATACTAGATAACGAATTACAGCTTTCGTCTACGTTAATTCTCTTATATAATAGTTATGTTAGATCACAACTTGAGTACGCATCGGCAGTCTGGAATCCGCAATACTTTAAGTACATCAATGCCATAGAAAAAATACAGCAAAAATTTATTAGAAGGATGAGATTTAAATTTAGTAGTTTTCGGGAAGATGTGTTTCAATCCCTAGCACATCGAAGAGAGTACAGAGACTTAGCCCTTCTCTACAAAGTTATCAACAATTACGTTGACTCTCCATATCTACTAAGCAAAGTATTGTTGAATTGCCCAAGACCAAATTTGCGTTCCCGTGATACATTTTGCATTCCTATGTGCCGGACCAATTATGCAAAGAATCGTTTTATTGTCAGAGCAATGAAACTGTATAATTTGAAATATAGTCACATTGATATCTTTAGCACTAAACCATCTAAATTCAAAAAATAAATTTTCTCTTAAGTATTATTGTTGTTTTAACCCTTTTGGTCTTTGAAAAACTTAATCTAAATCTAATTTAATCTAAATCTAATTTGTTTGCCTTAATTAAATTTCGTCATATTATAAAGTCACTTATACTTACCTAATTGTTAACTTGATGCTGATATGTATTAATCATTAGTGGAAACTATTATGGCAATTGTGTTTTCTGTGTTGTAAAAATTTGTGTTAACGAATGCTGTTGTTTCCCATAATGTCAAATAAATAAATAAAAATTCAAATATTTACAGGTAAATTAAAATACCCCTAGCTGTCTTGATAGACTTTGTGATCAAAGTAAACAAAAAACCTTCTAAATCCCTATTCCTAGCGACCTAAAAATATTCGTAGGTTTCGATTTTAAGTGATTTAAAAATGAAATTATTTAAACATGAAATACCAATCGAAAACAACACTTCTTTCAGTTTAATTTAAAACACACACGATATGAAAAGAAAATCTGACAAACCACGTAATCCAAATTCAAAAAGAAAACTCATTCTTCTTTTTCTTACATTACTGGCAGTTTAAAACACACGGTATGAAAAAACGGCGGGGAGTACATTCACAGTGCGCCCCACCCCGCCCCCCATTTACCCTGGACGCAGATTTATCTCCAGCCAGCGCTGCAGCATCACACAAATGGCCACATTAGAGCCCAATTGCTTCGTTACCCGACGCAGCGGCTCTTCTATTCATTTAATGAATGTATTTTTCATTTTCTTTATAATAGTTGTCAAACGTTAGTAGGTTATGGTTATGTGCTTTTTACAGAATGGTAGCAGTTTCAAGCCGCATTTACAAAAGCTATAACAAATAATACATGGATTAACACTTCAAAACGTTTGAGAAAATTTTCAACAATCCCATCATACATTTTTTACTTTGCGAAGTACGGTTATCAACAGAAGCGTTAAATTTTTATAGGACTTTTAAATTATTTCACCCACGTGGTGTTAATGTGCTTTTTAAATTAATGAATAAATATTAATAATCATTCTGTCCCCTAATCCCAAAAATATACTCAAAATTAATCTGATTTGAAACTACTGCCATTTCTCTTTCCTTTATAAAAAAGACAGCAATAGTTTTCAACGGTTTTATAACCCAAAAGAGGAATAAATTTGGTGTATATTATGTCTTTCAAACTAAACCTACGATATTAAATCCTTTCGATACTTTGAAGTGCAATATGCTTCGTGAGTAGGTTCTACACGAACTTTCAGCACAAGAGCAAAGCAAGTCCAACCATTCGTTAAACTAATCTCCAAGTAAACAGAAACAGAATTTAGTAAAGTTGTAGTTGTAGGGTGTGTTCTCTCTCTATCACAATCGATTATGCTCGTAAAATTGATCAACAGAAATATCAAATGGTACAATAATAATTTGTTTCCGTAATAGCACAGAATAGATATAAGTACTACCGTACAGAAAGGAAACTCTCCGCCCCGCCCTGTAATCAATTACCACACCGCGCCCCGCGAGTTCGTAGTCTCATTCAATAGCCCTAGAGTTCACGCAAGCTTAACAGCTATACAGGGTCACTGGAAATATGACGTATTCCTGCTAAGGGGTTATAGATGAGGTCAAAACAAATATTTTTTGTCATATAACTTTTTCTCAAAAAATTAATAGTTCTTGAGTTAATTAAAATTAAGTATTTTTTTACCAAAAGTACGTTTTCAGACACAAAAATTTAAAATAAAAGATAATTACTCATTCGATTTCGGATTTTTTATCATATTGGGATAGAAAACAATCTAGTTGTTAATAATAAATAAATAAAAATTCATAAAATACAGGTTTTTATAAAAAAATCAATCCTTAAATGCATTAAATTTTTTTATTTTTTCAGATTTGAAAAAGCAGCGGGTCATTAAAAATGGCTGATATGCATGGTTATTTTTGATGCTGTCTGTATAAAATTTTGACTCATCGGTGAAAAATAATCCTGTTTCAAACTCACCGGACGAAAGTGTTTTTAGTAAGCACGATCATTTATGGCAAACTAGCTTCCGCCCGCGACTTCATCTGCATTTACATTCGAGAAAATCCATAGAGAACCTTTAACCAAGATAATAGTATCCTCCTATGTTTTAATCCGGCTTATAAACTATCTTTGTGCCAAATTTCATCTAAATCTGTTCAGCCGTTTTGCGTGATTGATTAACAATCATCCAAGCAAGCAAACTTTCACATTTATGGAATAAGTAGGATATTACGGCCCTCTCCGAAGCTCTTGAAGTAGGAAATTTTTGCTACATGAAATGGGACTGCTATTTAGTTAAGTCTTAATTTCTCATTTTTTATTTAAGTTATTATTAAGTTTTATACCTCAACTGAAAGCTGAATAGATGGTGATGTTTTTAAAATATTATGCACGCTTAGTTACTAGGATTTTTTTAAAGATATTTGATACTATTTCTGAAAAATCTGAAAAAATAAAAAAAATTAATGCATTTAAGGATTGAATTTTTTATTAACACCTGTATTTTATGATTTTTTTTTATTCATTATCAACACTCAAATTGTTTTCTATCCCAAAATGATAAAAAATCCGTAATCGAATGAGTAGTAAATTATTTTGACCTCATCTATAACCTCTTAGCAGGAATACGTCTTATTTCCAGTGACCCTGTATAACAAAAAAAGTTGCATTCGAATCCGTTTAGTATTTCCGGAGATTAGCGTGTTCAAACAGACAAACAAACACTCTTTTTTTTCAAATTCTTACTCTATTACTATGTCTACATCGCCCCAGATAGTTTTTTTAGGGTTCCGTAGCCTAAATGGCAAAAAACGGAACCCTTATTAGGGTTCCGTAGCCTAAATGGCAAAAAACGGAACCCTTATAGATTCGTCATGTCTGTCTGTCTGTCTGTCTGTCTGTCCGTATGTCACAGCCACTTTATTCCGAAAGTATTAAGACTACACAGTTGAAATTTGGTAGGTAGATGTATTCTGTTAACCGCTTAACGAATTTAATACAAAAATAAGAAAAATAAAAGATTAAGGGGGGGGCTCCCCATACATGGAACTGAAACTGAAAATTTTTTTTTTTTTTCAAACCAACACGTGTTGGGTGTCTATAGACAGGTCTTTAAAAATGACATTAAGGTTTCTAAGACAACTTTTTCTCAAAGTCAACCGTTTGAAAGATATTCACCGCCAAAGTGGTAAAATGTGTGTCCCCCCCCTTTAACTTTTGAAATAAGAGAGTGAAAAATCTAAAAAAATATATGCTGTAGATCTTAATAAACACTTTCAACCAAAATTGGTTTGGACGAGATATAGTAATTAGTTTTTGAGATATAGCACATTTTCCAAAACCGCAAATATTAATTTATTTATTTGCAAAAGGAGCTAACTGTATCATTAGATCTTACAGTGTGTGTGAGAGGCTTAAGCTTGTGAATAATGGGGTCCCAAGCTGGTGGAATTTTCCAACCATCATCTCTATTGAAATTAGGGTATTTATTTATTTCGATAGACTCGCGGAGCATTCTAGGAATAAATCTACGTTCCCTAGCAAGGATTTGGGGTTTGTCCAAGAACAAGAACTACTAATTAAAATATTATGTTATCACAATAATTTTCACCGATCGCACATTTTTTTCCAAAAACCTATCTCAATCAGATATTAAAAATGGTTTACAATGAAAGAGACAATAATTTTGCAAGATAAGTATAAAAAAGTGTTCGTATCATAAAATAACTGTGAGAAGCGTGTGTTCTTGGACGAATTGGCTTTGCTACCTTTTTGATAATGACCGGAAATCTCAAAACCATTTAGAGAAATAAGCTTCAGTAAGCTACAGTACAATGTCTACTAATTAGATTTTAAAATAAGTCTATGTTTTTAAAGATATTCAATAAAAAGCTTTAACCTTCAAATGACCTTTCTATGACGTCATCACATACAGATCCCCCAGCTATAATAAAAAAAAAGAATAAAAGAAAAAAAGGGCAAAGACAATGATTAGGCATGGTGGAAGGTGGAAGTGAAAAAATATCGATGTTTAATATATAATAGATAATATTTTTGAAAAAAATTGGGATGATGACGAGGTAATGGTTTCTAATAATAAGGTATAGTAAAGCAAAAGGAGAAGCAAAATAAACCCCTACGCGAAATTTTGGCTCGATTTTACGAATTTTACTATGATTTCTAAGACTCTAAAGTTGGAAAAATCAAAAAAATCAAAACGCTCCAGTGACAAAATGGTGTCGACTATTAGAATCCATACGTAATACAAAAAAAATGTTATGGAAACATTATTGTAAAAACATTATCGATATATCAGAGTATTTAATATCGCCCGAAAAATATAGGTGTACCTACTTATCGCAAAAAAATATCGTATTTTTTTCGACATCCCTACTATGAAATGTTTGTAAATAGAAATAAAAGTATGCACATATTTTCACAATTTTTATTATGTCAGCCTGCAAATTTATCCGTCCACAAGCAATCATTACAATTTAATCCAAGTAGCCTACCTCCAAAATAGACACATTTCGCAAAATTTGGGTAGACTGCGCGTGTTAGCCTTTACAAAGTTTTTCAACTGAGTCATCGATCACCGATCGTCATGAAATTTTGCATACACGTTGTCAGGGGTACAGAGAAGGACATAGGGTACCATTCATCCCGAAAAAAAGTATTGTTCCCGAGGGATAACAAAAAACTTTCCACGCAGACGAAGTCGCGGGCGGCAGCTAGTTTTTATTATAATATACCACCTCAAAAATTATAGCGGAAAATTAAGAAGGTAGGTTAGAACCGTCACAACTGGATTAAATGAATAAAATAGAAGAAATATTAACTTTAACTTATTTGTTTACAAACAACCAATATGTCATTGACAGTTATTATGACAGGTAATGACACTTGGCCGTTTATTTTTCTAAAAGTAGATGGCTAAGGTATTCCTTCTTAAACTTTCGTGCCACTAATGACGTATTTCCGGCTGACCATATCCACTAGACAAATATATTTATAAAAAAATAAATACGCAACCAAATGTTAAAATATTCAAATCAGTTTCTTAAATTGGCCTAATCTGTAATAAAAAAATACCTTTTATTTTTTAACCAAAGCCAATTAACCTACAATTCGTCCAACCAACTAACCAGTGGTTAATTCGTCCAAGCGTGTGTTCGAAATTTTGTGAAATTGAATCAGTCAACGTTGTGCTACTGACCCCTTCAAAAACATCGAAAGTAGGAAATGACCTCAAAAATTTTGGCCGAAAGGAATGAAAAGTGCAGTCAAAAGAGGCCCCGTAACGTAATTCATTACGAAAGTATTTATTCCTTCCTTGTAGCTTGGAATTTATTTCTTCGCCTCTCTTCTGCAACCTGAAGAAATTACATTAGTAAACACGGGTTTTAAACGCGTTTTTAACTAACCTTTTCCCGAAAAGGTAACTAACCTAACCTAATGTAAGTAACTAACCTTTTGGGAAAAGGTTAGTTAAAAACGCGTTTAAAACCTGTGTTTACTAATGTAATAAAATGCAACGCGAAAGTTTAAAAGTGTACCTATATAACCTGAAGAAAGTTTTAACTGGTCAAACCCAAAAATGTTTTTTATAACTGTAGTGAAACCATTGACCTGATTTTTTTTTTATGCAGGTTAATGAGTGAAACAGACATAGTGCGATTCCCTACGCTAAGTTGTTAAGGAATTGTCTAATTTACACCAATAGATTGCTCTATTTCAAAATGCCCTAAAGCATTTTTAAAATTCTATTGGTGTGTTTTTTCGTAGAATTTATTTTCTTTTTTAATTAAAGAAAATGATTATTTTTGTGCAAGTAAATTGCCCGGTCCCTTGGGCATTCAATTTGAAGTTTGAATTCGAATTTAGATTTACAAAATTGAACTCAGCGAGCGTAGTCGAGTTATCAGTTGGCCGAGCATCGATTGTTAGCGCGCTCCGTCGCGAGTTTTAATAAGATTCGCGACGGTACGGCCGCGGACTGCGTCGGCAACTTTCAAAGAAACTGTGGGTCAAGTCTGCTAATGTTTTCGTCAAAATCGTAGTTCAATGGTGTTTGAATGGTAATGCTTTTTGACACAGTTCTTGTTTCTTAAACCCAAAACTGAAACAAATTGTGTTCGGAAACATAATTGTGTCCTGATTTTGGGTTTAAGAAACAAGAACTGTTTCAAAAAGCATTACTATTAGAACACCATTGAACTACGATTTTGACGAAAACATTAGTAGACTTGACCCCCTGTTCTGAAGCCAACATACTATACTATTGTATAATCCTTCAAACCCCGGAAAATGAGACAACAGATTTTCCATTTATCGGGCCGCTCGGGTGTTGGTAACATAATTAGTTCGACTTTGATACAAAAGTAATAAATACATAGGTACCGCTCGCACACAAATCAAATTAATACAGAGAGAAAAACAATACGAGAGCTCTGACAATAAGAGGCTTAAATTTTATTGCCGTAATATGGTTAAAATGTTTGTGGCTCACTTTACCTACTAGGTAGTAGGTACATTAAATGGAAAATGGTTCATTACTAAATAGATACCTACAAAACAACACAAGTATACAGTTGCCGTATATTTGTTTATTTTTCGTCTGCTATGAAACAACAAAGAATTTTCTGTTTATCTCCCATGAAATTAATATTTCACGAATAAAATGATAAATTTAACCCATGCAATTCAAACTCATTCCATCAAGTAAAATATTTGATCCAATTAAATTAGTCATTTATCGTTGCATCAAATCAGGTATTTTTGGTTTTTGGATATATTGTTGGTAATGTGGAGGCAATGTTAAATCCAAGTTTTCGACCTCGGCAGACGACCGGGTCATTCTCAAAAACAAAAAAGAGGTACCTTTATTAAGTTTTCGACGATTTTGACCCAGAAGGACTAGTTTTTCATCAAGATTGTGTAAAAAAGTTTTAAAAAAAGTTAAATTTGCAACCATTTGAGGGTAAAATGGTTTTGATATGACCGATAGTTTCGGAGACACAGCTTTTCAAAATTTAGCCAATTTTTAAAAATACAATTTTTTACCTAAATTTCATGTTATTCGGAAGTATTTATGTTTCTGATTTGTTTTTTTTTATACACAACGGCATAGTGCTTGGCCTTCATCTCACCTGATGTTAAATGACGATAAGGCCGAAGGTGGAAGCGCACTACACCCGGAATACTGGCTATCTTACCTCTAACTGCCGGAACACAACAATTTTTAAATTAAATTGTTATTATGGCGTCAGACTTAGGTAAGATTGTGGTAGCTAGCCAGGCGGACTTGAAAATAAGCCCTACCACCAACCAAACCGAGTACAAATTGTACCCCCCCTGGTAATCGAACCCGGGACCTCTGCGTCTTACACGGGTGGGCGAACCACTAGACCTCACAGGCGGTTAGGATGCAATCATTACCCCCTTTTCATGTCTTATTTTACTGGGTTAATTATAAAAACAAAAGTTTCGTTTATATTTTCTTGCCCTCTTCTATTTTTTGCAGTAAAAATGTTTTGTTGAACCACTCCATGGATCTCTGCTTCCATCGCTCGTAAACCGACGCAACTTGTGAAATTAGTTGGGTATTGTTCAGATAGTTTTTCCGATAACTGACCGACAAATGACTGTGATTAAGACATAAGGAAACAACTGGCAAAGCACTTGGAATAAACATAATAAAGAGATTTGAGAGGATGGTAAACTTATATTTTGAAAGATTTTTAATTAATTTTGTTTCTCTTTAAATGCGATTAGGTTTTTTATAAACAATGTATTAGAATAAAACTGATTGCCGTTTTAAAATATTCTAATTTGTAGTTGTCATCAAAAATTTCTGATGTGAAATAGATTTTTTCTTATAATTATGTACTTACCTCTATTGTAGGCCACCGATCCACCTTTTGTTTGACATATATTTCTGAATTTCAAAACGCAAGTTTCTAAGACAAATTATATAAAAAAGACGATTTTCGCCATTCATTTCCATAGTTTTGTTATAATATACGCAAATGTGTTTTTTTGTGAAATCTGTGTGAATTTGTGAAAAATTTGTGTATAGTTTGGTAAAAGCCTTATTTAGCCGAATATGGTAGATAGGGACCATCAAACTGAACAACTTTTACTATGGGACCAACTCTCAAATCGCGAAAAAAAAATCTGCTGTTTTACACATTTTGATATTTTCGTTATTATATTTTAAATGAAACAGCCATAGACTTATTATATTACTACAGCAGATTTTTTTTCGCGATTTCAGAGTTGGTCCCATAGTAAAAGTTGTTCAGTTTAATAGTCCCTATATCTATCATATTCGGCTTTATAAGGCTTTTACCAAACTATATACATATTTAATATTTTAATATTCATTAAGTATTCAATGTGTAACGATAATCTTAGTTTTCATGCCCATAAAATTAGTTCTTCTACTTGAGGTAGTTTTGCGCTAAACTCCCGACAATAGTGGTTAAACCTCTCGGAAGTTTGTTCTTCCAAGGGCTTCTAAAATCTCGCAGCAGACTTAGCAATCTTTGTTTTAAACTTCTTACAACTTATTTAATCCTTAATGCTATCTTAGTTTTATATACTAACTACATAATAGGTAACACAATATCTTCGTCAATGTCACTTCCACTCCACAGCTTACTTGTATAATTTGGAATATTTTATTCTGTATTTTAAATAATTATCTTTTTCTTTAAATCGCACATTAAACAATTGCAGACGATAATGTGAGTGCGCATTGTAATACAGGGTTCTACATACTATAGGTACCACCTACCTACGTAGTTTTATCTGATCTGCCCCCCTACTCAAATGGCCACTTTTCTATTCGTTCGCTAAGTTAAAGCTTAAAAATAAGTAATTAGACGATCAAGTCACACGTCGCAAGTTTAAATCACAAGTATTGTTGTATTGTATGGGATTGACAAGCCTCCGATACGTAATTTTAGATTTTACGGCTTATTTTTAATTTTCAAGTTAGCTATCGAATAGAAAAGTGGCCGTTTGAGTAGGGGGGCTGAGGTTTTTTTTTATAATTAATGCAAATTCTACTTTCGCTATTATTTTAAAATAACCTTCCATAAGTTTATCTTCTCCATCATCTTCAACTAAAACTGTGGGGTCGTATTAACTTGCTATTAATCAACCAAGACTTTATGTGCATTTTTTTTAAATAACACGTTATAGATTGTATGTAGGTAGTACATCCGACTCCCGAATAATCTAATCAATTAGGTTTTCATGACGTCAGACAGAACGTCTTTTTACTATTTTTTTAATGCACAACGGAATAGTGCTTGGCCTTCACCTCATCTGATGGTAAGTGACGATAAGGCCGAAGGTGGAACTACACTACATCCGGAATCCTCATCACTGAGGAACTGGCTATCTTACCTCTAACTGCTGGAACACAACGATTTTGAAATTGTTACCTAGGTAAGATGGTGGTATCTAGCCAGGCGGATTTGAAATAAGCCGTACCACCAACCAAATCGAGTACAAATTGTAACCCTCTCTTGGGAATCGAACCCGGAACCCCTGACTGAACTCTAGACCAAAGAAGCGGTTAAAGGGGTTAAGAGTATCAGTTAATTTTATGACATAAAATAAGTAGTTAAAAATATAAAAGGTAACTTTATGCCGGAACACAACAATTTTTAAATTGTTGTTATGGCGTCAGACTTAGGTAAGATGGTGGTAGCTAGCCACTATATCTACTATACCTATCTTTTACCAAAATGCTGTCGCTCAAAGTGAAAGTCTGCCACTTCACTCGAAAAACACAATAAAGTGAAACAGACAACAAAATGGTTCAACTGTGTAAATAATCACTCAACTGAAATTCGATGTTTCTATTTGCAAAACGATAATAAATCAAATAAAATCATCAGAATGGGACATGATCGAAATAAAACGCTTAGGGAACAACGCATAAGTGTTACATTGGCGACACGATGTCGTGGTAGTTTCTTTTCGGTATATATTTTCCTCGTAAATCTATTTTTCTATTGTCTGTAAATAGCGAAAGCTGTTATGTAGCAGCGACACAAAATTTCCGAACGAAAGCGCCGCGAGCGAAAACATATTTACGGTTCGGTTAGTTCATCATTTCGAACGACACATGTGCACTTACGATAGATAAATTGACGTGCAGAATAATGCCCACCGACAATAATGTGTTTTATAAGGTTTTATGTTTAAGAACGAAAACAAGTTGTAAGGGATGTAGTATAATATATATTAAGAACATGTAACCAATATAATCATGCATTTTATTCTAAACAGTCAGTCTTTGTACCGATCTCGTGGTTTCATTACATCTCCCTAGCGCTGTCCCTACATGGCGACCCTACCAGGATTCGAACCTGAAATCATTTGATTGATTGATATTCTTCGGACTTTCCGAAAGTCAAAAAATCTAAAAGTTTTTAATAGACTTTTGACTGACTCATGGTTATTTTTGAGCCATATGAGAATGAGTTTTATTTTATGAAATTTGTACCTACTTTATTGTCTAACAATAAAACCACAACGTGCATTGAAACATGACAGAACGGTCAATTCATGAAACTTATGAAAACTGTAGTACTGTATTCTTTTTTTCTTAGGTCTATTTACATGGGTCGATTGTAGTCACCATAAACGAAAAGGTTTTTCTCACTGAAGAAAAAAAAATGTACGTATTAAAGTTTTTAAAGCTCTTTTTATCTAACTATAACTAGTCAATAAAATGACTCCGTTGCAGCCGTAGAACAACGTAGTCATATTTAGCTATAATAATAGTGTGTTTTTTATTTCACGCATTCCTATCTTTTACCTATCTTCTGAGGGGAAAAATGTCTAGCTATTTTTTCTATGAATAATTATAAGTTTTTTAACCTGCGACGGCGTCTATCCCGGCCACACTAAACAGTTTGTAAGATTTGAATGAAAAACACTGAAATACCTAAGTCTAGAGACATTATGCAAATTGTTAAATAATCAAATATAATTAAGTTTTAGGGATCATTATACACCATAATGATTGCCCGAACTTATTTTATTTACGTGATCTAAAACCGATTGACGTAAGGACGATTGATACCGTTTATTCTCGTTTAAAAAAAGCAAACACAAAACGCTGAAATCCCGTCGCAGTCTATGCAAATGCTAAGAACGCTTTAAAATGTTTTTCAGTTTATTCAGTTGAATTCAATAATGATACTTGCTAGTACTTGCTAGCACTCGCTTCTGAAAACGATTATGCGTTTCATTGCACCGCAGCAATGGAACTGTAGCAACGTAATGCACCGCTCGTTTAAATTGCTCATTTCAACATCAAGGTACAATTTGAATTTTTGTTACAATATTTCGAGTAATTCTGTATACTACGAAAATTCTACATACCGTAAATTCTTGTCTTTCAGAAACAAGATTAAGATTGTATTTATAGCTCTATACCTAAATGTCATAATGATACGATATCATTATTTATCATAAGGTGACCAACGCCTTATTCGCTTGCTTAAAACTCTTGGCACTACGGATCGAACTTCACTGAATCTTAAAGCGGATAGCCCCAGATTGGCGGGTTGGTATTTTGAAAGATATCCGGAGGTATTGGGCCCCCAATCATGCAAGCATCCACCGAGAGGCGCCAGGAATTTTTCGATTAAGCCCCCGCCACTTTCCACTCATTGGAAGCATGACTTGACACGCTTCGGAAGCTTACAACTCCCATTTCTTTGAAAAAGAGAAGTTTCCTGATTGTTATTGAAATCTAAGGAAAAGAAAGTTGGAAGCTTCTTGTGATACAAGCTCGGTAATATAATGAATTAGCAATAAACGAGCGCGCTTGTCGGAGGAAAAATTTATTGTTAAAAAAACACCCCGAATGCGGTAAAATACATGTGTAATTGTATCCAATATCCTGATTCACAAAATATTCGAATATATTACTAGACATTTTAGTAAAAAGGTCTAGTAAATAATTCTATAATGATACTTATTTATGTTGAGTAGTGAAGCGGATACTTTGGATACTAGCTTTCGGGAAAATAAGATGTAAGATATCTATGTGGGAACCAGTGGCGAAGGGTCCATACATGTAGATTTCTATCGGCTTCCCTTTTAGAAATCCAACCCCAGCAATCCACCATACAGTTAAGAGAATTTTTGGCAAAATTATTGGTCCGGCTTACCTTTGCCATATTTTGACTCCTCGCCACTGGTGGGAACATATTATCCTTATCCTTACTAATATTATAAATGCGAAAGTCCGTTTGTTTATTTGTTTGTTTGTTTGTTACGCCTTCACGTCTTAACTATTGAACCGATCATCATGAAATTTTGCATACACGTTCTTAGGGGTACAGAGAAGGACATAGGGTACCTTTTATCCCGAAAAAAAATATTGTTCCCTAGGGATAGCAAAAAATCTTGCCACGCAGACGAAGTTGCGGGCGGCCGCTAGTAAAATCTAAAAACCTCCGCAAACAAGTCAATTTATGACACATAAGAACATTATTGAGCAAACACTTTAAAACTTTGTTTGCTAATTGTATTTCTTTTGTATTTTAATTAAAAGCAGCAAGAAAATTGTGTGTGAATCGCGCACTCGCTTCACCATTTCAGCGGAGTTCAACCACGGCTGATCCTCGCATTCCGAGTTGGGCGCCGTCCAAATAAAAGGCTACCCATATTAAATACCTAAATAGACGTAATTCCGTGGCTACCCCACACCTCTAAAGATAAATACACCAAGAGTGTTTTATTTTAAAGTTTAAGTTGAGGAAATCAAGATAGGCGTGAAATCAAAGAAGAAAATCAAGTCATAATATGAATATCATTTTGTATATGTAATTTAATAGATGTTAAGCTCCGATATACTTTTCAATTTTATTTATTACACTCTTTCTATATCATAACAAACAGCGTGGCGTGTAGATAACTTATAGTACATGCTTAGATTAAAAGCATTGTAAAGTTACCAATTTAGACAATCAAATATCATGGACAAAACATGGTATTACTAGGTAGATAGGTATCCGGTGTTTATATAAGAATAAGGAAGCTTAAGTTTAAGCTAAGACGCTTACAGCAAATGCTAGGTAAAGGCAGAGAAACGTTTTCCATAGCATGAGACAGTAAATTTCCTGACCTTTAATTTCACGCGCAATTTCCGTTCAGATGTATAGCTAGCCTAAAAGTATTAAACAGCTTTTCTTACTTTAATTTATTTCGTTTTGTTTTTACTCTTATACGCTAATGAAAAATTAATAAAGTTGTCTAGTACTCGTTACTAGTGAAAAGGATTTCCCATAGCAACAAAGCAACAAAGACTTAGGATTCAGTTATTTTCTTTGTTATGTAAATTAATTTCACTTCCTTCCTATGTTTATCATAAACATTGCAATCACTAATCTCTCCAAAAGTATGAACAAATTTCAATTACTAGCGATAAAATTTCAACCGTAGCCTTTAACGCGTTTATCGATACAATAACGTAAATATTTCGAATGTTACCAAAATACCCTACAGGTGAACTCGGCCGTGTTGACTTGGGAACTGGCCAAATGAAAAGCCAACCGCAGGTTAAACAGGAAACAGATGTAATTCCGCACTTAGCCCTCAACAGAGCTATAAAAGATAATATTGACTATCAATTATACAAACTTTTTAAATTTAGATTTTTGCATTTCCAATACAATTCTTACTTACTATTATGCTGCCTCTAGAATAACTCGTCTTTAACGTTAATACGGCCCCCTAATGGGGCCATCCATAAATTACGTCACATGAATTTCATAGTTTTTGACCAGGGGGACAAGGACGGGGGAGGGCCCCCGTCCTTGTCACAGTTGGTCACATTTGTGAGACCCCCCCCCCTCCCTGGTGTGACGTCACATATTTTACAATTTTGCATCTAAAAATAATTATTAAATTAAGAACCAGTTCAGAAATTTGTTTTATTTCAATTAAAATGATTTTGAAATGTGACGTCACGAAATTAAGGACCCCTCCCACCCCCTTGTCACACATTGTCACATTTCGTCGACCCCCTCCCTTCCCCTTAACGTGTGACGTAATTTATGGATGACCCCTTATATAATATTCATGAGAATCGAACCAGCGACTCAGTAGCTCAGTCGGCCAATAGCAATAGCATTCGCCCGGTTGCGCCTTAGCACAGAAAAATAAAACCGGTCAAGAGCGAGTCGGACTCGCGCACCGAGGGTTCCGTACCATCATAATTGCACCATCAAACCACACTGCAGAGTAGAATAAGTAATAAAATTAGTGTTGCAGTTTTAGGTCAGCGCCATCTCTTGACCGATAGTGGGATTAAAGTTAACTTTTTTAGAAATTTGATATTTTCAAAAGAAGTGTGCTATATTGACACATCGTTTTATTTTTCCTGTAATCTTTATATAAACTGCTATCACATAGAATTATTTCAGATATTTCTCTTTGCAAACTTCGGAGATAAGGAGGGAGAACGGTAATTTTTTTACATTTTTCATCATAAGTCGAAAACTCTGCGGCCTAAAACAAAAAGAACAAAATATTAAAAATGTGCAAACGGCGCTCTTTCATATTATGATACCCCACATGCTCTATTATTTGCAAAATAGTTAGGCAAATGTCATCTTAAACTATTCCAAATTTCAAGTTGATACCATTAGTAGTTCTCGAGATATCCAGCTGTGACAGACAGACAGACTGAGTCACACCATAAGGGTTCCTTTTTTACCATTTTGGTAGGGAACTTTAGAGTTCCGCGAGTAAAAAAACTCGATAGAGTAATTTTGTTGCCAATTATTAACAAATAACATAATATTACTTCATCACTTATGAAATTAATATTTTAATACATTCGGTTTACATTTACAAAAGTTGTACAAAAATTACCAATTTCAAACATTTTATTTTATTCAAATATTTTTTATGAGAAGTATTTAGTTAATTATTATCCCCGTCAATTGGTAATGCGCTGGAACCTTGTCACATTAACATCCACGTCGACGTGATCCGCAACAAAAAATGTCATGAAACAAGAAAATTCTAATAGGTAATCTAATATATTAATTATTGAATCATTATTTTCAATAAGATAGTGTCTAGGCATATAAAAATTTTAAAATTGTTTTTCGTTTTTGAGGTTAAAATCATGGCCGCCAGGCGCATTACCAATAGACGGGGATAGTACGTGTTGTGTTGCCTTTTATCTGTCGATTGCTAGAAGCAACAACCAACAAACAGGCTAGAGTGGTTAGTAAGTTCAATTGTATTTACCAGTGTCCTGCATCCCCTGATCCCATTAAGAAAGGATCACATAATACATCCTGATTAATACACCGAGGTCCTGATTCCACGTCCCTTCGGGCCATAAGTCACGGTCTCCAACTGTCAGTCGCATTGATGCCCATCCATTAAACATAGGGACGAGTGACCGTCTCGGCTGGCTTCGGCCCAGCATTATGTTAAGTAACCTTGTGGATTAGATTGGAAATGTTTTTATTCAGTTGGTTTTTCAGATCCGGATAATCATCGAAATGACAGTTGACAGTTGATCAATTCTAGTTTTTAGGGTTCCGTAACAAAATGATAAAAAGGAACCCTTATGGTGTGACTTAGTCTGTCTGTCTGTCACAACTTGAAATTTGGAACAGTTTAAGATGACGTTTGCCCAACTATTTTGCAAATAAGAAAGAAATAAAAGAATTAATATTTTTTTACAATAGGGACTGAAAAGGGGTCTTAAAAAATTTAAGTGGAGCGACTAGGGCATGTGGGGTATCATTTGAAAGAGCGATATTTGCACATATCAAAAAAAATTTTTTTTGTAGGCCGCATAGTTTTTAACTTATGATGAAAAATTTACTGAAAAAAAACTTTTTTTAAAAACATGTTTTTAAAACGGACTAATTTATTACAAAAAAAATCGGTCTAAAAACATTAAACCGGAGTAGTAAAAACAAACTAAAAAGTAAAAAATAAATTCTCCTGTAAATATTTATACCCCTAATACCCTATACCTACAGAAATTTTAAACCTAAAAATGTTTAACCTTAAAACGTGGGGCGCATGCTATAGAATATTAGATAGATGATAAATTTTACAAAACGCAGAATCGCAGTATTTTATAGTTGTGTCACTGGAAAACTTTGCTGCTCATTATCGTCCTCGGTGGGCCTTATGGGGCCCTCCATTCCACATGCACAGGCTCGGCCTGCAGGTGAGGTGGAAAAGGTACGGCCTCCTCAGGACTGAAGGCCCATATTACTAACACCTCTTTGGACCTTAATCTAGTAATATTATTAGATTTATTAGTCGCCTTTATGCCACCCTTAAAGGCGCTGGTCCTTTTCTACTATTATATACCGGACGCCACGCTCTGAAAGAAATGTATGATTATTCATACATTTCTTTCAGAGCGTGGCGTACTATATATCGTAGTACTTATGTACTATATACTTTTTATGTAAAACTTAACTTTGGAGCAAAACCGGCGAGCGTGGGATATAAAAAGTTTCATTCATATCTCACTTTACTTAGATAATCGTGTAAAAGTCCTTCCTTTGTCAGAATTTTACAACACACAGCCGGGATCGGAACATTATTCATGAGTATAACGAAGTTTTTTTTTTTATATCATCCGCTCCATAAATAGTTTGTAGCAGCAAGATCGCCATTATTGTGTGTACAGTTTCATAGTTTCACTTCTTTGTTTTCGGGACGATTATGTGAAAAAATGTTCCACTCTCAGAACCTCACTCCAACAACAGTAATTTCCATAACGTACGCTTGTGTAAACAACCAAAATTATATTATCAAACGTTCCTGCTTAGATCAAACAAACCTGACAGTAACATCCCACTATTCTGTTTAACATTATTTGCACCGCTGCCGCTGCAATGAAACACATACAAACAGAAACGGTTAGTTAATCCGAGGCGATGAGAGATTTGTAGACTTTACTTAGTGCACAAAAATTACTCGTAAAAGCGCTTATGGTAAAAGAGTAAACATTTTAACGTAAGTAAACAAACATTTATCAACTTAGGGCAACTTGCACCTTAAATTAAAATACTATTTAAGTACAATTTAAAATAGGACAGCCGGTATTGATAAGTAATTTATTAAATCTTTCATTAGTAATTTTTATTGGTTTATTTTACGAAGTTTTTGTAAAATACTCAAATAACGTTACATTAATAAATTGTGTGTTTTGGTCATTGCATCTTTGACGTTCCGTGGGAATAAGAGAAAAAGTCTTACTGTACTTACTCATTACTGAATATTTTAGCCGAGCAATGCAAAATAAATAAACTATTTCGGGATTTACACCATGTACCTGTTGATTTTTGAGACTCCGATATATGTTTTATTTTATTTACTTATTTTAATAACGTTATTATAATTAATATTTTATTTATTCTAATAACGTTAATAACCATGGACATTTAAAACAATATAATGCAAAATAAAGTTGAAAGCTTTGATCTCAACCAATTTGTCTTATGTAGCCAAGCTTGCCACGACTTGGATGGCTAAACCGACATCACGTCACGATGGATACTGACCGAACTTTAAGCTCTTCCGCTCCCCGAAAAGCACGGTAAGCCGCTTGGTCACAACCGTTATCCGAATTTGCATCGGATGTTGTTAAGCTAATGACTTTTACTCCCCATTAGGAAAACTTATTTGAAAACTTCCTATATTCTCATCGAGTCACACTGAAACGAGTCACACTGCGACTGGTAGAGAAAAAAATTCGCAACGAGTAACAGTGTGACTCGATGCGAATTTTTAATCTCATCTGTAACACTAGTTCGTGTATAGTGTGACTCGTTCGGAAAAAAATCGCATCGGGTAACAGTGTAACTCGATGCGAATTTTTAATCTAGTAACAGTGTTTTCGTTCCTAATGAGTCACACTACCTATATACAAGAACCAGACAAAAAATCCGACTTTTCATACAAAAGTCGATCAGCTGTTCGGACATAATGTATGGAAAGTCGATTTTTTTTTGTCTGCTTCCGGAAAATTTGTAGAACAAATGTTGTTTTTTTATGATGTTAGTAATCTCCTCCTGCGAGGTTGTTGGTGTTTTACAAATAACCCTGTATACACGTCAAATACAGGGAAAAATCTGAAAACTATACATAGTATATGAGTCAATCATTAAAAATATAGTCTTTATTTTAAGTACCGTAATGTCGTAATCAATCGTCCAGTTCGTACGGAACCCTCGGTGGGCAAATCCAACACGCACTTATCCGGTTTTTTATAGTAAAATAAGTAAGAGCATTAAATTAGACAAATCCAAACGTCTATTTTTTGCATTATCTTCTAATACTCCACGATAATAAAACTCAATGGAGACAAATTGTCATTAAATTATTTATGAAGACGCCGTTTAAAACACAAACAAACCAAGAATCCGGCTAATTTCCCATTTAGGAGTAAATAATTGTTTTCCTTCAAACAATAAACATTATTATCGAAACAAAGCGCTTGTTTCGGACAAAAGAAAACGATGTCTGTCGTTTTGATTACATTGGTACTTTTACATCGGAAAACAGTTTTATGCACAACAAGACCAAATCAAATGTTTGCAAGTTGCAATATCTTCTCACATAACAAATATTAATTATATAACAGCTTTAAGTCCAAACTGTCTCATTATAAAATTCAATTTTACGAAATTGTATTCCTAAATGTCGTTTTCTATAGTTAATTATCAATACTTAAGGCTTGATGATACAAGTAAAAATTACCTTTTTTTGTAGTTGTAGGGTTCCGTATCTCAAAAGGAGAAAACGGAACCCTTATAGGATCTCTTTGTTGTCCGTCTGTCTGTCAAGACCCTTTATCTCAGGAACGCGTGAAGGTATCGAGTTGAAATTAAAACCATATAAGTACTCAAGTATATGGTCCCTTGAAGCTGTGAAAAAATCAAACTTCTAAGTTTACATAAAAAAAGATAGCTACGGCCGTTTATGCCACAAAAAACTCATATTTCAATACTCTCAAATCAAAGTACAGGGAAAAATCTGAAAGCTATACATTTGTAATTAATCATAAAAATATAGTCTTTATTTAAGTATCCACAAATTTGTACGGAAATTAAAAGGAAAAATGAAAATAAAAATAAAACCGGACAAGTGCGAGTCGGACTCGCCCACCGAGGATGGTGAGCGAGTCCGACTCGCACTTGTCCGGTTTTATTTTTATTTTCATGTAAGTGACTGAAAATAAAGTCTTTTAACCTAATGTCCACCCTATTGTGTCCATTTTCGTTTTTAAAAGGAAATTGTATGAATAAGTTTTCAAAATTGTCTCGTTTATTAGAACTGGTGTATTTATTGATTAATATATAGAGGCATTTAGTTCTGAAGATGATCAATCAAAACTTTTGTAATATACTGAATAGGGAACAAAAAACCCAGCAAAAACACTACTATTTTGTTCGTAGATTAACGTTATGGAAATGTCTGATGAACGAACACTATTTACATCGTAATAACGTAAATACACGATAGTGTTTGAAATTTTTCTGTGAATTTATTTTGTTCAGTAATTATTTATTAATCGAAAATCAGAATGAATATAAAGGGTCATTTTGTATTCACCATCCAAATTTTGAGGATGTGTTCAGTCCATGAAACTGAACAACTTTCTCAAAGGAAAACATGGCCAAATATGTATCAAAAAAAGGACTATCCATACAAATTAAAGAGATCACGTGATCAATTTAGTATGGGATGACCAAAATTTTGTGGCGAAATTCAACACATGTTTCTTAGAGAAAGTTGTTTAGTTTCATAATGGACTGGACACAATCCTTGAAATTTTGATGGTAAGTTCAAAATGACCCGATATAACCGCACACAAATGAGTGCTATACAACAAAAAATGCTTAGTGGCTCGTCGTGTTGCGACCATGCCAAAAGTGACCACTTTCGTTTTATAGCGTTTTAAAACTAATAGAAAGAATTAAAAGTTTCTTTAATTTTTTAACATTTGTTTTTATGGTTCTGTACCAAAATGGTAAAAAAAGGAACCCTTATGGTGTGACTCAGTCTGTCTGTCTGTCACAGCTGGATATCTCGAGAACTACTAATGATATCAACTTCAAATTTGGAATAGTTTAAGATGATATTTGCCCAACTATTTTGCAAATAAGAAAGAAATAAAAAAATAAATATCTTTTTTACAACAGGGACTGAAAAGGGGTCTTAAGAATTTAAAGTGGGGCTACTAGGGTGTGTGGGGTATTATATGAAAGAACGCTGTTTGCACGTTTCTTTTTTTTAGGCCGCATAGTTTTCGACTTATGATGGAAAATGTAAATAAAATACCGTTCCCCTCCCCCCCTTACCTCCGAAGTTTGCAAAGAGAAAAATCTGAGATAATTCTATGTGATAGCAGTTTATATAAAGATTACAGGAAAAATAAAACGATGTCTCAATATAGCACACTTTTTTAGAAATTATCAAATTTCTAAAAAAGTTGATATTGGTACCACTATCGGTCAAGAGATGGCGCTGACCTAAAACTGCAATAATAATTTTATTATTCTACTCTGCAGTGTATTTATTATGATGGTACGGAACCCTCGGTGTGCGAGTCCGAGTCGCTCTTGACCGGTTTTATTTTATATGGTTTAAGAGCCAAAGCTCTTAAAAGTAGTAAAATAAGTACCTACCTATACAATTGAAACATCTTTGGAATTTGCAGTTCAGAAATGCGATATGAATATAATACCTGAATCCCGAGAAATCTGCCCTTCAGCCAAAGCGTAATTCGTAAGATCCTAGGAAAGCTCAATTCCACAAAGGCATTTCAGGTCAAGTTGGCATAGATACATGTCAAAGCTAAAAATATTCGTATACTTCGTACCTATATGTTATCAACTCAAACAATTTATAGTAAGTATGTCTTGGTTTGTTATAAAGATTGTAAAGCCTTTCTGATATTCTTTGAACTAAGAAGAAAGCTAGCAAATCATATCACTTAAATAACAAAACAAAAATTGAATGACATTAGGAAATGTTCGCTTTATCTATAAGCTTCGTCTTATCTATAATCATTCTATAATATTTAAAATCCCTAAGTAATATTCTGTGAAGTCTATTCAAAAGTAATGATTACGTATGAGTTTATTTTAACATGGTTTCCCAACTTAATAAGTCGTTCTCAACCTTTTACCAGGAGTATGGGAAAGCAAATTCGAATATCCAGTTGCCTGTTTTTATTTCCAACTCGTAAACGTAAATAAAACCTGGCAAGTGTAACAAATAAGAAACGTTCCGGTGACTTTGAATGCTATGAATGCGGAATCACCCTCGGCTTTAACTTGTCAGTTCATATTTCTAATGAATTTTGGAGCAAATATTTTTATTTCAAAACAAAAAGAAAACGCGAGTGTCTTTAAGGCACACTGAGCGAAAGTGGCGCCGCGGTGAATTTTATTTAATATTATAATTCTAATAACACAATTTTAATTATGTTTTACGTGGAATTTTTAGGGCCCACAGTCTAGTATTTTTAGACGGTATCGTTACATTCCCTCGTAGTCACTGATGGAAGTTGATAGCAAAACTGCCAAAAGTGGCCGTTTTTGACACATTTGCTATCTACTTCTACGAATGACTAATACGAGGGTATGTAGTGATACCTTCTAAAAATACTAGACCATGGACCCTAAAAACTCCACGTAAAACATTATTGAAATCTTTTTCTATTTAAGTATAACTTATAAAATAAAAAAATCGGTTGGCACTCCGGGAGTGCCGGCAGCAGTGAAAACTTGAATATTAACGTTGTGCATTTTTGATATTCTGAAATTATCGGCAAAGGATTAAAATTATTTCTTTCCTATTACTATACAATCACACAATTCAATCAGTTTGTAATTAGAGAAAAAATCTAAAGATTTCGCGCCAGTGGCTTTATAATTTCTACATGCACGCATTCTACGATTTAAACCTATAGTCACAGAGTATAAATAAATCTATGATTTCACCGTAGATATCGCTGCTATTAGTACCATTTTCAAAATTAGCGCGTTGACACAAGTATTTACGTCTTAAAATGACGCGCCGCCATTTTCAACGCACCCCGTAGAAAGAGAGGGGGATACTTCCGCCGCCAGCTGTCTACTCTCCATCCGTCATATCCGTCTTACGCATTTTCGATCAACCACGTGATTCTTACTGACGCGAGTTTAGCATTTTTTCCCCATACAAAAAGCGCACAACGCCGCTAAAGAAGTTTTCACTTCAAAAAAACCTCTGAGGGCGCCACTTTCGGTCATGCAACCGCCTTAATAATATCTATTTGTGTTACTTTGGGTTTTTGGTTTATCAAAAAACATAAGCAGTAGTAGGGTATTTACATGAATTGACTTGGCAGGCAATTTTAGTCAATTAGCGCTTTTGATCGACAATCGCTTGTAAAATCTAATCGCAAACCTAATTTCAATGAGGAGGCATCAAAATCGGTCCATTAGTTTAGGAGCTAAGTTGCTGCCTCAGACAGACAGACAGATACACACACACGTCAAACTTATAACACCCCTCTTTCTGCGTCGGGGGTTAACAACAAAAACATGGTTGCTTATCTCAATAATAATAAAATTATAAATACAATACAAAACTAATACAGATATTGTTAGAACTTTTGTACTGTATTCGGAGTAAGTATTTGTTGGAAATATCCACGCTTGTGTAATCTTCATAACATAATATTTATCGTTCTCAAACTAATATTATTCTGAATAACTTTCGTATTACGATCATATTTATCGTGGCTTACTAACATACACCATAAAATATCTTTATGAACAAAGAATTCATGGTCTTCATAAGATCTACAGAAGTAATTAATCGAACAGAGGCAAAATTAAATGAACGTTTAGAACCATAGCCATTTCGATATTTAAAGTAAAAAAGCATTTGCAAGATATTGCTGGACGGCGACATTTCATGAAGTTTCCTAAGGCGTGAAATACACAGAAGCGACGCGGCGCGGATACGGCGGCGATACAGTGCAGATGTGAGACTTTCGGATGCTTTCGGCCAATCAAATACACGTATCGCCGACATCGCCGCCGTATCTGCGCCTTCTCTCCGCTGCATCTCTTCTATGTATTTCACGCCTAAGAGTGGGTACCCCTTAGGTTCGCGGAACGCGGAGTTCGCGAACCTAAGTGGGTAACCTGGAACAGTGCGCCATATCATTTTTGTCCACTTTGGCCATATTGTGTACTTGTGCGAACCAGAGGGGCCTACTCAAATGGCCGTTCTACTAAAATGAGCGTTAGTAGAATAGAATGACAATGTATGGGATTGACAGGGGCTAAGCGTTAGTTTATGACATTCTCATACATTGTTATTCTATTCTACTAGCGTTAATTTTAGTAGAATGGCCATTTGAATAGGGGGGCAGGTTCGCACACGTAAAAAAAATGTAAGTGCAGGCACAGAATAGATATAAGGTGCAGGTTCGCGGAGTGCGGAGGTTCCCGAACCTAAGTGGATCAGTTAGTTACCTTCGGGTCTTGTAAGATTCCAGATTCGTCTGGTAAGGTTACCTTACCAGATTCGGGTAACTAACTGATGGCTTATTTACAATATGGCCCGAATTCCAAATAGTCAAATAGAGAATCTATTAAATTTTCTTGCTATGCTGCATTTGCATAGTAGAATAAGTATAGTATATTTTGCAAGGCTTCTATTTGTTCAGCGCAATCTCATGAACCTTTGTTTCTGGTCGACATTTTACTGCTTTGACATAACGACCCTCAGCCACGATTTCATTGGCGATTATTTTTACGGCGCTTCGATGGATCTAGTCTAATTTTTTTACTCATTTGAATAGCATGACCCACAACTTTATTGTTAACGTAAAAAGTTACGAATATGAAATAAAACAATTTTTAACGGATACTAGCGCGGTTTTATTGAAAGTACTTTGGTAATTAGTTGGTATTTGGTTTGATTTTTGGTTTTCCTGACGTTTCGGCAACTTTGTTTTATTTCATGTCTAGTGAGAGCGTAAGCTTGAGAAGTGAATATGTAAAAAGTTACACTTACCAGTTATAGTTTGTAGTATACAACGTGTTACGGTGTAAATATGGTGGATAGGAACCATCAAACTGAACAACTTTAACTATGGGACCAACTCTGAAAACACGAAAAAAAAATCAGCTGTTTCATTTAAAAATTAATAATGATTATATCTAAATGAATAAAACAGCTGTTTTTTTCGTAATTTCGGAGTTGGTCTCATAGTAAAAGTTGTTCAGTTTGATATTCCCTATCCCTATTTACCATATTCGGCTTTAGGGGATTTTTGTAACACGTTGTATAAAAAAAAGCTACCTACTTATTTATAAGCAAATTTCAAACTACCTGCTTGTATAAAAAAGCTAATCATAAACTTGCCAAATTCCTTTCACTATCTTATTGTTTGAAATTACTGTAGTTATACATCGTGAAATTTTAATCATTTGGTTCCCGCCGTGTGGTGGTTCCACTCATGATTACAAGCAAATTTTACTATGGAGCCAACTCTCCTGCTCGCAAAAAAAAATCAGCTGTTCCATACATTAAGTTCGAGTAGGTAGGTACTGCACTTTTGTATGGAACAGCTGATTTTTTTTTGCGAGCAGGAGAGTTGGCCCCATAGTAAAAGTTGCTTGTAATCATGAGTGGAACCACCCCACGGCGGGAACCAAATGATTAAAATTTCAGCGTGTATTTTTTTACAATCCCCATAAAAGAGTTGGTACCTACTAACATTTTAGGGGATCAAGAAAACAATAAAACACCTCAATACCCTTCAAAGGGAAAAATCTAATCAAAGTGTAAAGGTTAGGCAAGTTCCCCACTTTACATTTCACGAGTCAATAAATAATTTACGGAGAACAAAGGAAACAAGGAAATTACTGAAAGGATGAAGTAGTAAATCGTGGGTGTATCGGGAGTATAAAGGAGCCGATAACCGCGGACCGCAGAGTCCGAAGACCACGCGGTCCATGGCCGGTCATTGGTTTGTGCACTCGCGACAAATGAGCCGAATAAAAATACAAATCACCAGTTTGCACCACAAATAATGTAAACAGTGTTTTGCTTCTGTATGAGAAAATATAAAAATGACATTTCCTGCATTTAATATTTTCTAAGAAAAGAATAGCAATGATTAATTTAATTTACGGTTTATAATAGAGAGAACGCAAATTCTTACATCCATCAGACATTTTTAATGTCCCTACTGCTGGAGCACAGGCGTTCCTTATGGGTGGATAAGAAGGGTGGGCCATTACCCACCACGCGGGCCCAATGCGGATTGATGGGTGACTATTGCGAAAGTTGCTTAACTACCGCAATCGCTTGGCCAGGCCTAAACCACTGCACCATCGATCTCCTCCTTGAATAATAATTAAATAATTATTACCAAATTTTGCTGTCTACAAAATTAAATATCGATCGTTCCAGTATTTTATAGAAAAATCATCATACTTACATCAAAGTAAAAAAATCTAAAATGGCTTTCCGTTTGTTTCAGATCCGAGCTAGAGGCACTGGTCAGTAGAAAACATACTACTCTTTCAAAATCGGGACGAAAGAAACCGATGACAATGCGAGTTCTTTGATCAATTCGGGTATTGAGAAAGATAGACTGCGTATTACGTACACTGTTACATGGAAACTCTCTTAAAAGGTCTTGCTTTTAATGAGATGAATACGCTTTAGCCGGATAAGCTTTTCAGTCGTATCGCTCCGAATGCTTTGCCTTTTACGCCTGTAGCACACCTCCGCCGCGGAACAGTACCAGTGAAACTGCGATAGTTCCGCCATGAATTGTCTTCTATCGACGACGATATATCGCACCATGAGACTGAAAGTTACTCATTTCGACTTAAATCACCAGATTTATGATGACAACTTTTGAATCAAATCATCATATTTAAAGTGACTCATTTCGTGAAATAAAACACTTTTTAACGGATACTAGCGCGGTTTTATTGAAAGTACTTTGGTATTTAGTCGGTATTTGGTTTGATTTTTCATTTTCCTGATATAGAACCGCTTAAATCACTCATTTCGACTTAAATCACTAGATTTAAAGTAACTCATATAAATTTAAAACACCATGATTTATCTTATTATAAATAACCTTTGTAATTTTGCGCTTATTTTGAAATTAGTCACTTTCATTCTCATCGCAATATGAAGTTCACATCTACGTAGAGTGGTTTTGCGTAATTACTTTCGCGTGTGTCAACGGTCGGAGCGGATCGGGCGGAATTTCGCGTGAAAAATCTATGCAGGCTGTTCGCATTTCATTCGCTTGTCGAACTCATGGCGAAACCTACTGCGGTGTTTCGCGGCGGAGGTGTGCTACAGGCATTACTCAAGAATAGCCTTTGTACTCATCTTTGGGAAACTATTTAACACATGCCCTTACGACCTCACCGTGCCTTGTCTCAACGCTTTACCATAATAAAGAGAATTTCTTGGGATACAACAGCTGAAGTGGAATTTATTCAGGATAGTTGTCCTTTGTGAATAGAAATGTATTATGTTGTAATGATATGTTTATAAACGAAAAGCAACAAACCATATTATGAAACGTTAACTAAGGGGAAAGTTTTTTCTATTCGATAGCCAGTTTTTGCAAAACTAAACTGACAAAACTTACCAAAGGAACTAATTAAATGGAGTGTCGTCAAATCGAAAAGATGTAACGATTTTTCAAATCTTATATTAAGTATTTTACTACTAGCTACTTGACTTTAATGAAGTCTATCTTTAAAATACTTTGCAATCGGTACAATAGAGTCGGAATATTTTCCTTTTGTATTCAATGTAAGAATTCAACTACATAGTTTGTCTGTAAGTAATAGTGGTAAAACCTTTACCTACCAATAGATTATCGTTTCGTGGTATATTCGAAGCATGTTTATTTTTCTTCAGCCAATTAGAAAACCAATTAGCCAGTCTTTGTCGGACTATCTCGACAGTGTAACAATCGCAAAATCATTATCTTTCCCATCAATCTTATGCCGCCCAGCAATCCCTAATGAATACCCGTTTATAACACAGTTTCGTCACAGAATAAATACGGAACAGTATTATTATCCCCGTCAAATGGTAATGCGCTGGAACCTCGTCACATTAACATACACATTTACGTGATCCGCAACTAAAAATGTCATGAAACAAGAAAATTCTAATAGATAATCTAATGTAATAATTATTGAATTATTATTTTTAATAAGATAGGGTCTAGGTATATAAAAATTTTACAATTGTTTTTCGTTTTTGAGGTTAAAATCATGGCCGCCAGGCGCATTACCAATTGACGGGGATAGTAAGGGTGTAAAATGACCTTCAATGAGGAGTTTTTGGCGCCATTTTGTCGAGTTTGGTTCGGTGTCTATTTTAATTATTTGCAAATTGATTCATAGTGGATATTGTGTCTTAAAATCGGTGCAGTTTTGTAGTACAAGTGTCTACGCAACTGAACAATATATGGGATAATTGAAATAGGCGCGATCTTGGCTGTGTGAAGCTGATACTTTTATTGTAGTGGCTACCTCGGCAGAAATTACCGAGTAAACTGTCTTGATATACTTGGTGCCAAATGCCCCAAGCAACATTGGAATGCAATGCACCCTCATTCTAATGTAAACTGAAACAATACCTACCACTGAACTATTCAACACTTGACACTGGCAAAAAATACTTACATGAGGAAAGTAGACTGCCAAAACAAAAATAAGAAGAAGAAGGAACCGGCGGGCTGATTATCTAATTAGAAACCACCTAGCGACCGGTTGCAGTTCATAGATGATAGTGATCCATTGCTACTTCTTTTTGGATTAAAAAAAACATACCAAAGAAAAGTAGCAATGTATGTGGAATGAAACCGGTCACTAAATAGTTTCTTTTTAGATAATCAGGGTGCGGGTGAATCTCCGTTATTTCTTACCTTCTGCGTCTTTCTCGGCAACTCGAAAATTTTAAAAAATCCAATGCATCACAAGGAATATATCAAAAATATGCAAATTAATACAATTTATTATTGTACTCTAATGTAAATGAAGCACATTTTTTATTTATTCCTTGTGATGCATTGGATTTTTAAAAAAATTCGAGTTGCCGACAATGACGCAAGAAGTAAGAAATAACGGAGATTCAGCCAACCTTCAAAGAAGCCAAGGTCAAAAAATTTCCATGATTTTTATGAAAAATCATAAAATCAGTTATTTTCTAATTTTTGTTCAAAGAAACATTATCAAAATTTTAAGTATTTTGTAACAAACAATCGCTTCAAAACATCATCATTCTGCGCGCGTTTACATATTACGTGGTCTGTTTGCAATGCTTCTTGACACCATAAATTAAAATCGTTTTCCAGCAATAATTTTGAACAGAAATGGTCCTGATGATGGCAGAATACGTAGACCTCGGCTTAATTGAGGGTTTCTTATACACTGTATTTTAGTCTCGCCCGGTGTTCTAGCAATGGCCGCTCGGTAACTTCATATCATAATAACATTTGGTGATTCTCCATAAGCAGATCCATGTGTTATATATTTTACTCAAAAATGCTTGTAATGTGGTTATTGTGTTGACAACCTTTTTTGGGGAAAGTCGACTTTTCCACGTTACTTGAATACTTAGGCGCCAGCTATGTTGTATGGAATTTCATTGCTGGTGAGTTTTAGCCACCAGTAATTTCCTTTGAAAATCCATTATTGTCGAGTCTTGTTCCAAACGTAGTTAGGTAAAATAGTACTTCATCGAGGAAAGCCTGTTGTGTGTTTCACAGATGACGTTTTTGTACGTTAGGTACTACTTTTGTACGTACTTTTATAACACATCTAAAGAGTCAACTCATACCTACTAGTAGGTATGAACCTCTATACAAAAAAAAGTTGGGAGTTACAAGTCGTGGTAAAGTTTGGCCACACGATAGAAACTGATCTGTAGACTGTTTCTAACTAATATTGAGCTGGGCCAAACTATCCTTACATACAGTTCCATACGGCGGCGGGTTGAATAGCGCACTTTTCCCGGCTTCATTCTAAAAACTATAACAATTCAGGTTTAACTAATAGGTCAAATGTGGTATCATTTTCGGATAAATCAATAACGTAGAATTTATTTCTGGTGTAAAAAAATGCAATTTATTACGCAGTTTCTGAAAAATTACACAATAACCAACATTTTTAAACTTCATTTTTTTAGTTTAGGTATTGGCAATTGTTTCAGTATTTTCAAAAAAACTACTTTAAAGAACCGTTTTTCAAGTTAATTTGTTATATGCTTTTGTTATGTTAACTATATTTTATACAATTTGCGCCTAACCCAAATAGTTGAGGTTCATTGTTTGCGGAGACACAGCTAGTAAAAATTATGCATTTTTTCACGAAATAAAAGGGGTTTCCGTTTCGTTCGGAAGCATTTCTCAGTTTTTTTGTTTATATTTCTGTAAAGTTAATTATTTTTTCTACAATTTGAGCCTAACTTGAGTAGTCTAGGTTTACTAGTTGCAAAGATACAGCTAGTCAAAGATAAGATTTTTTCAATTAATTTCAATAAAAAGCCCATTTTTAACCAGCTATGTCTCTGCAACCAATAGACCTAGACTACTCAAATTAAGCTCAAATTGTAGAAAATTTAATTAACTTTACAGAAATATAAACAAAAACCCTGAAAAATGTTTCTGAACGAAACGGAAACCTTTTTATTTCGTGAAAAAATGCATATTTTTGACTAGCTGTATGTTCGCAAACAATGGACTTAAACTACTTGGGTTAGGCTCAAATTGTATAAAATATAGTTAACATAACAAAAGCAAATAACAAGTTAACCTGAAAAACGCTTCTTTAAAGTAGTTTTTTTGAAAATACTGAAACAAGTGCCCATACCTAAACTAAAAAAATTAAGTTTAAAAATATTGGTTATTGTGTAATTTTTCAGAAACTGCTTAATAAATTGTTTTTTTTTTATATCAGAAATAAGTTCTACGTTATTGATTTATCTGAAAATGATACCACATTTGACCTATTAGCTAAACCTGAATTGTTATAGTTTTTAGAATGAAGCCGGGAAAAGTGCGCTATTCAACCCGCCGCCGTATGGAACTGTATGTAAGGATAGTTTGGCCCAGCTCAATATTAGTTAGAAACAGCCTACAGATCAGTTTCTATCATGTTGCCAAACTTTATCACGACTTGTAACTCCCAACTTTTTTTAGTATAGAGGTTCATACCTACTATACGCTAAACATTATTGTGGATAACTTCATGCTTCTTTTATTTCGTACTCCGTGCCTCGGTAGTGGCGCAATCATATCGGCGTGTTACGTCTTCATACACCGATTTGTATAAAGAGGTATTACTGAAACTTATTTGTACTATGGAATCGCTCGTGTTCCCATTTTTGCCATTGCTTGCAGAGATTGATTAAAACTTTTCTTTTGGGAATGTATTAAATATTTCATCGGCAACTAGTTGATACTTTGAATGATTAATAGCTTTCGGTAATATAAGGATATTAATGGAAGTGTCAATCTCATCTGATCTATCTCTTTTCGTTCAATCCAGGGATTTATTAAAATAATGGACTGCTAAGTTACCTTTAATATTCTGAGATAATTAGATGTCATAAAATTAACTGATACTCTTAACCCCTTTAACCGCTTCTTTGGTCTAGTGGTTCACTTACCCGTGCAAGATACAGTGGTTCCGGGTTCGATTCCCAAGAGGGGTTTACAATTTGTACTCGATTTGGTTGGGGGTAGGGCTTATTTCAAGTCCGCCTGGCTAGCTACCACCATCTTACCTAAGTAACAATTTCAAAATCGTTGTGTTCCAGCAGTTAGAGGTAAGATAGCAAGTTCCTCAATGATGAGAATTCCGCATGTAGTGCGCTTCCACCTTCGGCCTTATCGTCTCTTAACATCAGGTGAGGTATGCCCCAGGAGTGGACACAATAAACATGGTTGATGGTCAAGCCGTTCAGCTGTTAATTCTGTTCTGTACGTTGCAAAAACGATTTTTCAAAATTTTCTAACTAAAAATATTCAGCCAATTTGATTTTTTTCAGACATTCTCCATTCAGTGACAATCTCTATATGAACGCAGTAGTTGGTGCGATATGGTGAAGCGTCCTGTTACTTCTGAAGCCGATTTTCCGGCACTAACATCGAATAGGTCGAACGGGAGTTAGGTCGTTCTAATCACTGCCGATTTATGGGCACAAAAGCCCCTCTTTGACCGTTTATGGCACTTGAGAACTCGCAAATTGATCTTCAAGAACTGAAGATGGCTCGGGAAGACAATTTACTATAAGTTAACGCTAAATGGCTTTCGTGCAGTTTTAAAGCTCAGTTAAATTTTCATCAAATAATTTCAAAACCAATCTGAGTTTACACTGTGGATACTAATATCCGAAGAACTAATAAGTAGTTAGCAAGCATTTTGTAATAAATTCCATTATTATTATATTTATTTAATACAAGTGTATGTTAAATGTAATACAATTAAATTGACTTCAATACAAGTACTTTACTATTTTAAGGTTCTAGTTAATACCAGTACATGGTCTGTTTCTGTTGGAGTATTTGGGAAGTTAAATATTAAAGTACATTTTGTGGTTGTGCTTTGTCATGATTGTTTTTATTTATCTTTTACTTTGTTTTTTTTTTTTTTTTTGCAAAAGTACATAATTAAGTACTTATTGTGCCTTTTCTCTAATTTGAATTTAACTTTATGACATTTTATTTTTATATCTTTTAATTTTTTTCGTGTTCCATGTTAGTGTTTGTTAAATGTAATAAAATTATATTGACTTATATATAAGTAATTTACTATTGTAAGAGTCTTGTTAAGTTAATACCAGTAAATGGTCTATTTTTATTGGAGTGTATAGATTTATTTAATGAATTTTTTAGACGATTCATTTTTCGATATTTTTACATTTGCAATTTTTACAGTTTTATTGTATAAAGATTTTAAAATTATATTTCATCTATGTGTTTAGGTGTTCATTTTTATCAAAAAATATTTTGTTTGTTGTTCTGACTGCTTATAATGTGTACATAGTTCCTAATGCATTTCTGTTTTGTATTTGCAAAGTAAGTAAGTAAAGTAAGCACCTACCTACCAAAATAATTAATGAACTATTAATTAATTATTTAAACTACTAAAGTTAAAAATAGACTTTAAGCATGTCTTCGACATGTCCCCATTGCCCTGGATCATCTCGCATATTTACTCCTCACGGCCTTAAGGTTCACATTGGACGTATCCACAAAGATTTTGCCCAGGGACGGGCCCGCTCCCCATCCGTACGGGCCGTTCCAGCGGCTTCAACCGATGGCGGAGGTGCACAAGACCCTCGGGCACGACTAGTTCCTAATGCTAGTACCCTTCAGAATCTGGCATCTCTTAGAAAATCTGTGCGAGTCCTTCGTCACATACCTAAGGGGGCGCGAAATTTGGCCGCTGTGAAGCTATGCGAAATTATAAATAAATGCATTGACACCAATGAAACGTCTGATTGGTGTGCGCTACTTACTTTCGCATATTCAGCTTTAAGGGCCCCGGGATCGCATGGACCGGGAAATCTTACTACCAAAGTGAAGGCTAATATTAATTCCACTTATAGTAGTATTTTTGATGACGTCAGTAATGATGCCGTTTCCGGCCAGGGCCGCTCTGTGACAAAAATAATTGAGTCCAAAGTGTTTGACGGGGACCTCAGAGGGGCCGTGCGTGTGTTGATGTCTGATGACGCAGTTGCGCCCCCAGGTCCGGAGACTTTGGCTGCACTGCAGACGAAGCATCCACTCCCTTCACGTCCGTTAATGATTCCACAGGCGCCTGACTCTTCTACTACTCCCTTAAACGTCAAAGTGGATGACGTGGTCCAATCACTGGCGACTTTTCATAACGGTTCAGCCGCGGGGTTGGACGGGATTCGACCAGCTCATTTAAAGGAGCTGACTTCGAGTTCTGCTGGAGACAACGGGCGGCGCCTGCTTGAATCTCTTTGCAAGCTGTGCAATTTCTTGCTCAGTGGTTATCTAAACCCCGAAGTTTGTCCATATTTATATGGCGCGGCTCTTTGCGCATTAGCCAAAAAAGAAGGGGGGATTAGACCTATTGCGGTGGGAAGCACCTTGCGCCGCCTGGTTTCCAAGATGGGGTGCCGGTCTGTTAGGGTGGAGATGGCTTTACATCTTCAACCATACCAGCTTGGTTTTGGCTCACAAAAGGGGTGCGAGGCAGCAATTCATGCAACGCGCGCCTTCGCAACGGAACCTGGCAACGCGGACTGTGTGATCGTCAAGTTAGATGTTAAAAACGCATTCAACACAATCGAGAGAGATGTACTCCTGCAACAAGTGCGCGATAAAATTCCTTTATTATACCCGTTTCTTTATCAAGTCTATCAATCTTAATACACCAAAAGCAAAAAAGTCTCTAATGATATCCCCAAAAACGTCCACTATAATGGCACAATATCCAACTCAGGAGATGATGTAGCTAACTTATTTGCTCAATACTTTGCTTCTACGTATACCACTAATAATAATAATAACAACGTCAAATACAATCCCTCGTTTCCTCCATCGAATTATACTATTAGTGCTACTAAGTTCAATGAAGATGATATTTTGTCGCGTCTGAAACGATTAGATGTATCTAAGGGCCCAGGGCCTGATGGTATACCTCCAATATTTGTTCGTTTATGTGCGAAGGCATTGGTGCGGCCATTAACAAATATTTACAACAAATCATTACATGAGGGTACATTTCCTGATTTGTGGAAGTTAGCAAAAGTTACCCCTATTCACAAAACTGGAGACAAGGGGGATGTCACCAATTACAGGCCCATCTGCATATTAAATTGTTTTGCCAAAATTATGGAAAGTCTGATGTATGACTGGCTGTATAATCATTTCCGTCATATCTTAAGCCCTCGTCAACATGGTTTTGTCACTGGTCGCTCAACTAGTAGTAACTTACTCGTATACTTTAATTATTTATGTGATGCTTTTAACAGTAAAAAACAAGTGGATGCTATATATGTTGATTTTGCGAAAGCGTTTGATCGCGTAAATCATGACATTCTGCTGGTAAAACTTGAGCATCTTGGTGTCCACGGCGATCTTCATCGGTGGTTTAGGTCTTACTTAATGAATAGGTCCCAGCTGGTGGCTATTAGTGGATATGACTCTGTTCCCTATTTATCGACCTCGGGTGTACCGCAGGGGTCAAATCTCGGTCCGTTGTTGTTTTTGATTTTCGTAAACGACCTTTTATTATCTTTATCTTGCGACGCAGTAGCATACGCAGATGATATCAAAATATATTCAAAAATTTCTTCTCCGGATGACTGTAACAAACTCCAGAATGACTTAAATTTAATAAATAACTGGTGTCAAGAAAATATTATGTCACTGAACGTTGGAAAATGTAATGCAATTACCTTTACAAAGAACAAGAATATAATTCAGTATCCCTATAGCATAAATGGCGTTGTTTTGAAGTACGTAGACTCAATAAGAGACCTAGGAGTCATTTTCGATAGCACACTCTCCTTTCGTCCTCACATTGACAGTATAGTAAGCAAAGCCAATAGGGCTCTGGGTTTTATAATTCGCATTTCAAAACCGTTTAAAAAGATAGAGTCCTTGACGATACTGTACGGAGCGCTTGTGCGCTCGGTACTAGAGTACTGTTCACCTGTATGGTCTCCTATTTATCTTGTTCATATCGATAGGGTAGAATCTGTGCAGAAACGCTTTGTGCGATTTTTGTGCAGTAAACTAGGTCTTAGACGTTTACTTCCAGATTATGAAGACAGACTGAACCATTTTGCCTTAAAATCTCTGCAGCATAGAAGACTGGTTAGTGGTTTGTTACTCCTTCATAAGATCGCCAATGGACACTTGGGCGGGGATCTCTTGGGTTGTCTTAACTTCAAAGTAAAAAGTCACTCCACACGTAATGCACGCCTCTTTAGTATACCATCAGCGAATAACAATGTCTCTCACTATAATCCCATTTATAGAATGTGTCATGCCTATCACGATCTTTGTTCCGATTTTGATTTATTTAACCAAAATTATCAGCAGTTCAAAAATTCATTATTATCCTTGTAGTCTTATTTTGTTTGTAAATTTTATTTGTAAGTAAGTATTAAAACTGTAATGTCAGCCAGCTTCATTTTTAATAGCAGCACCTAACTTTAATAAATAATTATTGTAATGTCGTGCATAGTGTATAAGATTAGTTGGTTTGCAATGTATTATAACAATAAGTCATTTTGTTCATTAAGATAATTACCAATTGATTGTTACTGTGCCTTACTCTAAAAAAAAAAAAAAAAAAAAAAAAAAAAAAAAAAAAAAAAAAAAAAAAAAAAACTCCATCTAACTTGTTCTTCGGTGAATCTTTGATTCTTTCCCAAGTGGGTGCGCAGCAGGGAGATCCGCTTGGGCCGCTAGCCTTCAGTCTCGCGATTCAAAGCACAATATCTTCTTTGAAATCACCACTCAACGTATGGTACCTGGACGATGGCACAATAGGAGGAAAGCCAGAGGAAGTAGAACAAGATTTGAGAGTGTTGCTTCCTCTTTTTCAAGGTCTGGGACTGGAGGTTAATACATCAAAGTGTGAGCTTTTCTGCTGCGGACCCAAATCAAATTCTTCTTTTCATGTGTTCTCTTCTATACTCCCTGGCCTTAAAGAATTGACTCGAAGTTCTTTTAGTTTATTGGGTTCACCCATATTCCCTGACGCTATTCCGGAGGCTTTAGAGGCCAGGAGACGTCTTCTTGTTCTGGCTCAAGATCGCCTAAAAAATATCTCGGCGCACGTTGCTCTTGTTCTTCTAAGAACCTGTTTTGCAGTACCTAAAATTATGTACCTTTTGAGGACGGCTCCGATTTGGCTTTGCCCCGGCTTTGTTAATTCATTCGACAATACTTTGAAAGATATTACCGAAAATATTTTAAACGTCTGCCTTTCAGAGGATCAGTGGAGCCAGGCTTCCCTACCCATACGTTACGGGGGATTAGGGCTGAGGCGTGCGCGGGATCTGAGCTTGCCGGCTTTTCTTGCATCGGCGCATGGGGTCGCTGACCTTGTCTCTAACATATTATCATCTCATGGAGGCAGGGTCGGCATACCTTTTGTCGACGATGCTTCAGTACAGTGGGCCGCGCTGTTTCCCGCGACACCCGGACCTCAGACCCCAGATGTACAGCGGGCTTGGGATGACCTGGTAGCGAGAGAAACTCTTGACCGACTTATCAGTGGGGCTGCAGGGGCAGAGTTGGCTCGACTCAGGGCGGTGTCGACGCCGGAGTCTGGAGCGTGGTTGCACGCTTTACCATCGCCCCACATAGGAACACTCCTGGATGGTGACTCTATGCGTGTGGCGGTGGCTCTTCGTCTGGGTTGCGATGTTTGTCAACCACATTTATGCATCTGTGGATCCATGGTGGAAGCAAGCGGCCATCACGCTTTGAGTTGTTGTCGATGCTCGGGCAGATTCCCTCGACACCACGCTTTAAATGACATAGTCCGCAGGGCACTAATTTCTGCCAATATACCGTGCGTGCTGGAGCCGCCGGGTCTTAGCCGATCGGACGGTAAAAGACCAGACGGGCTAACCTTGGTGCCGTGGCAGAGGGGGAAATGCCTGTTGTGGGATGCCACGTGCGTCAGCACCTTCGCTGCCTCACACCTGGGCCGCACGGTGCGGTCAGCCGGCGCTGCTGCTGAAACCGCAGCCGTTAATAAGCGGAATAAATATGCGGCCCTGGCCTCTAATTATATTTTCATTCCACTCGCGTTTGAGGCAACGGGATGTTGGGGGTCGGAGGCAGTAGCCTTCGTCAAGGAGTTGGGTCACCGCCTACGTGAGAGGCGATGCGACGCCCGCTCCGGTTCCTACTTGGCGCAAAGGTTGTCAATCGCCATTCAGCGCGGCAATGCCGTCAGTGTTATGGGGACCTTTGCGCCTGGTATGACCCGGGGTGGCATATTTGAATAAGGTATAATTAATGTGAATTATAGTTATTAGAATTATTTAATTATAAGACCTATTAATTGTTAATTTATTATCTATTTACGTACCTTTTTGTTGTAATTGATTAACCAATAAAACCGTTCGGTTTTTTTACTTACTAACAATAATCTTCTATTTATAAAAAAATAAAATTCTTGAGAACGACAGGTCCGATTTATCAATTTTTGTTTCTGTTTTTAAATGTTCATGATAGTCGGAACTGAACTAGCTTATTACGTAAAGAAAAACTTAAAAATTAACCTGGTTCAAATTAGGGAAAAACTGAAAGTTTTTTTTTGCTTTAGGATTTTTGTTTTCTTGAGCTCACGATTGAAATGATAAATATAAAGTACCTAATTATTTTTGTTGTGTTAGGAAAAAGGGAAAATCCTTACTTAATATTATAAATGCGAAAGTCCGTTTGTTTGTTTATTTGTTTGTTATTGTTACGCCTTCACGTCTGAACTACTGAACCGATCATCATGAAATTTTGCATACACGTTGTCAGGGGTACAGAGAAGGACATAGGCTACCTTTTATCCCGAAAAAAAAATATTGTTTCAGAGGTATCCCTCAGATTGCTATCGCCATAAAACTTTCCACGCAGACGAAGTCGCGGGTGGCCGTTAGTATGTTATAAAGAAGAAACAAATAATCGAAGTTTGGACAGGACGTCAAGATACCTGTCGAGAGTGTCGAGTCACCTAGTATTTAGTGCAATAGACACACCTGCAAATGAAATTCTCTACATACGAGCATTTCATTTCATAAACTGCTCCTATGTAGTGCTGTTTGTTTTTTAGGGTTCCGTACCAAAATGGTAAAAAAGGAACCCTTATGGTGTGACTCAGTCTGTCTGTCTGTCACAGCTGGATATCTCGAGAACTACTAATGGTATCAACTTGAAATTTGGAATAGTTTAAGACGACATTTGCCCAACTATTTTGCAAATAAGAAAGAAATAATAAAATTAATATTTTTTTTACAACAGGGACTGAAAAGGGGTCTTAAAAATTTTAAGTGAGGTGACTAGGGCATGTGGGGTATCATATGAAAGAGCGCTGTTTGCACATTTTGAAACAATTTTTCATTTTTTCTTAGGCCGCATAGTTTTCGACTTATGATGAAAAATGTCAAAAAAATACCGTTCCCCCCCCTTATCTCCGAAGTTTGCAAAGAGAAAAATCTGAAATAATTCTATGTGATAGTAGTTTACGTAAAGATTACAGGAAAAATAAAACGAGGTCTCAATATAACACACTTTTTTAGAAATTCAAAAAACAAACAATAATTCTTTAGTTTCACTACCCGTCAACAGATGGCGGTGACCTAAGAATGCTGACTTGCGAATTAAAATAGTTCCACTATCGGTCAAGAGATGGCGCAACCTAATACTACAGTAATAATTGGTGACTGGTTCTAATATAAATTACCTACTATTTGCCGTACGAATAAACGAAGAATAAGTTCCTACTTAGTAATATAAACAGTTTACAATGTGGAGCGGCTGAAACATTTTTCAGTCACCATAAGCAACTGTGGTTAAGATTTGTAAATTAACTGTCCGCCTGTTCGCCCTTCCACCTGTCTGCCGTTTATCCTACTTTTTTAAAGACTGTACTAAAGTAACATATCCAAATATATTTATGATTGTACGGAACCCTTGGTGCGCGAGTCCGACTCGCTCTAGACCGGTTTTTTTATTTATGCACAACGGGATAGGGCTTGGCCTTCATCTCACCTGATGTTAAGTGACGATAAGGCGGAAGGTGGAAGCGCACTACACCCGGAATTCTCATCATTAAGGAACTGGCTATCTTACCTCTAACTACCGGAACACAACAATCTTTAAATTGTTGTTATGGCGTCAGACTTAGGTAAGATGGTGGTAGCTAGCCTAGCCAGGCGGACTTAAAATAAACCCTACCACCAACCAAACCGAGTATAAATTGAAACCCCCCTGGGAATCGAATCCGGGACACCTGTGGGAGAACCACTAGACCACAGAGACTATTAAATTTGGAATTTATGTAAATCTAAACAAGTAACATTGTAATCATGTAAAGCGTTGAAACTTTGAGCGAAATGTACAGAAAGCTTGTTCCATTAAAAGTGGATAAGGGGAAAGTCGCCCTATTTGTTTAGTCTTGAATACTCGTTTTGGGACCGTTGCCTGCTAACTTCGGCCGTTGTTTGTGGAACGGGAAGCCTAAATCTTTGTCGAGATTGCTTCGGTCCAATGTAACGAAGTTTTGACAGCTCTCGTCCCTTATTGGATGGCTCCAAATGACCTCTTGCTACGTTGTCGAGTAGGCCGACTTTAAAGCACACTTTTGCGGTAATGTTACAACTTACTCTTAAGTTTTTGCCACTCAGCTTGTTGGCACAAGTAAGCCGAAAGGTAAGATTGACGCAAAACTTTGTTCTTTGATGGAATTAAACCTCCTTACGTCTATTTGTGGAGTTGAGGATTACCTTACAGGAATCCATAGAGGATCGGTAGAATGTGGAAACATTAGAGGGTTGTTTAATATTTTGGGGTGCGATACAAAACCATTTCAAAAAATGTATTAATTTATTATGAAAATAAAGTATTCTCTTTCAAACAAAAACGAATCTTCTAAATCGGTTCATAAACAAAGAAGAGTTATGGTCGATGACAGTATTTTCAGGATTTCCTGAAAACCTGAACCTGAACCGATTTAAAAAATTTAAGAAATGGGACCAACTTGGGAACAAACCTGATAAATTGTTTGAATCGGTTCAGCCGTTTTCAAGTAATCGGTGGACATCCTTATCCTTACTATACAACGTGTAACAGAAAGGGGGTATCAACCCGAAAGGAGGTCAATGTACTCGTGAAATTGAATACATTCCAGCAGAAAAAAATCAAATAAAATAAAATTTTTTGAACTCTCCATACAAAATGTTGGCGGCAAATGCAAAATTTTCTATGGAGAGACCAAAATTTTTTTTTCGATTTTAAATTTTTTTTCTTTTAGAAGGTGTTCAGATTCACGAGTACATTGACCTCCTTTCGGGTTGATACCCCCTTTTTGTTACACGTTGTATATAATATTATAAATGCGAAAGTCCGTTTGTTTGTTTATTTGTTTGTTTGTTACGCCTTCACGTCTTAACTACTAAACCGATCATCATGAAATTTTACATACACGTTGCCAGTGGTACCGAGAAGGACATAGGGTATCTTTCATCTCGAAAAAAAGTATTGTTCCCGAGGGATAGCATAAAACTTTCCACGCAGACGAAGTCGCGGGCGGCCGCAAGTACTTACAGAAAAAAAATACATACAGACGAACAGAGAACCTCCTCCTTTTTTGAAGTGGATTAATTAAGTCAGTGCAGTTAGAATGGTGTTATTCCATTCTAAAATTTGTTTTATTTTAATCATGATGTGAATAAAAAAATAATAATCTCACGATATGAATTGAGCACGTTCATTTGAAAACAACCCTTGAAAAGTAAATTGGGGAAACAGACTTTGTTATTGAATTATTCATAAAATCCTTCCGATTAGCTTAGCATCCTCGTTCTGTCAAAAACAAAATGGAAATATATTCCGCACGTCATGTTGGTGGGTAATCTGTTGGAGAACTGACCGAAAATAGGATTAAAATAACTTTCTAGGGGATATTGGTATAAGTTATGGGAAATGATACCCTTGTGAAGGGCAAACTTAAAAAAACTACACACAAAATCATCAGAGTACTATCATCAAATGAAATAGAATTTCTTATAGGACCGTGTCATATCAAATTGAATATTGGGTAGGGCTTACAATATTGAATATACCAAAAAAGTGCGAAAATTTCGCGGTTTTTCGAGTGCTGCAAAATTAGCACAGGTCTTTCGAAGCTGCAAACTTGGATTTACGCTGCTAGTAACTAGCCGTTAGTTTGCTACTTTAGCGATTTCTAGTGTAAGATATGACCGGCCTATTAATCTTGGCAGAAAATATAAAATTCTATTATCATCAACAGATTTTTGATAATATAATTTGAAAGACTTATTTGTTTATAATACAAGGACCTAATGTAGCAAAAGTTATAGCAGGCAGATATTATTATCCTTGCTGTCAGTTTGTTTGTTATGCCTTCACGTCTTAAGTACTGAACCGATCATCATGAAATTTTGCTCACATGTTTTCAGAGAAGGACATATTATTACTTTTATTCCCAAAAAAGTTCTATTACCGAGTGAAAAACAAACAACTGTCCTCGCAGACGAAGTCGAAGGCGACCGCTAATTATTTTATAATGGTTATGCTTTTAAACTACTTATTTAAAAAAATATGTGTATGTATTTAGTTTATATAATTACTGCTTGTGCCATAATAACGAGAAAGAAAAAATGTAATCTTAACATTCTGGCAAAAGTACAGAACAATAAAATTGTTTGTCATTCTTCCCTTACACAGTACTAACGAGCTAGTTTTATTATAATGAGCAGCTACTTTACAACCAACGACATCATAGTATCCCATAAAATACCCATAATAAAGAATCTATTTGAATAAATTTGGCGTCCCAAAAGCTTTCTGAGAGTCAAGCGTCGATTTTGATGAAATAAATTGATGAACGCCAATTTGCCATTAGGACGAAACGCGTAAAAATCTCTGGTGATTTAATCAAGTTGGATTCTTCCCTTGTATAAATTTATTCAGGGATCTGCTACTTTATGACCTCTCATAATTTTGAGGTTTATTATCATTAGTTTAATTTAAAAGAGTTAAGATTTTTGTTCATATCTCTTGAAATAAGTAAGTTGATATAAGCTGACAATTTTTATTCAAATTGATATTTATTTATACTTCTTCTGAGAGCTAAACTATTAGTGACGTTCTACCTACTAATATAAAATCTTATAAAATATCGCCAGTTGTGTAGGAAAGGAAGGTAGTGGACCCCCACAATAAATCCTCAGTAGACGAAACTTTACAGTATGATAAAGTATCATAAATGAGACATATTTTTTAAATTATCCAAATCTTTTTTTTCTTGGATATTTGTACATATTACATCCCTGCAAAGTTTCATCGACTGAGGATTTAATGTTGGGGTCTCCATACAAAAGATCGCTTCATTTCCTACACTATTAGCGGTTGAAGATTGAAGAGTACATATGGCTGACGCGGCTCAACGATCACCATCAAAATGCTGAAAAATGACGTCAGTTAATGCTTAGAACCTAATACAGGGTAGATTTTAGTAAATGGGTGGTATTATGTTAAGATGTTTACTTTTTGTTATGAGACGGGGACTAGAAGAGGTTAAAAGTGGCAGACTCGTACATAATTAATACATATTTAGATAATCATTTAATTAAAAACTCATGATTTATTTCAGTCTCACGTGAAATATTGTTCGTATGTAGGTAAAAGGACAAAAAATTAACAAATTTGTTTCCAAACGTAATTTATTAGGCTTTAAAACAACTAAGCTGGCTAACAAAGTGGAGGCCATAAACAAAGCAATGAAACAACTGAAGTGTAATAGTACAAAGCAAACATTTCAGGTCCCAAAGCGGTTTAGTGTGGTTAAAAGTTCTAGCACTGGTTGCTAGTCCTTACTGACAGCTCGAATCTGCCTCCCGTCCCGATTGCAGCGTCGTAGCTAGGGGCTGGCTGTTAGGGGCGCAACCCTCAGGGGGCGCACTTTGCTGACAAAAAAGTCATAGCTAGAAAAAAGTCTATCGGTGTTATTACAAAAGATTTTTAAACCTGTTTAACTTAGACACTGTTTAAATGTGATGCTGTCACTTTTTTGACAATATTGTTTGAAAAAGACAGCATTACATTTAAACAGTGACTAAGTTAGTGTAGGCGTTACGTAAAAAGAGCGCTCATTAACAAGCAAATGAAGGACGAATTTATATAGTTTTCCAAAGGCATAAGATACATTTTCGGTTATCAGCGCTCTTTTTACGAGAGTTACTTTGAACAGGTGTTTAAAAAATTTTGTAAAACACCGTATAAGTTTTGGAGCGCAAAATTAATATCTTGCCAAGGGCGCTCATTATCCTAGAAATATGTTTTGGGGCGCAAAATTCAAATCTTACCAAGGGCGCTTATGACCCTAGCTCCGACGCTGCCGGTTGAGTCACAGAATACATGGTTGAGTGCAATCTGTCCTACTCTTACCCCACTCCCTTTGCGCCTGTGATGTGTCACCCACATCCTTTGCCCGGAAATATATTTTCACTGTTTCTAGTCAGCTGTGGAGAGAAAATTTCCACGGATTATATGAAGCAGCGCTCTGCTGCGAACGCCGACGCGACGTGACGTTTGAAATTACATTTTTCTGTAAAGACTTTTCTTTTGATATCGTGCTGTAATAACACTGCAATGTTAATTCAAACTTAATTACACTAGCTAGAGGTGAACCTAGTCGCAAGAGGTCTTATGGTACGAAGATGGTCAAAAGGAAAACATAATTCAAAAAGGTAGCGAGAGAAACTTTGAGGCACAATTTTTGGGTTAGTTTTTTTTAATTATAATTTTGGGGAAATCATTTACAAGTTAATTACTTCACTAGATATCACTTCAGATCACTTCACAATCACAAAGTAAACAAAAATTTTCATAACTCATAGGCGTTTAAATACCAAATTTTTAGATTAAATACTTAGTAATTTCCTGACAATTTTCTGTGTTGTACCATACATTGCTTGCAGCAATATCCTAATACTTAGTAAGAACTGTGACAAATTCTCAACATCCAAATCTCTCTATCTCTCAACCAACGAATTGAAATCTTCGGATTTCAAAATCCTTTGAGAGAAGGAAAAACGACAAAGTGAAACCTACTTTTGAGTTCAGTTTGAAGTCTGGGGAAATGATCAAACGAACACAAAGATCCTAGTATTGTGATGGCAAAAATATCTCGATACATACTTGTAAGGACAAACTAGTGAATTTTTGTACGATAAGAACTGTTTTTTTTTTAATATAAAAAAGGTAGCACAACTTATCGTTCCATACATTAAGTTTATGAGTGTTGCCGGCTTGTCAAAAATGTCCAGACACCGATAATCTAAGCCGATAATGGTCTAAAGGTGTTTGGTAATAGCCTTATATACCCGAATATGATAGATAGATAGAGCGTACCGTGAATACATCCCCTAAAAATTATTACAAAGCCTAAAACCACCACATTTTTGAAAATAAAACTTTTTATGTTAAACTGCATAGTGGCAACCCTAGGCCGAAATTGTGTTTATCTTTTTATCGAATACAAAAATTTCTATGTTTGTCATTTTGCATTTTTCCATACAAATAAAAAAATCGCCCAAGTGCGAATCGGACTCGCGCACAAAGGGTTCCGTACCAAAAAACGGAAAAAAGACACGTTTGTTGTATGGGAGCCTCCTTAAATATTTATTTTATTTTGTTTTTAGTATTTATTGTTACAGCGGCAATAGAAATACATCATCTGCGAAAATTTCAACTGTCTATCTGTTGTCGTTATTAACATAAAGCAAAAAACGGCAAAAAAAATCACGTATGTTGTATGGGAGCCCCCCTTAAATATTTCTTTTAATATATTTTTATTATTTGTTGTTATAGCGGCAACAGAAATACATCATCTGTGAAAATTTCAACTGTCTAGCTATCACGGTTCATGAGATACAGCCTGGTGACAGACAGACAGACAGACAGACAGACAGACGGACAGCGGAGGCTTAGTAATAGGGTCCCGTTTTTACCCTTTGGGTACGGAACCCTAAAAATGAAATTTCTCAGCCATGTGGAGAGTTTCAGGGTTTAAGTGTAACAATTTTCCGAGGTTGTAAGCTTTTTAAGGCTTTTAAGAAACAGCCTGTATAAATAGTAATCACTTGCCAGACAGATGTGAAAGGCTTAATTAAATAACGTAGAGTTTCACTGCTCCTAAAAAAAATATTTCGTCTTTTTTTTGATAGACATCTCACACACATTTGTTGTATCTTTATCCTTACTAATATTATAAATGCGAAAGTCCGTTTGATTGTTTGTTTGTTTGTTTGTTTGTTACGCCTTCACGTCCTAACTATTGAACCGATCATCATGAAATTTTGCATACACGTTGTCAAGGGTACAGAGAAGGACATAGGGTACCTTTCATCCCGAAAAAAGTATAGTTCCCGAGGGATAGCAAAAAACGTTTCCACGCAGACGAAGTCGCGGGCGGCCGCTAGTCATTAGATACACACGCGTTAGTAATAATCTCTAGATATCTTCTTAAGTCCTTAATTAAAGTCATTTCAAATTATTTCTGTCGCAGTTATTTACCAAACAAAAAGCTCCTAACACTGTTCGTTTTTGCTCTCCTGAAACTGTTGAAACAAATCGGCTTGACTCAATCCATTGCTCTATTTCTAGCTTCGAATACCCTCGGCAGTGCAAGTTGGATTGCAATCAGCTGGCGAAACGGTCCGCACAAGGTCCGCACGGTCGATTTCTAACTACAGCAAAGTCAATTAAAGAGAAAACTGATCCTTATTTACCGAGACCGAGATCCAATAATGCGACGGGACTTTAAAAAGAACTAAATAAAACGTCTAATAGATAAAGGACGTGGAAGGAATCCTGATTTTGATCTTTAATTGTTGAATCAAATTGACCAAATCTCCACTTTCTTTGCTATTTTATAAAATCGTAAGTAGTTAAGTGAACAACAAAGAAAATAATAACAAACTGAAATAGGAACTTATTAATTACCTACCTATGTATAAAAGCCGATCGAATCGCTGCATTATGTAATTACAAAATGATTACATAATGACAAAATATTTGGCACAAAATAGAGTGAATTTTGAATTTCACATTCGAGTATCATAAATGCCACACACTTAAGGGTCCATGATAGGAAAACATGGTTTGCGCGGGCCATATTTTTATAAAGAAAACGTAAAGATGTAGCCACAAAAAAAAACACTCAACAAGCTAAAGAGATTATCTAGTAGCTACAAGTATTGCATATAAAATAAACCTCACAGATGATTGTGAAAAAATCATCGCTTGGCACTCCGGGAGTGCCGGCAGAAGTGAAAACTTGAATATTAACATTTTTGATATTTTTAAATTAGCGGCAAAGGATTAAAATTATTTCTTTCCTATTACTAATCAGTTTGTAATTAAGAAAAGTTCTAAAGATTTCGCGCCAGTGGCCTTTTTAATTTCTACATGCACGCATTCTACGATTTAAACTTAAAGTCACAGAGTATAAATAAGTCTATGATTTCACCGAAGAGATCGCTGTTATTATTTCCATTTTCAAAATAGGCTATTTGACTTATTTTGGAAAACCATTTTAAATTATTCCTTATTACGTAATAAGCGCACCACATTGATATTTCAGGAAAAATCAATGTATTTCATTTAAAAAAACAGTGTCAAAGTTTAAAATTTTAAAACCGCGCCAAAAACGCTATGGCGATGGACACGTGACTTGTTGACGTCACTAGCCTGTTCATGCCTGTGAACATTGTAATACCCTCTTAGTAGCCATTTGACAGCCATCAATCGCGGATCCTTATTCTATGGTCGTGTCAAACGCCTGAAGCCATATTCATTTACAGGCAAGTGACGTCATCAGTCAACTTAGAGCGTTTTCGCCACAGAAAAAAAATCAAATATTATTGCATTTTTCTAGGTGAAATTAATCAATTAATAGACTTAATTTAGTCTATATGTTACCGGCAATGTATGAAATGCAGGCATTGTATACAATGCCTAGGCATTGTATACAATGCCTGGCCCTTTTAGGCAATGTATGAAATATAATGAATATTGATATCTATTTCACACATTACCTAGGCAGTGTATACAATGACTAGGCATTGTATAGAATGCCTGCTGGTCCACCGGCAATGTGTATAATAAAAAGATTTTCGAGAATAGATTCGAGGGGGGATCGAGGGGGGCTTGGGGAAAGCTCGAGGGGGGGGGCTTGAGGAAAGCTCGAGGGGGGGGCTCGGGGAAAGCTCGAGGAGGGTTCGATGGGGGGCTCTAGGGGGGCTCGAGGGGGGCTCGAGGGGGCTCGAGGGGGGCTCGAGGGGGGCTCGAGGGGGCTCGAGGGGGCTCGAGGGGGGCTCGAGGGGGGCTCGAGGGGGGTTCGAGGGGGCTCGAGGGGGCTCGAGGGGGGCTCGAGGGGGGCTCGAGGGGGCTTGAGGGGGGCTCGAGGGGGGCTCTTTGGAATCGAACCTGTTTTACTCCTGTAGGTCCCGCGTATAGGTTAGAAATTTAAGGCGAGCGCGGAGCGCAGCGGAGCGTGAGCCTTAAATTTCGAGGTTATTTTTTTATAACAGACAACAGAAATTTGAGTTTGGAATCGAACCTGCTTCACTCCTGTAGGTCCCGCCTGTTTCGAGGTTATTTTTTTATAACAGACAACAGAAATATACTTATTTTACACATTACCGGTGGACCAGCAGGCATTGTATACAATGCCTAGGCAAAGTATAAAATGAATTATATTTCATACATTGCCTGATCGTTTTAGGCATTGTATACAATGCCTAGGCATTGTATACAATGCCGGATTATACACATTGCCGGTAACATATATAATAGTTGAATATGTTTTTTTACGCCAATATCTGTTAGGATGACCACAATTTGTAGTATATTTTCAATGTTGTCAAATACCCTATTAGCGCGTTGCTGGTGACACAAGTGTTTACATGACGTCAAAATGACTCGCCGCCATTTTCAACGCTCCCCGTAGAAAGAGAGGGGGATACTTCCGCCGTCAGCTGTCTTCTCTCCATCTGTCACATCCGTCTTACGCATTTTCGATCAGCCACGTGATTCCTGACGCGAGTTTAGCATTTCTTCCCTATACAAAAAGCGCACAACGCCGCTCAAGAAGTTTTCACTTAAAAAAATCAGAATATCATCAAAAGCGCTTGTCGCGGCTCATATTTTTGGCGTAAATAATAGCGGAAACGTATTGAATTCTACACCAAAATACACTTAAACGTACTGTGAAGTTGCTCCAATAACTTTTTTCAAGAAAGATAATTGTGCTAAATATAATGATGAAAAAACAACGAAAAACATCAAAAAAGCGCAGAAGTGAGGTTATTTTCCATACTCTTTACACGTAAAGAAAAAGAAAGAGACAAATGTTTTCGCATAACCGAGCCTTAACAAATTATGTGTGTCAGAATACTCAGAATTTAGTATACAACTTAGTTATCATTCATATTCAAATATTTTCGCAAGTTCAGCCTGTAGTAACACAGAAGTTGGATGAAAATTAGAGTTAAGTATCAATATTATAATTAATAAGTACTTACCAGTCTTACCACAAACACGTACCATCAGCAGTTTTTTATTCTTATGCCATCAGTGCAAGTAATAAATTGTTATCATTTAATAACCGAACTGAAATGCCAGTTTCGGCCATGATTTATCCTATGAAATAGTTCCGTATGGTGCCAAGTGCGTTTTCAGCTTAAATTAATGGACCATTAACGGGTCAATTTTACAGCCAACACTTTTGAATGCTCTGAAAATATTGCTTATTTATGTTGGAAAAGCGTTTCTCTCGATGACAAAAATACGATTTTAACGTTCTAATTCTAATAGATAAGTTTTTCTGTGCAAACAACCCTTGGTTTAAGGGTGCGTCGCGCGTCCACTAGCGCCGTCAATCAAGAAAAAATCATTACAACGACATAATTATAATAATAAATAATAATAATAAAATTTATTTATTCAACCAACACAGGGTCATACAAAATTAATAGATAAGAATGTACAGAATTAATTAGTAATTAAATTAAATTGAATTAGTAGTTAAATTAAATTGAATTGAATTTTACATTTTAGAATAATATTTTAACATTAATAAAACTATTAGATTAGAATTTACAAAATTAAAATTAGTAATTAAATTGAATAGAATTTTATATTTTCACATTTTAGAATAATATTTTAACATTAGTCAGTGCATGAATCATAATACAGTGATTCAAGTACAGGCAGTCAAATCTTTCTGCAAATGCGCTTAGGATGCCATTGCGGCCGGCCCGCACCCGGCGCACCAGGGATGCACACCGCTTGCGCATGGTCGCATAAAAGCAGTCTACACGAGCCTCGGCGAACATCCCCGACGCGCTACAGAAGCGGGGCAGCCCCAAAAGCATCCTAAACGCATTATTATATTGGACACGTAGTGCGCTATACTGTTTTTGCGTATAACTCACCCACAGACTGCTCGCATAAAAGGACGTACAAAATGCCCTAAAAAGAGCGATTTTGACATCACTTGAACAACGAGCAAATCTGCGGGCTATCATATTCGCACGAACAGACAGCGCCCTACGCTCCCTCTCTATGTCTGCATCGTCTTTCAGGTCCGGGGTTAGTATATGCCCAAGGTATTTAAACGTATCAACTCTTTTCAGAGGACATCCTTTTAGTTTAATGGGTGGTATATTATCCAGACGCTTTCCCCGGGCCTGAAAGACCATGCATTCACTTTTTTTCACGTTATAAACCAAGCCGTGATCGTCAGCGTACCTTTCACAGATGTCAAGCAATGTCATCAGACCGCCTACAGAGGCGCTCAGCAGCACCATGTCGTCCGCATAGCTAATATTATTAAGGCAAACTCCCCCAATATGACAGCCGACATGTGTGCTACTGAGCTCCTCCACCAACGCATTCACATAGAGGTTGAAGAGTTTAGGCGAGGTCAGTCCCCCCTGCCTCACCCCGCACTCCAACCTGTATGGACCAGAATAGGCCCCGACCATCGAATAACATTGATCTGATTCTGATACCAATATTTAAAAAGATTTATTAGCTCCTTCGGCATTGACGTTTGCTGTAGTTTTCGCCAGAGAATATCATAGCCAACCAGATCGAACGCCTTCGACAGGTCGAGGAAACAGGCAAAGACTGGGGTACTTCTGTCAGTATAATACTTGATAGTCTGCTTTAAACACAATATGGCCGTTTCTGTGGAGTGACCTGACTTAAAACCAAACTGGTTATCGTGTATATGTAGGTATTCATCTAGCTGAGTGTTAAGCAGACCATCAAGCACCTTTGCGATTACAGTGGCCAGCGAAATAGGCCGATAACTGTTACTGTCACTTATATCACCAGTCTTGTTCTTCACAATCGGCACCACCACAGTCCTCAACATCTGCGCTGGTAAGTGCGAGTGACTCACACATAATGAATAAAGCATGGCCAAAATTCTAGGTAAGTGGACGCCCGCATATTTAAGATGTTCAACACTCAGATCGTCATGGCCCGGTGACTTGCCACGTGACATAGATTTAATTAAATTTCCCACCTCTTTAGCTGTAAATCGGATACACTCTTCCCTTTCACTACAACCAGCAACATATGAAGACTGTGATGGCCCCAAAGGTGACTTCACAGTAAATTGTTCCCTAAACATCTCAGCAATACCGGTCAGGTCACTGATCCCATTCACACTCACGGGCAGCCCTGGCTTATTATTAAGTTTATTGGTCGCTTTCCAGAAGCCTCGAAAATCCTGCTTGGAGTGACATGAAGCTAGGATGTCCATTTTGATTTGGTCACTATTATTTTGACACCATCGCAAGCGAGATTTAAAAATATTGCGGCTCGTCTGCATATCACTCCACACAGGCCCTTCTCGCGGCCTCCCACATGAATCCCAGAACAGAAACTTAATCCTGTCCTCCCGGTGAGCGTCACTCACATGCCTATTCCATCCTATAACTGGCCCCTTACCCTTGCGAGTACTCGGCGCATGACTCTCACAAGCTGCCTGGCACAGTACATTAATTATGTCATCATACATTTTGTCAATGATAATTCTATGGTCTAAATTATTACAAATATAGTCACTACATGTATTTAATTCAAAGGGAAAGTCAATTAATTTTAATTTGTCATTACATAATCCTTACTAATATTATAAATGCGAAAGTCCGTTTGTTTGTTTATTTGTTTGTTTGTTTGTTACGCCTTCACGTCCTAACTATTGAACCGATCATCATGAAATTTTACATACACGTTGTCAGGGGTACAGAGAAGGACATAGGATACGTTTCATCCCGAAAAAAAGTATTGTTCCTGAGGGATAGCAAAAAACTCTCCACGCAGACGAAGTCGCGGGCGGCCGCTAGTTTAGTATAAATGTCAATTTGTTCGGGATTTCTTTCACCCCATCTTATTTTACTACATGGCTGAACTTTTGTGTCATATAATTTAGGTTTTACGCTATCTAACTTACATTGAACTATGAGGGGGAAATGGTCAGACCATAGCGCATCATACTTAACGAAAGTATTCACAATAGTCTCCATAGCGGAGTTGGTAGCTACACAATGGTCTAGCCAGCGTCTAGCACCTATTATTTTTTCCTAATAATTGCACATCCGCACACGTCCATTCTATTTCCATACAGAAACAGTTCAATTCATTGCAAAATTGTTCATAAGGATGCGAGTTGAAATCTCCGAGTAAATAAGCGGCTTCGATATTATAGTTATTAATAATAGTTAAATTAATAATAATTATGTTAAATAAAATTCTGAAAAATATAAAAACTAATATTAGCTATCAACTATTTTTGTATGCATTAAATTCTTAGTTTAAATGTGTTCGCGTAGTTTAAATCTGGATTAACGCCCAAAGTGGCCACTAATTAGGTTAATCCAGGTTTTAACTACAAAAACACATTTAAACCAGGAAAAAAACGCATACAAAAATAGTTTATAACTAATACTAGTTTTAATATTTTTCAGAATTTCATTAAACACAGTTATTTCGTTGTAATGTTTTTTTCTTGATTGGCGGCGCTAGTGGAAGCTCGGTGGGCCCTTAATGAAAGTCTGACTAATTTGCACTATCAGGAAAAAATAGATAGGTAAGTTCAGAACTCTTAAAGTCCGTAGGAAAATAAATCATATCAAATAGACATGTGAATCAGTTCCATTAATACCTTGCACGCGCTAGCTAGCTAAGTCCTTCCAAAGCTCTACCTAACTGAACCCCTATTTCAGCGAAACTATCGCCGAAAGGGCTTTGTCGCGTTATTCCATTCGATAACTTGTGACATAAGTAACGTTTCAATTTCACGGTTTATTGAATTTATCATCTTTAATTTTGTAAAAGCAACTGTCGGGATCAATAGACACTCAACCGAATCCAGGCCCTGGATCTCCTTGTTAATTTATATCCCCTAGGGATCGTGTGGGTAGTGTTGGAAAATTTTGATGATTACATAATAATATGGATTGTAAATAACAGATAGAACTATAGAGTAGGCAACCCTAACTGTAGATATAAGTAGGTACAAAGTACAAAATACATCCTAGGATTAATTGTGTGTGCTCTCGAGTGCACTTAGCATGAACTTGCGGCTGATGGCGCTTTGTAGGATTTAGTGCACTATTTAGTCTGCATGCCCTCTATCTAAATTCCAACCATTTAATAGAAAATAAAGTTGAATTTGGAAAAATTATGCAACAAGGTTAGAGAAGCCTCAGTAGTCTTATAAGGGGCCATCCATAAATTACGTCACACGTTAAGGGGGTGGGAGGGGGTCGACAAAGTGTGACATTGTGGGACAAGGGGGTGGGAGGGGTCCCAAATTTTGTGACGTCACATTTCAAAATCATTAAAATCGAAATAAAACAAATTCGGTACTGATGTTTTAATTCAATAATTATTCTTGATGTAAAATTTAAAAATGTGACGTCATACTAGGAGGGGGGGTTCTCACAAATGTAACCAGCTGTGACAAGGACGGGGGAGGGGGTCAAAAATCATGAAATTCGTGTGACGTAATTTATTGATGGCCCCTAATATATTTAATAAGCAATAAAAACGTTAAAGTGTAAAGGAAAGGCCACACTTTATTTGTTATAGGTAGAACAACGTGTTACGAAAACCCTTAAACCGAATATGGTAGATTAGGCTTCGACCCGTAAATAGGGTACCATGTTAACCTTTTTTTTGTATCCCGAAAAAATCCCCCCCACCTGCAGGTGAGCAGGAGGTTCGACATGTGGGGCTCCCCTCCACAATTAAATGTCGTCCCCCCCCCCCCCCCTCAACAGCAGCTTCTAGTGGGGAGCGACCCGGGGCCGCACTGGGAATGTCCCCTCACTCCTGCCCCTAGTAGGGCGCTCTATCACCGACACTCAGGGCCTGCATAGTGGCAACCCTTTTTTTTACTATAATCTTTACGTAAGTATACCATACCTGGTATGCTGGGCTCGGTCAGTTAGCAGGAAGCCACTCCTGGTCTGTCTCGTCCCCCGTCGAGCCTGAATAGCAGTACCGGCGTTAGGGGGGGGCGAGCACGGGCGACCGCCCGGGGCGCCGAATATGAAGGGGCGCCGCAGGCTCCCCTTTATATTCGCAGCCGCAGGTGTCCCTTAATACACACTCGCTCATTGAGCGAGTCCTATTACTATCGGAAATTCCCTTTTAGCGACAAAATCGTTATGGTGGCAACACATAACCAGAACCACTTTTGAACGAAATTTCATCGCTCGCTGCCACGTGCCATTTAAGATTTAGTTATTGTAAAATCCAGGAGCAGCCCTGGGGCGGCGGTGCAAGCAATGCGACTGCACTGGGCGCCCTCGGGTGTGGGGCGCTGAAAACGCCCGACCACCGATCTTATTGTTGCCTGGTGACGAGCGACGACACGACGAATGAAATTGACCAAAAATCGCACTGCGTGGCCATTTTTTAGTATAAACAAACAAGATTAGTGGACTAACTAACTAAAAATCGCACTGCGCGGCTGTTTTTTTACTATAAACAAGTAAGATTAGTCAATGAAACTGACTAAAAATCCCGCTGCGCGGCGATTTATTTTTTCTATAAACAAGCGAGATAACAAGATTAGTAGATGAAACTGACTAAAAATCGCGCTGCGCGGCGATTTATTTTTTCTATAAACAAGCAAGGTTACAAGATTAGATTAAACTGACTAAACTCGCTCTGCGCGGCCGTTTTTTTTTTACTATAAACAAGCAAAATTACAAGATTAGTAGATGAAACTGACTAAAAATCGAGCTGCGTGGCCGTTTTTTTTACTGTAATAAGCATAATTAGAAGATTAGTAGATGAAACTGAGCAAAAATCGCGCTGCGCGGCCGCTTTTTGCTATAAACAAGCAAGGTTACAAGATTAGTAGATGAAACTGACTAAAAATCGCGCTGCGTGGCTGTTTTTTAACTGACAGGCAAAATTGTGTAATCGCAGATAGGGGGCGCCCCGTAGAAATGTCGCCCAGGGGCGCTGGTAGTGCTAAAACCGGCACTGCTGAATAGTATAACTAATTAAGGCTCGGCGGTGGATCCGGGTGCTCTAACCTCTCCCCAGAGGGAGGAGAGGGAGAGAGCCTCCTCCCGATCTCCCCATAAGGTTACCCACTCAGGTGGGCTGACCAGATGGGATGATCGAGAGAAGGCACCACTACCAGCTAAACGCATAGTGGCAACCCTAGACCTAAACTTAGATTATGACCTAAATTGTGGTTTGCTTATTGATGGGATTGATTTATCGAAAACAATAGCCTAACTTAATTGAACATTTTGCTAATCTATTATTAACATAGCATAGTACGTACCGTATACGTACAGCCTGGCCATAAAGAGTTAAATTAAAAAAAAAAATTCAGTACAAAATATAGTCAGTATTGCCAAATTATTCGTGATTTTGACGTGTTTACATACAAAGTGGCGCCCTCAATTTTTTGCAACTCTTTATGGTCAAGATATAGGTCAAGCTGTATGTGTAATTCGTACGTTACGTACTTACTTTACTTTTTACTCTTTGGTAGATACAATGGTGGGATGTCACATTTATCCCGCTTGGTGGCGCTACTGCTGCTGGAGACCTTTGTACGGGCATTTACCGGTTACCCCCGCGGGCTGATTATCTAATTAGAAACCACCTAGCGACCGGTTGCAGTTCATAGATGATAGTGATCCATCGCTACTTCTTTTTGGATTAAAAAAAACATACCAAAGAAAAGGTGCAATGTATGTGGAATGAAACCTTCTTTTTAGATAATCAGCGGGCCGATTTCCCAATTTATTTTAAATTATATCTATAATAAATAGTTATTAAGGAAGTCGGATATTAAATGAATTAAAGATTAAAAATAATATATTGGGACATACAAACAACAAAATGACATCTACACTAGCGCCAAGTTGACGGTAGTGCGCTGACTGGTGGACGTTATCAGCAAAATTATCCTTCCATTACAAGCCTATAAAATTGTTAATTATGTACTATTAATAATAAAAATCTTATGAGATTATTAGAATAGAAACAAGAGAGAAAACATACTTTCACTAAGTACTTAAAAAATCAAGGTACCTTCAGTAAAAAAGAAAAATGTGTTAGGTAGCGCCATCTATCTTTTGATATTTACGCTACGAACGACACCACAATAAAACAAACAGGCAGGTGGCACGACCAACTTCACTTTCTATTCACTATTGGTTGAGCATCTGCCACAATTTTATTGATTTTATTGATTCATCTTCCGATTGGTGGCCGTGCGTGCGCTAGGTGCTTAGAGCATACAGAACGGGAGTAAGCAAGAGCGCTCTCCTACACTAGATTTTGTTCACCGATTCTGGGGGGAGACGAGGTACACACGCACAGCACACAACTTCATATTCACGCACACTCTTGAAGCTTAAAGTCATGTTGTTACACACGCACACAAAAACAGAATGACCACAAAGTTATATTTGCGGGTGGTCAAATTCGGAACTAACCATCTTAGTACAAATTCTGACAGATCACGTAGACGGCAGCGCCAAACTTACCGACAGAAATAAGTTTGCCCTTGCGTTAAGGTTAGTGATGGGACATAAAAAGACCGATGAAATTGAATGATTAGAAGCTTTGATTTGAAGATGAGTGATTATGATTACGAACAAAAAAGTCTTCATTTTATTTTGTGATTTGCACCAACAGTCACTAAAATACGCTTACAAATCAATGTTTAATAACATACATAAAACATCGTTCTGCCCTTTTATCCTCAAAATTGTACAGAAATGAAATTCCGATAGTGAGTGTTGGCGCAAGATGCAAATGTAAAGGTTATCAAAAAAGAAAATAAATGTGATTAATAATGTAATAATTTATTTACAAGTATCTGTGTACAGTCAGCAGCACATCAAGCTATACAAAACTGTCAAAAATCTCCAATGAATTTTGACCCTTTAATTGCTTGTTAGGATTCCGTAGCTTAAATGGCAAAAATCTAAGCCCTTATAGATTCGTTATGTCTGTCTGTCTGTCCGTCCGTCCGTCCGTATGTGACAGCCACTTTGTTCCGAAAGTATTAGGACTACACAGTTGAAATTTAATATAAGTAGATGTATTCTGTAAACCAACTTATGAATTACGATTTTTACACAAAAATAAAATTAAAACAAAAGATTAAAGGGGGGCTCCCTAAACATGGAACTGAAACTGAAAAAAAACCATCCATATATATAAGTCTATAGATAGGTGTTCAAAAATGACATTGAGGTTCCACAGACTATTTTTTCTCAAAGTCAACCGTTCGAAAGACTGCCTAAGTAGTAAAATGTGTGTCCCCCCCCCTCTAACTTTTAAAATATGAGAGTCAAAAATCTAAAAAAAATATATGCTATAGATCTTAATTAACAATTTCAACGAAAATTTGTTTGAACGAGATATAGTAATCAGTTGTTTGAGTTGATTAGTTGTTACATTTTCCATATAACTTTGTTATTCATACAAACACTGTGAAAAACAAAATTATTTTTGCAGACGAAAAATAGTGGTATTCAATAAGGTAACTACGGAACTAGGGTTTTCGGACCCGGGTACCCGGGTCGGGTATACCCGGGTATACAAGAGAATTTGGAACCGGGTAATAATTGATGAAAAACCCGGGTACCCGGGTATAATAAAATATATTTTATTTTACCGTCTGTAGCAACACTCATAATTTAAATCTGCTGTACAAAGCCCTATAATCGATAAAACCCACTTTTACAGGCTAGGATAGGCGGTCCAATCATTCTCTTAATTCCTTGCCATTTTCAAAAGCTAGTTTCATTAACAGGACAACATGAATGATAATAAACCAATAAATTTTATTGTTCCTTTTCTATTTTACATTAATAATAAGCTATTATCACTGTTAAGATGTCTGCGCGATTTTTCTAAAGTATTTCTATGACTATCTGAGCAACTTTTTTAAAGAAATGCATGTCGAAAATAGTCAAAAATACGAGAACACCGTCTTTCCGAAGACGGATCTTTTCATGTTATGTTTTTTTCGACAGATATTTGCTGGGAGTACCTAGTTGTTTTTTCTTGATAAATACACTGTCTAACCAATCGGTTAAATTCCTTGAAGTGGGTTTTCTACGAATAAAACAATAACTACAAAAATACTTCCCTATACTAATACTTGTTCTTAAAGACTAATACAATGTTTTTAGCTGTCTAAAGTAGGGTCAATTTAAAAGATCACATTTAACACTTCATAAAAATTTAACAACATAACCTTCTAACGGCGGGCACATAATATTTATTTTATTAAAGGCGCTTTTTTTCAGTTAATAATAAATAAATATTAATTGTTGTAAAAATCACAAGGAAAGCAAATTTACGATTTAGTTTGATAAATAACAACTAAGGACTAACAGATGTCAGATGTGTCATGTGATCTAAATTGCTTTACTTTAGTTACTTTACTTAGGGAATATCCATATCTCTCTAGCAATAATATCTTTATTTTCATTAGTGGAACACTCATATAAAGGGATTTAAAGTTTTAAACGATTAAAATTTAACGGTGTGTATGTTTAATGGAGCGAAACACATGAAAAATGTGAAGTTTTATTTGTATTTGAAGATACCCGGGTACCCGGGTATTCCCGGGTATTGAAATAAATAATACCCGATACCCGGGTATGAAAAAAGGCCGGGTACCCGAAAACCCTATACGGAACACTACTGCGCGTGGCCCGAGCCTGACACGTACTTGGCTGTTTTTTTTTTAATTTAAAATTGATCAAGAAAATTTTACACTTTTTTTAAATTTTACACGCTTGAAAATTCAGCTGATGAACAATCTTTAACATAAAAGTTTGAAGGAATCATCATCAGTATGACCATTATTTAAATTCTACATAAAGAGTGTTAAGGCTTATACGAAAACATTAGTTTCTGTTTTTAGGGTTCCGTACCCAAAAGGTAAAAAGGAGACCCTATTACTAAGTCTCCGCTGTCCGTCTGTCTGTCTGTCACCAGGCTGTTCTCATGAACTGTGATATCTAGACAGTTGAAATTTTTCACAGATGATGTATTTCTGTTGCCGCTATCACAACAAACTCTACAAACAGAATAAAAATAAATATTTAATAATAATAATAATAAGAATTTATTTCAGACTAAGTCCATATGGTGTTAGTAACAATTTTCTTACGAACTAAGGTTAGTAACAACAATACGACATCCTTTAAAATTTAAGGGGGCTCCCATGCAACAAACGTGTTTTTTTGCCGTTTTTTGGTAAGGAACCCTTCGTGCGCGAGTCCGACTCGCACTTGGCCGGTTTTTTTTCTTTACGTGTAAAGAGTATAGAAAAATACCTCACTTCTGTACTTTCTAGATGTTTTTTATTGTTTTTTCATCATTTTCTTTTGCACAATTATCTTTCTTGAAAAAAGTTATTGGAGCTACTTCACAGTACGTTAAAGTGTATTTTGGTGTAGAATTTAAAACGTTTCCGCTATTATTTACGCCAAAAATATGACCACACGCAAGCGCTTTTGATGATATACTTTTTTTTTACAATCATCTGTGAGGTTTATACGCAATTTAAAACTTGTAGCTACTAGAGAATCTCTTTAGCTTTCCGTATGTTTTTTTGTGGCAGAACTTTACGTTTTCTATATAAAAGTATGATCCGCGCAAACCATGTTTTCCCATCATGGACCCTTAACGGCAAACTGCATTTCATACAAACTTTGAAGTCCTTAATTTTCGAAATGGATGAACCGATTTTAATAAAATTTCATACACTTAGGCAGAATACATCGGTCCAAATAGTTGAAATTCTTAAAGGATAGTACAAATAAACCCCATTAAATTCCAAATCGTGATTTTTAGAGAAGTTAGCGGAGATGCAGACAAACAGTCGAATAAGTGTCCTTTATACTAGAGTTTGGTCAACGAAAGATGAGAAGGGAAAACTAATTTTGCACCACATTTTAGGGGTCAATTTCCAGTAACTTAACCTCCAAATGTTAATTTAACAGGGAAAGTGGCGCCGCCATTTCAGTCTCATCTTTCGTTGACCAGACTATGTATAAATTTTGCAATAAAAGAATACAATTAAGTACATAATATTAATTATAAAAAAACTATTCATTGATAATATAGGTGCTGATCAGATCACATCAAAATAATAGTTAAAATTAATTTGATCTTTCATTCGTTCAAAGCGAACGTGAGCACACACATTTGTTCACACTGTCACAGCTCTAGACTTGTACCATGATGTTTGTTTCATAGATTAGTATTATGTTTGGTATCGTTTTGCTATCGCAATATCTGTCGTTAGCTTACTTAACAAATTGCGTTTTCTTCGTGATTATTTCACAGTTTGTTAATAAAATTAGTTTAGGTGTGATAGGGAATACCGTCTTTAGTAAAATTTGAACTTTCGGATCGTCTTTTGCACAAAATCACTGCATAATACATCATTTTAGCGGAGCTGCGTTCGGCGATATGTAGTATTACAAAATGGCGAGTGTTCGTGGCCAACTAGTTTTTATAAACTGACACGACCAAATTGGTCATGTACTTTGGTGAAAGGGGGCGCGTGTTTTGCCATCTCCCGTTCTGTATGCTCTAAGGCTAGGTGTTTTGTTTTGCACGAAGGAAAATGAATGGAGCATTCCAACAGATTAATCGATGAGTCATCGATTGCCATATCGATGACTTAGAAACTCTAGCACGAGCAAATAGGGATGCTGAATGTGAAAAAGAAAACAATATATAGATACATCGATATTTAAAAACGTATGAATGTATATTTGACAGGTTAACGCTTCTATGGGAAGTGATCGCTGTTCCTTCTAATGTTTAAGCTCATAATATCTAATAATAATAAGTCTAACACTTAATTTCAAATCTTTATCAAAAACATTGATATTTACTATTAATGTCACTCAAATATTAAAATTATCATAATTTTATTCAAAAAGTAATGTTTTTTTTTATAATATTGTTTTTGATCGGTTTTCGATGTAGGTGGGTGAATCTCGCTGTTTCTTACTTCCTGTGTCATTGCCGTCACTAGAAAAAAAAAATTGAAAATCCAACTCATCACAACACAAGGAATAAATCAAAAATATGCCATTACATTACAGTACAATAATAAATTGTATTAATTTGCATATTTTTGATTTAATGATTATTCCTTGTGATGCGTTGGATTTTTTAAAATTTTTCGAGTGACGGCAATGATACAGGAAGTAAGAAACAGCAAGATTCACCGTACCGGAATATTTAAAAGTATCAACCGAAAAATATCGATATATCGAAAAAAATATATCGATATTTTTTCGTAATACCTACGATACGAGCAAAGCAAGCAAGTTGTAGTCTGTGCGTGCAACTGTCTGAATAGGTTAGGTATTCTGTCTTAATATTTTACTTACTCTTTGGTTGTGTCTGTCATGTCTGTCATTTCGATGACTGTACAATCAGTGTATCCGCCTTGATTTTAATTGTTTTTGTGCGTTAAAAAGTAAGTAACGGCTATTAATGTTCTTATTTAAATATTTAAAGTAAAATAATTGCATAGACTTTGTCTCATAACTAAGAAATAGTTTTCTGGTTAATTCAACACTTTAAACTGACGTCACTGAATTCCATCACAAAACGAATCAATTCCTTTAATTTTGTACGAAAACCCAACGTGCTCGAGCTCACGTTCGATATCAATTTGTGCAACAAGTTTGCTGTTATCTATAAATTCCATATCCCTAGATATTAATATAAAATTACCTACATGGTTTTTAAACATTGAATTTTGTCATGACTTATTGTGTTTCCACACAATAGTAGGTACGTAATTTACTATGTCATATTACCTTGATTTCTACACCCTAAGAAACCATGTAATAATGAGATATGACCACATTCATTTGCCTACTACACACCATGGTTAATTAGGGGCTATTAGGAAATTGTGTCAACTCCTTGATTGACTGACGCCCCAAATACTGGTTTATACATTATCATATAATATTATCGCATATATGTGCATACTGTTAACTTTTCTAGATAACACTGATAGATAAGATACTGTTAGTACTTGTGTATCTTCCTTGTGCTTAGTACTGTGTGTAATAATCTGTATGATATTGTTGTAGGTAAAAGGGTCCTAAAATGTCGACCCAAGTGCAAGCATTATATGACTTCACGGGTGAGCCTGGCACCACGGAAATGTCAATTACTTCTGGGGAATTATTGACACTTATAAATACTGAAATTGGTGAAGGATGGTGGGAAGGAAGAAATTCTAGAGGAGAGACCGGTTTGTTCCCAGCAGCTTACGTCAGAAAACTAGCCCCAGAAGAACATTCTGAGCATACAAAAGCAGCGCCTGCGGCTCCTCGGTATGATCAAGCAGCTGACGAATGGGCTGACCAGCAGAGTGCTGGTGATAACAACTACCAACGAGGAGCATCACACGATGACGGCTGGGATGATGACTGGGACGATGACACTTACTCTGAAATAGGTCCGGCGCAACAAAACAAATCTCATCATAATCAGCAGGCCCCACTGGCACCTCTTCCTGGTATGCCAATTAGTGATTACAATCAACAAATTGATGAGACAACTTCCAACTATGGATCTTCTGTAGGAACAGTGAGAAAAAGCAAGTTTGCTCCTTCATCAAAGGTCAGTGGAGAAAGCTACCTTCTCGGTACACTCAATGTTGAAGTCCCAGACTCGGACAAAGTTTACATAGTCCAAGATGAGGAAGGGTATGTATGGTCACCTATTCCACAACCATATTGCGTAACAATAGCTTCTCCTAAGAAAGAATCCAAATTCAAAGGCATAAAGAGCTTTATAGCATACCAGCTAACACCCTCTTTTAATAACATACAAGTGTCTAGGAGATATAAGCATTTTGATTGGTTACATGAGAGACTTCAGGAAAAATTCACTCTGATACCCATCCCACCGTTGCCGGACAAACAGATATCTGGTCGTTACGATGAACAACTCATTGAGCGCAGGCGAGTACAACTTCAGGAGTTTGTTGACTGGATGTGTAGACACCCAGTGTTATCAAAGAGTGAAGTTTGGCAACACTTTTTGACATGCACTGATGAGAAACGTTGGAAAGCTGGCAAAAGACAAGCAGAAAGAGATAATTTACTAGGTCTTAATTATTGCATATCATTAGTTGTACCTGAAAAAGCTTTATTGCAATCACAAGTAGATCACATCACTGATCAGTGCCACACTTTTGTAAATAGTATGGATACATCTGTCAAGTCTGTATCAAACATGTGTCTTGCACAAACTAAACGGTTCCAGGGTCCATATAAAACTGACTGTCAAAAGGTTGGTGAAGCTTTCTATAACTTAGGAAATGCTCTTAGCTTAGATGAGGGCACTATTGTGTCAACATCTAAACTAACATCTGCCATCAAATTAACTGGAGGAGCTTACATAGAAATTGGCCGAATGTATGATGAGCAACCTAAGTATGACTGGGAGCCGTTAGGTGACAAATTTCACTTATACAAAGGAATTATAGGCAGCTTCCCTGATGTTCTGGGAAACCACAAGGCAGCAGTCCAAAAGAAGAGAGAGTGTGAAAGATTAACAGCTGAACATAAAATGGAAGTAGCTCAGTTGAATGAAGTATTAAGGAGAACTGATGTCATTTCTTATGCTCTTCTTGCCGAAATAAACCATTTCAAAGCTGAAAGAACTGCCGATATAAAAGCAACAATGCAAAAATTCCTAAAACAGCAGATTACATTTTACAAAAAAGTTGTCGACAAATTAGAGACTACTCTCAGACAATATGATGAGTAAACCTTTGTCGATGGAATTGCTTTTATGATTAATACCAATATTATGTGTAAATGGCCTTGGATAATACTTTATTTAATTTCTAATTGATATAAATTATTGTGTAAAAATCATGGTGTAGCTTTATACTCATTATATAAATTGTAATCCAAAGGATTCATTGTAAACATGAATGAATTTACTTGTGATTTAATCAAGGACTGAATGCTAAGTGATTATGAAATGTATACATTCTATTATTTTACAAATCAAATGCTGTATATATTTCTTGCATCAAAGACAATCTTTATGAACTATTATTTTTTCTATGGCATATTATACATTTAGATTTTACTAATCTTAATTTTTTTTTTGACATTCTGTTGTCTAATTTTAGGATAAAATGTTGTACTATATTCCATTTTTATAAGATATTTTATAGGCCTTGCTAATTAAATAAATAATGTAATACTTTAAAATGTATTTTATTTAAATCACCAAAACTATCTTGTCAATCCAATTTTGTTTTTGAGAAACCATAGTATGACAATGAAACAAATTAAGTTTATTAGTGAGTATATCTTACATAACTTGTTACTAATCCACTATTACTCCATCAGAGGATTAATGTACCGCTTTTTTATTTCAGGGTTAATGCTACACTTCTGGATCACATGAATATCCTTGGTATACAAATAAAATTGAAAAAGACATTTGAACGAAGTATGTATGAATGGAGATAAAAGAATTTGGATGAGAAGACTAATCTACAGGCAAATATGGCCGAGGAAAAGAAAAAGGATGGAAACGCACTGTTAGGGAAAAAGAAGAAAATCAAACCGAGGAAATCACGTGATGCCGACTGCTGCAGCGTCAATTTTTTAAAATGTGTTCTGCACATTTTCAACGTTGTGTTCTTGGTAAGCAATTTTAATCTTATAATATACTAGCGGCCGTCCGTAGTTACACCTGCATGGTTCAAGTTCCTGTAGGAAAAATTTGGAATAAAAAGTATCCTGTTTTAATTTAGGCTATCTACTTTCCGTGTGCCAAATTTCAACCAAATCCGTTCAGTAGTTTTTGCGTGATTGAGGAACAAACATCCAAACCCACAAACTTTCACATTAACCCCCTTACTAATAAAGATTGAATAGCAGATGTATAGTTACACAATGGTTACTCTCTGTCAAACTATTTGAATTTGACATTAAAAAGAAAGTGACAAAACACTGTGTAACTATGCAGCTGCTATACAATCTTTATTAGTAAGGGGGTTATAATATTATAGTAGGAAGTAAGATTGACAATTTTTACTATTTAGCATAGCTGTACAATGTGTGTAAACACATGTACATATTAACTTCAGCGAAACTTCATATTTTTTACTATCTAGGTACTTTTCTTATAAATATGCATACATGATGTAATTTTCATTTTATTAAAATAGCAGGATCACTTTGATGTTGTAAGCATTTCGAGACTAATGAGCTCTTATAAGCCTCCATTTTTTGGTGGATATTCCAAACTTTCCAAAGACTCACACTAAGCGGTTTGCTTCGAATTTTATCATTTGTTCCGCTAGAGAGTAGAACTCCTTGCCTGAGAGTTTCCACAATTTGGGGTCTTGAAGTCCCGAGTGAATATTATGTTACTTTTAGGCTAGCGCGTTTCATCGTAGGTCGCATCATCGCTTACGACCAGCGGGTCTACCGCCTAACTCTATCGCTTTGACTCTGGATTTGCTTTATGACGTCAGTGCACTGTCCGTCCTTGTCATCGTGTTATGATATGACAAGGACGGACACAGCATTGCTATCGCTCTGGCTAAAGCTTTGAGTTAGGCGGTAGGGCCCCAGGGGGTTAATTGTCTTAATTTAAAAAATATATCGCAATTGCTTTCATTTGACAGATGGATGTGAGACATTGCTGCATTTTTTTGGTAAGTTTTTATTTGTGCACAAAGAAAAGCATCAATGTGTCAACAATAGATCAACAATAGAAAGGCAGGGGGCAAATTGTCTAATTTCAAAATCTATCGCAATCGCTTTCAGGATGTGATACATTAATGCTTCTTTTTTGTACAAATAAAAGCTTACCAAAGATATGCAGCAATGTGTCACATCCATCTGTCAAATGAAAGCGATTGCAATAGATTTTGAAAATGAGACAATAAGTAGGCAGCAGTGGCGAAGGGTCCATACAAGCCGATTCCCATCGGCTTACCTTTTGGAAATCCCACCCCACTGATCCATTATGCAGATTACTACATTTTTCATCATTTTTGTGGAACGGTTTACCTTCGCCATAATTTCACCCCTCGCCACTGGTAGGCAGGCGTAATAGCGGTCAAGTGCTTGAAGATAGTCAAGTAGAACATAAAAAAACAGTGTTTCATTAAGATTTTTTTATATTTGGGAGTAACAGTTTAGCATTTGAAAGTGTGAACATAAGGTCACTGAATTAAATCAGTGATTTTGTTCAGTTTGCAGGCGTCGGCGTGCTAGCCGTAGGCGCGTGGACGGTGGCGTCGCGGCACCGCTTCGTCGCGTTGCTCCCGACGCCGACGTACCCCGCGATCGCGTACCTCCTCATAATCGCGGGCGGGCTGGGCGCACCACTGTGCGCGCTCGGCTGCTGCGGACTCAAGACTGAGAATAGAACGAGCTTGTTGTGTGTAAGTTACTAACGTAAATACCGGGTGTAACAAGACACTCATCGAAGCCGAGGTATATAGCTACGTATTCTGCCCATCATCAGGACCATTTCTGTTCAAAATTATTGCTGGGAATTACTGCTGGGCTTTTTGGTGTTAAAAAAGCATTGCATATATTACCATGCAATGTAACGCGTACAATATACCACGCCTGCGAGTGAATGCTATACAGCTGCGTGCGGCCGAGTTGATAGGCAACGTTTATGTTAGTGCTCATGAAATACATTTGAGTGATGACATTTTGAAGCCATTGTTTGTTACGAAATACATAAAATTTTGATAATGTTTCTGTAGACAAAAACTAGGAAATATCGAATAATATAGAATTTCATAAAAATTTGAAAAACAATTTTTGACTTAGACCTTCAATAACTTCGTAGCTATTGGTTTCCCAGGTATAGTCTAAAAAACAAAAATGATCCTGATGATGGGCGGAATGCGTGGACTTCGGCTTCGTTGAGTGTCTTGTTATTACACCCGTTATAAACTAACGCCCTTCCATATGATCGCTGATGACAGACGATGATTGCCAACGAGCGTTGTGTGAGTGTTCACACAATGCTCATCGGCAATCGCCTGTAGTTGGCGATGATCGTCTATCAATTAAAGACGAAATACTTGGCCATCGATGTTTGTGTGGATGCGGACGCTAGCTAACAGAACGACAAAAAATAGCTAGATTTCGGAACAGCGTATGGCGGCCTCTCGCTATTTGGATTACCAAATAGCGAGAGGGTGAGTTTAGAAAAAACCGGCCAAGTGCGAATTGGACTCACGCACGAAGGGTTCCGTACAATGAAACGACAAAAAAAATACGTTTGTTGTAAAGGAGCTCCCCACTTAATTATTTATTTTATTATGTTTTTAGTATTTGTTGTTATAGCGGCAACAAAAATACATCATCTGTGAAAATTTCAGGTGTCTAGCTATCACGGTTCATGAGATACATCCTGGTGACAGACAGACAGTGCAGTCGTTTAAGCCGACTCGTACTATAGAATCAAGGTCAAACCGCACTACAGCGGAGCGGCGCGGCGCGGCGCGGAAAGACGACGCGGCCAAATATTATTTCTATTGATTGCAATGATGCAAACCGCACAGCGCAGAGGCGAGGCGCGGCGCGGCGCTGCAGACTTGGGTGCAAAACAATATTTTCGCGACGCGGCGCGGCCGAATATTCCCTTTGTGCTGTTAAGGACAGATTCTTCATAATCGAGCTTCAGTCTACAGAGGGTATTTGAAAATATCTACTTATTTCTACTGATATTTCAGTGTACAAACTTTGATCGATTCACAAAGTGGTATTTTACGTTGATCATTTGATAAATCATAAGTCATTATAAATAAATCAAAAAAAATATAAGGATGTGTTGCTAAATCGTTCCTTGGAAATTCGTTCTAGGGAACGCGTGACCGAGCGTTCCCTTTTCGTTCGTGCGTCCAACTTCAATGAAATCTTGCCACGTCTGGCATATTGCGCCGCCCCGCACCGTTCCGCTGCCGCGATAGTGCGTTTAGGAGAGGCCGCGCCGCTGCGCTGCAGTGCCGCGCCGCGCCCACAGCGCCGCTGTAGTGCGGTTTGACTTTCAAACTCAAATCTCTGCTTGAGTACAGTTACAAAGGGATAGCGCTATATGCGATGAATAGCACCATCCCTTTCTAACTGTAATCGAGTAGAGATTTGAGTTTAAGTTTGAATCTATAATACAAGCCTTATTAATAGAGTTCCGTTTTTACCCTTTAGGTGCGGAACCCTAAAAACAAACGAATGTGTCTTATTCTTCTTTATTTTCACAAAGAGCTCGCTCACTTGACACTAAAATATCAGGAATACCTACAAAACGTTCTTGTCGTGATGTTCTGTCTTGTCCACTTTTATCTGAATGAGAAAATACTTATTAAACGAAGGTTAAATGAGTGCAGTGACCTGTGCCAGTTAATGAATTGTATTAGACAATTATCTTTTTAGTTGGAAACAGTTTTTGGAATGACTCAGACTTTTCATTCATAGTGCGTTCTACTTAAAAGATCATAGATATGTTAATTGGGTACTTAGTTAAAAACTAACTTCATTTTGTAAATCCTTTTTTCTAAACAAATAAGTGAAAATGTATTAGTCAGCAATCAGTATCTCCATAATGACACAAAATAGAAAGAGGACAGAAGTTAAGGTTAGTACGTGTTAGTGCAGTACGAGGCAAACATCTTGACACTTTTTCGACGGAGTGGGGATAAGTTCACTCATGTGCACTTGTGAGCGACCAATAGTGCGCTTCTCTCCCGCCGCACACGTACCTCACCGCTACGCATACCCAAAATACGCTTTCTGCACAATCCCCACCTTATTTCAAGATGTTTGCTTCGTACTGTACTACTCTATACTACTAGCTCTCATCACCGACTTGACGGCACTGCGTCACGTCACGCGCTCGAACTGTTTTGAGCGTAGCATAGACTCCTTGTCGGAGAGAGGTATCTATGTGTGCGTTGCTCGAGCGCGCGTAGTACTAAGCTCGCTCTATTTTGTGATAATGAATACAGATCTATCTTTCATAAATAATGTCTCATGGTTCAAGAAATATTCCATCCCCCATTCGGCCACTCCAAAGCATTTGGCATTGTACTATGAAAGCTCAGATAGTGAAGGTCAAAATAGTATGACTCATACAGTACGAGGTTAACATCTTGAAATCGGGTGGGGATTATGCAGAACGCGTATTTTGGATATGCGTAGCGGTGAGGTACGCGGGCGCCGCGGGCGGAGGAAAAGGGGCGCGCACTATTGGTCGCTCACAAGTGCACATGCGCGAACTTATCCCCACTCCATCGGAAAAAGTGTCAAGATGTTTGCCTTGTACTGTACTCAATATTTATGTAGAGTCAACGGCATGCTGGGCTACCACGACAGGGTAATCATAATCAAGTTCGATCAATATTAAAGTTCAATATAAATCGCAGATTTTTTTGTCAATTTTTTATAACCTGACGTGCTACAGACTGTACATTAACCCCCTTACTAATAAAGATTGAATAGCAGATGTATAGTTACACAATGGTTACTCTCTGTCAAACTATTTGAATTTGACATTAAAAAGAAAGTGACAAAACACTGTGTAACTATGCAGCTGCTATACAATCTTTATTAGTAAGGGGGTTAGGCGCTAAATTCAATTAAAATTAAATCATTAGAAATGCAATGCAAAGCGTGCAGCTACAAGCGAGGCTGATCATACAAATAAATCAGGCAGGTCAACCAATTATACCAATAGATTTTCTTCTGAAAGCCAAACGAAGTTCAATGTCAATTGGGGCAAATTGATCTCAAGCAATAGGTGACTGTTTTAATTTAACCTAGAATTTTTGTATATTAATTAATTAATAATTATTTGTATATATGTAAGATTATTAATATAATTTTTGCTATCATCCTGGAAATGGCCCGGAAAATTACGCTTAATAACTGAATCACTTTCCAAACATCCGTTCTTTTGCAAGGATTGTTGCAAAGACCTTAGGTTTTGAATCGTCCTTTGACGTATTTAACTCAATGCTCGTGACATGACAGTATAGTAAGCCTGCGAACGCACCGACAGCTGCCTAGATTAGCGCCTATATTTTAGATTTATGTATCGAAGTAAAACGAATATTCGCAACTGGCCGCACTGCGCGCTAGGCGCCTCGATACATGCAGGCGACTACCTAGAATGTATTGTAGGTGCGAGGCTTACAACCAAAAACCATGAGACCAATTATCCTAGCGACCCACCTAGTGCAGTCACCTCAGCAGTATCCTCGATGTATCTAGGCAGCTGTCGGTGCGTATGCGTAGGCGGCCTAAAGGATGCAAAGAAAATCCACATCTTCGTTCAATTGTTTCAGTATACATATTTCCTGTTAATAACGTTCATACTGGAGGCGGGCGGTGGCGGGCTGGCATACTACTACGAGGTGGCCGTGGAAGACGAGCTGCGCGCCGAGCTCAACAACACCTTCCTGTCCAACTACGCGCTCGACGCCGTCATCACCGACGCCGTCGACAGGATGCAGGAGGAGGTAATGCTAACTTTACCAACATCATATCATCTACATGTGACACTCATTGCTGGATATCTCCACAACGATAGGTCCATTGCTGAATATTTCCACAACGATAGGTCCTGCGCTGTCCGCGTCTAGGGTTATCCGTGACTTTCACCAACAACACCTTCCTGTCCAACTAAGCGCTGGATGCAGTCTTCACCGACGCCGTCGACAGGATGCAGGAGGAGGTAATGCTTACTTTACCATCATCACACATCGACATCGACACAGAACACTTTCTTGTCCAACTCGTTACAAGGTCTCCCGCTTAGGGTTTGCGAACCGATGGCGTAGCTTCTATGACATTCACAAGTGCTTGTAACAGCCTAGACTGAATAAATATATTTTGAATTTTTGAATTTTGAACTACGTGCTGGATGCCGTCTTCACCGACGCCATCAATAGGTTGTTGGAGGAGGTAATGCTTACTTTACCAACATTTAACATCGACACACGGCACATACCTGTCCAACTACCTAGACGCCGTCATTACTGACGCCGTCAATAGGATGCAGGAGGAGGTAATGCCAACTTTACCATCATCATTTCATCTGCATCCACTGCTGGATATAAATCTCCTTTTAAGACCTCCACAACCGATCGCTCCTGCGCATCTACGGCTTTCCGTGACTGTCACCAACAACTACTTCCTGTGAGTTTCACCAACACCTTCTTGTCCAACTACGCCCTGGACGCCGTCATTACTGACGCCGTCGATGGAATGCAGGAAGAGGTAGTGTTCGCTTTATCTTCAACATCGTCATATCAGGCGCCCAGTCCGGCCTCCATCACTCGCTCAAGGTCGCGCGATAAGCACCTACCGTTAGCCGTGCCTTCGAAGGCACAAATGAGCAGAGGGCCGCCACTCGCCCGCCGCGCCGCCGTAGTCGCGTGGCGTCTTACTGCCTACGTAGGTATTTGTCTCTTTAGAATAGTAACAATGTCGAATCAACATTACTGTGCCGTCTACTGATGTCAAAATCAAAAAACCAATAAACAAATTGTCGTTTTTATCATTATGATATACTAGCTTCCGCCCGCGACTTCGTCTGCGTGGAAAGGTTTTTTACTCTCCCTCGGGAGAATAATTTTTTTTCGGGATGAAAGGTACCCTATGTCCTTTTCTGTATCCCTGACAACGTGTATGCAAAGTTCCATGATGGTCGGTTCAGTAGTTACGACGTGAAGGCGTAACAAACAAACAAACAAACAAACGGACTTTCGCATTTATAATATTAGTAAGGATGCTACACAGTTCATTTACACGAAGACAACCCTAATTTTATGATATATGCTACACAGTTCATTTACACGAAGACAACCCTAACGTTGCGTCATCAGAAAAGGTAAGAGCACGCGATAGAAAGAGAGGCAACTACTAGAAACGCTACGCGACCTGAATTGCACTTTATTGTGTCGGAGCAAAAGTCGCTTTTTATTTAAATGATTTTGCGGATTGCTGCTTCTGTACTTGTACCATATAGTCATAGGACTTATGGACACTTTTTGTCGAAAAGCTGCAAACAAGAACCTTATATTCATATTCTAGTGTCATAGAATATGAATATAAGGTTCTTGGCTGCAAATCATAAAGAAAGCAAGCCGCTTTGCACAGTGATAGAGGGGGTAAATAAAAGCAATTTTGCCCGCAGCAGTAAAACTTTCACCCCTTAGGATAAGAGATGGCGCCACTTCAAAAAAATATTTTCAGAATTTTTTTAAAGCGTTGAGCTTTAAAAAATTCTGTGGCCCAGTGCTAGATATAGGCGTCCACCAACCAAAGACCTCCACGACGCGCGACGATCGGTCCTGCTCCTGCGCTGCTCGAATCGTATCTAGCGGCTTCCCGTGACGGGGCCTACCCACGGAGCGTCAACTGGTTCTTCTCGTTATGTATCCCGTCTTTTTTTTAAATTGTGATTGATAAAAAGTTCATTCATTTTGTATTACAGTTCAAATGCTGCGGGGCAGTGAGATTCCAGGACTGGAAACGGAGCGCGTGGCACGAACACGATCCGCGGCTACTCGTACCCGATTCATGTTGCAAAACCGTGACCAACCGCTGCGGCGCCAGGGACCATCCCTCCAACATACACTACACGGTCAGTACCGCACCTGCTGCAGCGGCATTCCACTCGTGCTGCAAGACTGTCAATACAATAGTGTAGAAGCGCGCATTTGACGAATCACATAATCCCTCCCCCAATCGGAATGAAACAGACGCCCATAGTGTAAAGATCACTAAATAATGGTTACTGTCACGACGGCGACGGTCGGTCGCGACAGGTACGCGCGCGCGCGCTGTAAGTACCCTTACGCTGTAAGGACTTCACTCAACATTACTTCGCAGTGAGGGAAATGCGCTACACTGCGCGGTCGCGATGACGATCTGAGAGGCCGACATCAAGACAGCGCGCAGTGGTTGCCGCAACGCGTTTCTTCGGTGATTTACCATTATTAGTTTTCTTTACACTATGACCCGCCTAATACGCTCAGACTCTCGCTCAGCGTTTATTTCACAGACTGAATACATGTTGTTCCTAATAATATATTTTGTGAAATCAATATTTAGAAGTCATTAAATTTGCGAAACACATCCGGGTGCGTAAGCGTGCACGTGCACGTAGATGTACCATGTCGTTGTAATGTCTGAAACTTTATGAGATATGGCTCACCGCTTGCGTAACGTACGCGTGCACGTAGACTGTATACATAACTACGCATTGCAGCTCCCATGAGACAATCAGGCTGCGTACCTACTCAGAGCAAAACGCACTGATGCGTGCAGTAGGTAATGACGTTGTACTTGTATTCAATGGCATTCCCTATTGGACGTCCCGAACCGAACAAGTTTTAATTGATCACGCACGTATCTTTGCTGCGCGTCACTACGCGCGTGGCCACGCGCGTGACTACACAGCCGGTATGCCCAGGCCTTAAAACACAAAAGGGAGAACCGGCACTTTCCATAGAAAGAAATTCTTAACTTGTATACGATTCAATTTGGTCTCTAATAATATTTGCTACATGACATGAACATGAATCAAGATGTTGGAAAACTACCCTATGCTTATTCTACTAACCACGAAGCCGTCATCAAAAAAGAAAACAATTTAAAAAGTACTCAACTTGTATACGATTGAAATGTTAATAATATTTGCTACATGAATCAAGATATAGGAAAAAAGTCACCCAATGCTTATTCTACTCACCGCGAAGCCATCAACGAAAAAAACAATTAAAAAATTGTTTTAAAAAACAAAAAACCGACTTCAAAACCCCACTCTACCTCTAAAAAGCAATAAATAATATTGAAATCACTAGATACGCATTATCATTGTAATAAAACACGTCTATTGAAGTCGGGTGGGGCTGGAGGACAAGATTTTTTTTATTCTAACAGCCCCACCCGACTTCAATAGACGTGTTTTATTACAATGATAATGCGTATCTAGTGATTTCAATATTATTTATTGCTTTTTAAAGGTAGCGTGGGGTTTTGAAGTCCGTTTTTTGTTTTTTAAAACAATTTTTTTATTTTTTCCTTTTTAGTGTAAGTACTTTCTGTATTAGATATATTATCTAGGTAGGCAGATGGAAAAATCGGTTTGGCCAAACGTGAGATAATCGCGGACAACCATGCATACGGGTCAAACTGAGAAGAGATCCTCCTTTTTTGAAGTCGGTTAAAATATCAAAATCTTGTCCTAAGTGTAACAAATACTTTTCTGAAAACCGCATCAAAATTAGTTCAGCTAAACGCGAGATAATCGCGGACAAACATACATACATAGGAGTCAAACTCAGAACCTTCTTTTTTGAAGTCGGTTAAAACATTGAAATCTTCTCCTAAGTATAACAAATACTTTTCTGAAAACTGTATCAAAATCGGTTCAGCCAAACGCGAGATGATCGCGGACAAACATACCTACATAATACGAGTCAAACTCAGAACCTTCTTTTTTAGGGTTCCGTAGCCTAAATGGCAAAAAACGGAACCCTTATAGATTCGTCATGTCTGTCTGTCTGTCTGTCTGTCTGTCTGTCTGTCCGTATGTCACAGCCACTTTATTCCGAAAGTATTAAGACTACACAGTTGAAACTTGGTAGGTAGATGTATTCTGTTAACCGCTTACCGAATTTAATACAAAAATAAAAAAAATCCCATACATGGAACTGAAACTGAAAAAATGTTTTTTCTTCAAACCAACACGTGTTGGGTGTCTATAGATAGGTCTTTAAAAATGACATTGAGGTTCCTAAGACAACTTTTTCTCAAAGTTAACCGTTTCAAAGATATACATCGCCAAAGTGGTAAAATGTGTGTCCCCCCCCCCTTTAACTTTTGAAATAAGAGAGTGAAAAATCTAAAAAAAATATATGCTGTAGATCTTAATAAACACTTTCAACCAAAATTAGTTTGAATGAGATATAGTAATTAGTTTTTGAGATATAGCACATTTTCCAAAACCGCAAATATAACTTTGTCATTCATACCAACACTGTGAAAAACAAAGTTATTTTTGCATACGAAAAATGATAGGTGGTATTAAATATGGTATGGTATAAGGTAACTACGGAACCCTATGGCACGTGGCCCGACACGCACTTGGCCGGTTTTTCGAAGTCGGTTAAAATACTAAAACCTTCTCCTAAGTGTAACAAATACTTTTCTGAAAACCGCATCAAAATCGGTTATGCCAAACGCGAGATAATCGCGGACAAACATACATACATACAGGTCAAACTGAGAACCTCCTTTTTTTGTTTTTTGAAGTCGGTTAAAAAAAGTACTTTTCTTAATCGTGTCCAAATTATTTGCTTGTTGCAGGGCTGCATAAGACAGTTCACCGACCACATACGAGACCACCTCATAATACTGGCCGCGGTCGGCGTAGGGATGTCCGTCATACCGATATTCGGGTTTCTGTTCGCGTGCGTGTTGTACGTGAAGATAAAACACGTGATCGACTGACCACGGCCCAAGCCGGCGGCTACTAACACTCGAAAGGTATGTTAAATGTTTTATTGGGTTCAACCCCATCTAGCGTCAAAAAGTGTAAGGTACTAACTTCGTAAACTAGATTTTTAAAACAAACATTAGACATTTTTAAATTAAACATTAGATTTGTGCTCGAAATAAAAACAATACTCGATAGTTTCTCGGTCCAAGATTGCGTACGCATCCGACAGGTGGCTTGCTTAGAGCCTAGTGCCTAGATTTGAATCGAAGTAAAAAGGAACGTTCACGAATGTTCGCAACCGGTCGAATTGCGCGCTTGGCGCTTCGATATACTAGTCGCCTACTAAATACAGCTAGGCGCTAAACAAGCTATCTGTCGGTGCGTACGCGGCCTAAAGGTCAAGCCACACAGCGGGCGTGGCGCCACGGTAGAGTTCACACTGCGGACGTGATCACGTCCCGTCCCGTCGCGCCTAGTCACGCCGCGCCCCATCACGCCGCGCCCCGTCACACCGCGCCGACCGTACGGTATCGCCACAGTTTAACAATCCATACAGTTGTTAAACGCCTTTGATGTCGGACGATGCCGCCGCCCGTGTAGGTACTTACGCAATCAGTCCCGAATGTGCAAGGGTTGTCAAAAAAGAAAAAGAAAACAAATGAGATTAATAAGTAATTATTAATTTATAAGTACATTTGTTTGTTACGTCTTCACGTCTTAACTACTCAACTATCGTCATTAAATTTTCCATACACATTGTCAGGGGTAAAGAAAAGGAGGTAGGTACTTTATATGCTGAAAAAAAAACGTGGTTCCCGTGGGGTAGAAAAATAACTGTCCACGCAGACGAAGTAGGGGGCGTTCGCTAGTTGTTTATTTTATAATGCCGCCCGCCGTCCATCCGACCACTTCGTCCGCGTGTACCCTAGGAAAACTTTGACCAGGATAAAAAGTATGTTTGTTATGTTTTAATCCATGGTATAGACTATCTATGTGCCAAATTGCATCCAAATGCCAAATTTTGCCAACATAAAAGGCGATGACTGACTGTACTTGAGTTCATACTGCGGGCGTGATCACGTCCCGTCCCGTCGCGCCCCGGCGCGCCACGCCGCCGTCGCCACCGCGCCACGCCCCGTCACGTCCCGCCCCGCCCCGCTTCCGATCTGTATTCACGCTCGGCGCGACGGCGGCGTAGCGCGACGGGACGCGACACGTCGCGCCACGCCGGTCTGTGTGACGTCGTCCATAGTATCTAGTATATTACAACTGCTCAGCGTCGCGTTGCCGTCCCGTCCCGTCACGCCACGCCGGCTGTGTGGCTTGGCCTTTAGGCTGGTTACAGTGCTCGACCGAACGTCGGTGCGTACGGTCCTTCCTGACGATTCGCATTAACCGACCGTCATTTTTATCATTCAGTGCTCTCCTGACCAACAAACTGACCGTCCGGTCAGCGTACAAAATCTCTATTCACACATCGTACGTACGGTCGGTCCACCGGTCGGTGCAGCACTGAACGCGTTCATATGTTTCCATAGCGCGTCGGTCGACCGACGGCACGCATGCGGACGCGCTCGACTGACGCCACTGACGGTCCCCATACGCAGTGCGTAGCAATATACGCGTGCGTACGGTCGGTCGGTCTAGCACTGTACGATTTTTAAATTTTCATATAAATGACAAGCGCGACTGACGTACGCACCGAGACGGTCGGTCGAATCTAAGCGTAGATTCCCGCTACAGATAAACAATCTTTAAAAATTATCCATACATTCCAGGTGTTCGACAAGTCAGCGTCGGCCGGCGACCTCACGAAATACCAGCCGCCGCGGCTGCGCCCCCCGCCGCGCCTCAAGCGCCCCCGCGCGCCCTGCCCCCTGCACCGCCCCGCCCCCGCGCCCCCGCCCCCGCCCGCGCCCATATCCACCATCAGTGACAACCTTAGCATATAAACTTTTTTATAAATTCAAATAAAGAACGTCACGTAAAACTTCCGAGATCAGCGACCACCTTAGCATGTAAACTTTTTAGTGATTTGTTCCGAATTCGTCGTGTTCCTGACTCCTGTTCCAGATACGTCGTATTCCAGGTCCACCGTATTCCAGATTCGGCGTAATACGTACAATCCCCTGCTTAAATCACCAACTCTTCAAAAATGCCAGCAACTCTTTACAAATGATTTGGCTTTGTGAATTGAAAGTTATAAGTACCTACCAGTGGCGAGGTGTAAAATTATGGCGAGGGTAAGCCGCTCAACAAAAATGATGAAAAATGTTATGATCTGCACAGTAGATAATTGGGGTGGGATCTCCAAAGGTAAGCCGATGGGAATCGGCTTGTATGGACCCTTCGCCACTGGTACCTACCTACTTAAATAATAAAAAAAAAAATGAAGTCTGGCGGGAAAAAAACGTTTTAATTGTTCTTTTCAGGGCTTAAGTGACCTGTTTTTTGTTTTACCGAGGAGAAGTTTTGTGTTCCATTTTTTTAATTTATTCATCAAAGTACCTAAGTTAAGTCATTTTATTACGAATATGCTTCATATTGATTATTAATTGACATCTGGATCACGACTAATCTGAAATACAACGAATCTGGAATACGACGAGTCAGGAACACGACGAATCCGGAACAAATCATTTTAAGTTAGCAATTTTTTATGCGATTTTTTCCCTGCACACCCACTGAGCATATACTTAACCACTACGTTTCACACTTTTTGGTAGGGCTCGGCACAAATTTTTAATCAATTCATCTTGAGCACTGAGCAAAAGATGCGCAAAATGGTCTTAACGTTGAAAGTGTTGATTAGTTGACTGTAAGTAAAGCCTCTGTGTGGGTTCAGTCCATTCCGGTGTCGTAATTGGCTACTTGCGCTTGCTCGGGACAGAAGTCGTTTTTCGTCGGTTGCGTGTCTCCAGACGATTGGTCATAAATAAATTGTGCTGTACGCAAAGCGATGTATATCTCATTATCATTTCTTGGGGCTCATTTGGTGTTCAATATTATTATGCGTTTCATACTTGTTGGCAGCTGTGAAGTTAGTCACTATGCACGTAACCCCTCCACTCGCCTCTCACGCACACATTGAAATTGTGTTCTGCAGCCTCTCGCACGATGTTCCAAGCCTCCAATATCGCCTGAAACGTACAGTACGAGGCATATATCTTGAATTTTTTTCGATGGAGTGGGGATAAGTTCGCGCATGTGCTCTTGCGAGCGACCAATAGCGCGCGCCCTTCTCCCGCCGCCCGCGCCCCTCACCGCTACGCATACCCAAAATACGCGATCCGCACAATCCCCACCCGATTTCAACATATATGCCTCGTACTGTATTTGTACCCATTGATTGATAATCGCTGACGAAACTACTTAATCTAATCAATACATTTTTCTTATGTGTTCATCGATACACTATTTTAGAAATACAATACTTAGCTTTTAGTTAAGTAGAACATGACCGAATTTATATCAAAATGTATCTAAGTCATACGTTTGAGAATAATAACTATGTTAGATGAGATTTGTTAGATATTATTATAATATGTATAAGATGGTGCTATATTTTTGTTATATGTACCGTAGGCCATTGTGTACTTAACATTGTAGGGTACATCAACTAAAAATAACAAGGATCAGTCATTTGTTTTTAAAAACTATTATGCTACTAACCAAATAAACTATTAATAAGTTCTACTGCACGTTAAATATGAGAAAAGTATTAAGGATGATTTTGTTAATTCAATATAGACCTTATTAACTTGAGAGTAGAATAACATTAGGTAATGGCGGAATACATTCCCAGTTTTATCAGCCACATCACATTATTTAACATGCAGTAAAAGTTGAGTAGCCATTACTTAAATTAATACTTGTTAAATAATTTTAACAGCAATAAGGGCCCAACAGCAGACACGTTACTTTAAGCATCAACGATTGTAACACTGCTGCATTGTTTTTGAAAAAAGATAATATTTCAAACATGTGCGGAGAAGTAGTGTAGCGTTTCACTGTATATTGTGTAGCATTCAAAAGCTGCCCAACAGTCGATACTCAATACGTATTGTGTGTGCTGAGCTGAAGCTGTAATTCGTAGTAAGAAACGTCATCGGCAGCTACTTTTATTTTTATATCAGTTTAAGAGGGCTTATTGTGCACACTAGCGCCGCCATTGGAAGGACAATCATAGTGCTTAATTAAATAAAGGCGAAATTGTGAATTATCTATCTCACTGTAGTGCACTCCCAATAAGGTTTTTCCGAGCGTTAGATTATTATTCCCAATGCTGTCTCTAAGCTCTGCCTAGCTTTTTGCTAAAAGTTGCCACTTTTTGCAAAAAAAACACCATTAAACTAAACGACAGGCTAGAAAATATTGTTTAAGCGAGAAAAAGTACCACACAGAGTGCACTTTAGAGGCATAATTCACAATTTCGGCTTTATTCAAGCACTATGATTTTTTTAAATGGCGGCGCTAGTGTGCAGAGTCAGCCATCTAATGTGGTCAAAACATAATTATCTTTGGTCTTATTATGTCTCTTTGGTCTTGCGCTCCACAAAAAGCCACAATACTTAGTATGAAATGGTATAGTTTCTATTCTATCTCACGAAGACTAATGAATAAACGAGTTTCTACTTTATTGATAAGAGCATCTACGACGGACTTCGTGAGTTAGATAGAACAAATACCTACTAAGTGTTTGGTTATTTCTGACGCCTAGAATTTTAAAACCAGCATGTTTTGAGAAGCCATAATGTAAGTAATACGAGTATTGACAGTCTGTCATAATTAAGTAGATAATATTTTATGATGTTAAAGTTTAACTACAATCGGCCATTTACGTGTTTAACCACTTTGCAATAATGTTCGTGTGAGTGCAAACAGCAGCATCGCCCAAAGTGACGGCGCGGCGTGCAAGTACTTTTAACCTTATAATAGGAGAGGTAAAGTGCCAGTGCGGTCGATTGTACATAACGAGGGTTTATACGCTACACTAGCGCCGCCAATGGAAAAAAAATCGTAGTGCTTAAATAAAGACGAAATTGTGAATTGTGTTCTTCTAGTGTAGGTACTCCGAATAAGATTTGTTGTACTTTTTATCGTTTTAAATTTTTTTATAACCTGTCGTTTAGTCGTCGTTTAGTTTATTGCTATAAGTTACTGGAAGCTTATAAGCCAATGGAAAAAAATCGTAGTGTTTAAATAATAAGCACTACGATTTTTTTTCCATTGGCGGCGCTAGTGTAGCGCTGTAAGTAATCCTCTAAGGCATGGGTCTCCAAACTTTTTAGCAAAAGGGCCAGACTTACTCCTCCACCAAGTCCCAAGGGCCAGGATCTAGCTAGCTCACCAACATACTGTAAATTACAGTATTGTTGGTACGATACGGCTTGCATTCGCGGGCCGGATTGTTGGTGCTCGCGGGCCGGATCAGGCCCGCGGGCCGTAGTTTGGAGACCCCTGCTCTAAGGCGTGAAATACACAGAAGCGACGCGGCGCGGATACGGTGCAGTATGAGACTTTCGTATGCTTTCGGCCAATCAAATACACGTATCGCCGGCATCGCCGCCGTATCTGCGCCTTATCTCCGCCGCATCTCTTCTGTGTATTTCACGCCTTAAACAAAGTTAACACATAAACAATACCTATTTAAATCATTTGATGTTAATTTTATCTAAATATGTGACAAATCAATGGCCTTTGATCATTAATTGGTTATTGTTACATTGCCTGTGTATAAATAAACTAAGAACGTAGGATTTAATAAGTTTTAAAGTGCCTTAATAATTATTAATACTTACCTGTATAAGAAAAGTTTTATTTATGAAAACATGATAACTGCAATAAGTGTGATTTTATTTTGAAGGTTCCGTATTTTTGGTTTGTATCTCAAGTATAAAATCTTTTACTATAAAAAAAGGTCTGGAACGGGTGGTAAAAAAGTATGGAACGGTTGGTATAAAAGTATGGATAGGGTGGTAAAAAGTCTGGAATGGGTGGTAGGAAAATTTGAGGTTTATTTGAATTTTGAATAAAGATATTTTGACCGTCTAAAAAATAATTAGACAATATAATTACCCACACGGGTGGGCAGTAAAGTGCTTTGAATTATTACATCCTGCCAGTGTCTATTAAATGCTATATGTATAAGTTGGTATGGTATAATCTTGGTCAAACCAACTCTTAAATAATTTAACCCCCAAAAGTCACTAGACAAGTTTTAATACAATTAATCGTATCAAAACATCTACCGGTTTTTAAACGTCATGTGTCATGGTAATATAAACATAAAGCTTAAAGACATAAAGTAATAAAATAGGCAGTAACATTCAAAAAAGTTAAAGGAAAACATCTATTTTTATAGTTCAAGATTTCTAAAACAAATTAATATAGAATTGTAGTACAATCAGCAGCAAATCAGATTTTAAACCTTAACTTATTAGAAGTAAAATTCAAATTGGATTGACATGTCGTGGTAATTAACTCATATTGTACCTGACTGTGATACATTGTTGTACAATAGTGGGCGACCTCTTGTTGTAATTAAGTTCAGTGTTTTTCCTTAAACTTGTAAAAATAATTGCGTTGAATCTCGCTGTGGTCGTTTTATCAAATTTGCAAAGATACGAGAAACTTTGCTGCGCCCACCGTGACAATATTTTATCGCCTTTACCTGAATTCACTTTTCTAATTTCCACCCCTATTTGGTAAGTAAGTTCTTATTTACCCTGGTTGTGCACCCTACCACACCACACCCTAAGGTTGACTGGTAGAGAATGCCTAAGGCATTAAGTCCGCCATTGTACAATTGTGCATTAAGAATTAAATAAATAAATAAGTAAATTGTTGACACTCCACGCATGCGCACGAAGCGTTTTTCATCTAGAAAATTGGCTGCGGTCCGCATGGCGATTACATCGCTTACGGCGTTTACAACGCTCACACGAGGTCCGCATTCGATATCGCGCTCAAATCGATAAAATCGACAAATGACAGTTGGCGAATGCGAACCGCTCGTAAGCGCGCTAACGTTTTATTCTAACCTCAAATACAAGATGGAATAATTGCTAGATACTATTTTTGCTCTCTAAAGCGATGATAATGATGAAGAACGTTTGATTATTGAGTCGTGTGCACCCAACATCTTTTTTTTTTCAACTTTTTACATCAACCACCTTTTTGGATAAGCTCCAAATTAATATTAACCAATATAATGCTCTATCCTTTTGTTGTGAAGTGAGGAAAAGATCCTTCTATAACGAACTCTCTCATTTTATGATTTTTTGACGAAATAAAATTCTGACACCTGTTTCGTTTTGACAGTCACTTATAACTTTTGACAGGACGTTCACAGTGATTACGCTCCGAGGCATGGTCGCTGTAAGCGCAAGATGGCGCTGGTAATGACGTCATGAGTGACGTCACGCTAGATATTGTAAACACGCTAACGTGCATGCGCACCGGCTGTTATTGCGAAGATATCGATATTATCGCCATGTGGACCGCAGCCATTATCGCTATGCGGACCGCAGCCGAAGATGAAGTAAATAAAATGCACCTTAAAAAGGATTTTAAGGTGCATTTTATTTAATACCTATTATAATTCTAATACAATTTTAATAATGTTTACGTCGAATTTTTGGAGCCCATAGCTAGTATTTTTAGACGGTATCGTTACATTCCCTTGTAGTTACTGCTAGAAGTAGAGAGAAAAACTGTTAAAAGTGTCCGTTTTTGACGTATTTGCTATCTACTTCCACAAATGACTACGAGGGAATGTAGTGATACCTTCTAAAAATACTAGACCATGGGCCCTAAAAACTCCACGTAAAACATTATTAAAATCTTTTTCTATGAATAACTTATTAAATAAAACCTCTGAGGGCGCCACTTGCGGTCATACAACCGCCTTAATGCGCACAGCTAAGGAGTGGAGTGGAGCTAGTAGGAGTGGAACTCCCTGCCTGCGTCTGTATTCCCGCAAGTGAATACTTGAATAGGCTTCTTCTGGGCAAGCTCACTCCATCTTCGGCCTCTTCTTAGACTTATGGTTCTCGAATGTAGCCAAGAGTAAGCCCATTTAATGAAAAAAAAAACAAATATTAAAACCAAAAATACGGAGTGTCATGATAAGTACTTACTTTTTAATAAGCACAGCTATTGTAATATATTTAGTTTATTTACCCAAGTATTTAAGTTATACAATTTTACTTTTAAGTTAAGTAAGTAATTACTTTTAAAACTTATAATAATTTGAACCAAAAATATTTATTTTACGGGTTTTCTACTTAAACACCACAAAAATTAACATAAATGTATTTTTATCGATTTCTCTCTTCTCTTTAGTACGTATAATACATAAGCAACAATTTGTTATCTCTGCTATATTATGTGACATCATAAATAAATTATGTTTGTTTGTTTCCTATTTTTTCGATAACATTCAAATGTTCAAGGATTACAGTGTGATTTCAGAGTGTTAAAATTACGCATTGAGATAATTTGGGTGAAAAAGTGTATAAAAAACTCAATTTAAATCCCATTTTCTGTAATAATTTCTTCAGGTGTCCCATTGTCCCAAAACGCCTGATTTAAAACATAAGATCTACTTGTACCAACGAATTTTTTTTAAATATTCTTCGTACTGGCTATTTTTAATACTTAACTATATTTTTTTGTCTAATTGTTAAATCTTCACTACTTACTTAGCTTTTTATTAATTTTAATTACTTTGTTCACCTTCTTGTTGTTTAATACAATTTTAACCAAATCAGTAAGGGTTTTCATTTGGATTCCAACCAACAGTAAAATAAAGAGTTAAAACATTTGGCAAATCAATATCATACATAACTTAACTACTTACCTACTTAGGTAGGTACCTACATAAATTGTAGTTAGTTGACTACGATACTACTTACCTAAATTGAAATAAAGCAATCAAAAGCATCAAACTAAGTACCTATTATACAAGGTGTTTGGTAAACGCCTTATAAAGCCTACTGACCATCAAACTTAACAACTATTATGGGACCATCTCTGAAATCGCGAAAAAAAATCAGCTGTTTCATACAAAAATTAGCGAAAATATCAAAAAGTATGAAACAGCCATTATAATAAGTCTATGGAAACAGCTGATTTATTTTCGCGGATTCAGAGTTGGTCCCATAGTAAAAGTTGTTCAGTTTGATGGTCCCTATCTACCATATTTGGTTTTATAAGGCTTTTACCAAACACCTTTTGTTTTATAACCCAATAAATAAATCTATCGGCGCTAGTTTGTGATAATAGACAAATCATTGCAAAATCTACCTGCGAAAGCAATCGACAATATTTTAGCGGGGGTACCTCCTATCTTTATTTTTTTTCTAATGTCAATTTAACATCAGAAGCTATCAAGAGATCATTCACTAATAACCCTTAACTACATTTTAATAGCTTTCTAGCGATAGCATTAGTGTATCTTTCTTTAGTCACAGTTTTCTACGTATTCCCTAGCAGAAAAGTGGTGCACCTAGTGTTATCATAATGATGCTCAAAAAATGTATAGTGCTAGTGATATTTCAATGTGTGCTTCCCAAAAGTTTCGGAAATGCCGCAAACATTTCTCGACCGGCGAGTTCCAGTCGCCTCTACGTGCTACCAAATCAAAACATTCAAACGAACCATAATAATATGATGAAACAAATGACGGACCCAACTGGTTTGCACGTATCTCGATCGGGCAGTTTTAATAATCCATTACCAAAAAATCTATATGGGCATATTAACATCAATCCAGCGTACGTGTCTGTACTGAATAACCCGAATATTAAAACTAAATATCGTTTCATTTTCTCATCGCCACACCATGTGCAATTCCACAACAAGAATGGTGATAACATGAAGTTTAACGCTCACATTCACATTGAATCTCTCAAAGGAAACTTCAAAGACTTTATTAAAAAGGATGGTGAATTTCACCAACCTGATGATACAAAATCTGAACATGAAATCCAAGAATCTTCGGGCCAATTTGATCAGATCAAAAAGTCGGGCAATATTATCAAGAGTGATGCCCCTGAAGGTGTGACTGAAGCCACTCCAGGAACGCAAGTGACAACCATGAAATCCTTGAGCGTCACTAATGGTAACAACGGCCAAGAAGAAATGCTTTATGATATTGACGTTCGCAAAGAGCCTGAATAAACCAAGCAACGTCCTGTGTGTTTAAAGATCTCTAGCTACTACACCGTGCCATACCATGACCGTGCTAGGAACGTATCGGACACGAAAATCAACACGATACGATACGCTCTACTATGCCCACTAAAGCGGATCGACGGCGTTCTGTGTCCGTATGCACCCCGTATGAAACCCGTATGGTGTCCGTATGCAACCCGTATGGTGCAACATCCAAAACCAGTAGAAATCCGTTTCAATTTGCTTTTATAACGGTTATCATACGCCGTTACAACCCGTATACTCACCGGCTCGGCAACGTCGCGTGTCATGCACAGAGCGTGTCAGCACCACCGGCAAAATATTCTCTCCGACGCGACAGTGGGGAATGTACGAAAAAAATTAAATAGGCTGAATATTTTTCTATAGGTAGGAATAAGCTCTCTTAATAATAGAAAAAAGTTTCAGGATTTTCGGTTGCGTGAAAAAATTAAAAAAAATTAAACTCTTTTCGACTTCACAACTGTACGAAAGTAACAGCTGAATGGAAATTATACCTTTTCCACCACCTGTCACAACCACACACTGACATGGAAAAATTTTTTTTTATTTAACTGGACTGGCTGTCTGTATGATTTGACCGCTAAGTTTTTGTGCCTATTTGAAACGCCACTAGCGTGCGTCTAAAGAACTAATTTTGACGTACAATATGAAAATGGTTGCCGTGATGGTCTCTCCATACTTCAAACTTTAGTACCATGTACGCACGCTATGCTCACGCTACGTCCTACAGCGACAAAATGGCGGAAATCAAATAGGCACAAAAACAGTTTGACATAAGCCTGTCCAGTGTAAATATATGCAGGTCAGTGCAACCACAACAAAAAAAAATCAAAACTTATTTTGTTGTTGTTGTGGCAGGTGGTTGAGGTGGTGGCAAAGGTAGAGTTTCCATTCTGCTGTTACTTTCGTACATTTGTGAAGTCAAAGAGACTTTCATTTTTTTATTTTTTTTCACGCAACCGAAAATTCTGTAACTTTTTTCTATTACTAAGGGAGCTTATTCCTACCTATAGAAAAATATTCAGCTAATTTGATTTTTATCGGACATTCCCCATTGTTGACGCTCCTCCATGCATGGCACGCTACGTGCATGCCCGGTGACGGAACGGTCTAGTGGGAATGGTATCATACTTTTCAATACAAATAATATTTATTTGCCTGACATGTTCCTAGCACTGCCATGCATGGTATATGCATGCTACGGTGTAGTCACTACACCGTAGCACTACACTGTAGTGGGTAGCCTAGGTAGGTAAAATTATTATAAAGATTATGGATGATGTTATTTTTTTTGTCACTGTAAAGTTATAATTAAGTAGACAATTACAATAATTCAATGTAGGTAAATACTGGCGAATATTATATAAAATTGTTTGAAGTGCCGAATCAAGTATTTTTATTTACATTACTTACGTAAGTTAGTTATTTATAGTGATCTAAGAATCGCACTAATTGTTGCAAACCAATGATACTTATTAAAAAACCCCCGACCCAAAAAAACTACCTCTTATTAAAAAAAACCTCCCACACAAAAAGCTAAGTCTTAAAAAGTGAAAAATAATTTCATCAAGTCATATACCTACTTAGATCTATGAAAAAAAAATACACATCTTAAATAGACGTTAGGTATCGTTATAGGTACCATACATTAAACAAGCTGGGGCCGTACCGGCTAACGAATCGATTATCGAAAAATCTGAATCGGTTTCAACTTAGAACTGAAAAATCAAAGTAAGGAATTTCGTCTTGTACTTTCTGTTGACGTAATTTGGAAGATAACGATGTTCGTGTGACATCATGAAATGGGGTTCGCCATTTTCGCCCAATTCGGGCTCGATTTGTCTGTTTTAATTTGAAACCCGGCAGACTTTTCGAAGCTCGATTCGTTAGCCGGTACGGCCCCTGGTGTTAATTAACTTAGCGGTCGGGGGATGTTATTTATGTTAAAGTCATCGGGGGATGACTTTAACATGTAGGTAATTTTTTTCAAAGATCTATATGACTTGATGAAATGATTTTTAACAATTAGCTTTTTTGTGTCGCGGGTTTTTTAATTTTTAATTTAAAGTTTTATTTGAAACTTTTTAAAGATTCGGTACTTTACTTATACTATTAAAGATTCACTTCTTAATATTTGTAGTTCACATTAAATCGCTAATTTCAGCCAAATCGATGAAACTAAATTTTTAGTGGCCATTTTTTTGCCGTTATTTTTTTAACTGCACCTAAATCTGCCCAGGATGTACATTATTTTAGTCAAGGCACCACTTCTGTATCGTTTACCGTTTTGGCAGGCAGGTGACCATCTCCATAATGGCTGGATGGATTTCCACTAAAAGTGCCTAAACACCATCTCGATTAATTAAGCTTACAATTAAAAAAAACCGCATTGAAATCGCTTGATCCGTTTAGGCACTACGAACGAATATACAATACACACAGACTGACAGACAGACGGACAGACATACGGCCCGGCCACCGGTTCAATAATCACTGCGCGCTATCAGCTCTATCTCGATGGCGGCCTCTCAGCTCGTCGTCACGACCGCGCAGCGCAGTGATTACCGACCGAATTCGCTTGCCGCGCCGCCGCCTGCCGTGCTGGCTGTGGCCGGGCCATACACGCTAGGTTATGCATGATGGTTATGCCTGTAAGGTCAAAACCGTCATGCATAACCTAGTGTGTATGCGGTAAAACTGCATGCCTGTTCATGCAAGCTGCTCATGCAAACCGCTCGGTTATGTTATGCCTGTAGTCAAAACCGTCATGCATAACCTAGCGTGTGTGTCCTCTATTTAACTCGGCTTTGCATGAAGGTTTTGCAGCTCGGTTAAAACCATCATGCATAACCTAGCGTGTATGGCTTGCTTTAGGCCTGTATGGAACCATAAACTAAATAATTCGCAGTACTACCCACCTTTACGCTGGTACTATTATATTGTTCTGTTATCTAACTAATCACATTAGGTTATGAGTTCACCAACTATACATATAGTACTACCAGCCGATTAATTTTTAACCATGTTTTTAAAATTTTCTCCATACTTAAGTACCTACTAAGAAACGTCAATAAGGCGTTTTGTACAAACTATAGAACTAGGTATGTCACATTATATTCATCTGTATCTGCCTGTGTGTCCCAAACCTAGGTTCATACCTAGGTACTTACGTGGTACCTACCTAGGTACCACGTAAGTACCTAGCACCTAGGTTTCTGTGCCTAGGTGCGGCCTTATTTTTTCGTAGGATAAAAATAAAAATACCTAACTTACGCACACGCACGCACAATAAACGAATATATTTTTTATTTTATTTTCAGATTTATAAGTAAGGTAGGAGTTTGCAATTAAAATTGTTTATTTTGTCACCACTTTCCTGTTAGCAGTCAACTGCTATATCTATATCTGGGTTATCGTTTCAGTTGGCAGTGTATTCTCAAACAGAAAAGTGGTCGTCACAATGATGAAGACATTTGTGCCGTTATTGTTAGTAATATTCCATTGTGTGTTATCAAAAAGCATAAGAGATCAAGAAATTGGACTTGGATATGCAAATAGTCAATTTACGAGGCCAACAGGTTCATATAACTCACAACCAGCTTATTTCAATTCAGTTTTTTCAAATTATAATGGTGCAAACTCGATACGTTCTGCCCATACGTCGTGGCAAGATGACCCGACTATCAAGAGTGACATTCATTATATCACATCACATCAAGGTCAGAGCAACACACAAAGAAAAATTAGACAGTTGACTAACATCGAGTCTCTAAGCGGGAAATTCACAGATTTTATTGGAAATAATATCAGTCCACCGCTGCGGGTTAATATCGAGTCACTGAAAGGAAAATTCTCAGACTTTATCAGAACATATCCAAATCAACCATGGGGACCTAAAGCTTCATCCCAAGAAGGTACGCTTGGCTATGATAACTTTCCTCCGATAAATAATGACGTCACTCAAACAACAACCAGCACAGTGCGTTCGGTTCCACGTACGAATGCCCCCACCACCACCACAACTGTGAGTGTGACGTCATCGAGTAAGCCCCAGAAAAATGACGATGATGAAGAGGAGCATTATGAGATTGACGTTCGCTCTAACAACGATAAATAGACTCGCATCACATTCACACACATAAGGATTGATCTGTTTATCATCTATTAGTTACCTATAGAGTGTTTACGCTTCGAGATATCTAAGTTCGAGATGCATTACTTATACTAAGTTAATGAACTGATTAAGTTAAGTAGAACATTTTAGATAAGTAGGTACGGTAAGAGTATTATTTATCTGTGCTAATAAATAGTTTATTGCGTACTGTGTCATATAAATTTTACTTAATTACCTTTACAGATTTTTATATGAATTACTTACTAACGTTACCCTCTAAACAAATGCTGCTAAAAGGTATACTTACATTACACAACTTTTACGGATTTGTTTGTAGACTACCTACCTACCACCTGGCTACTTACCTTGAAATATTACATGGAACACTACAGAAAATAAAAAACTAAAATCTTTCAGTCACTTTTTGCGATCCACCTTTGATTAAGTAGGTACCTACGTTCCATTTAAACATAATAATGAAGTAAACACATTCCAAGACGGATGGAACAAAAAATGTAGACGGCAACAATATACTCGTTTACCCGAACGTAGGTATAATAATAAATAACTTTTTGCGCTGGCGGTGAAATACCGCACCGTGGTAAAACCGGTTCCATATCGTGATGATATCAGCAAGTCAGATTCATATGACCCCGACGTCACGTAGCTCACTGAGTTACTCTATCGCCAGATCGCTACAGATCACAATAAACCGAGTTCGAGGGCAGTACTCTGTCTGACGTTCACGATGAAAAACTACTTCGTGTTAAGTGTTATTATAATAGTGACTCAACAATGTGAAGGACACGGTATACTCGGTGGATTACTGTCTGGTGCTAAAGAAATAGGCTCGCAAGTGCATGGCGCTATACATGGAGCTGCACAAGGATTTAAAGTAAACTTTCAAGCGCATGGCGGCGGCAGTCACCAATACTACCAAGCGGGACAACCTAACCTCATTCCACCGAACAATGGAGGATATAACCAACAGGGCCACCGACCACAATCCCCCGTTCCACAAAATAACCAAGAAGCAGACACTATCATAGTGGTTATAGAAGAAGAAACGGTAGACCACCAAGGACCACCAAAGCGACCACCTCACGGACATGGTCACCATCACCACCATCATCGACCACAAAACCCTGGATACGAAGGTACCCCTCAAAACAATGGCTACGGCTACGGCAATTATAACGGAAAACCCAATATAAATAGTTACGGGAATAATAAACCAAATGATTATCAATATCCTAATCAAAATAACTATGGCAATAAACCAAATGGAAACCATAACTTATACAATTCTGGAAACTCTAATTATGGAACCCCTAATAATTATGGGAATCCTGACACAAACAATTATGGAAATCAGAATTCATATAATAATGGGAATCCTAACACAGACAGTTATGGAAATCCTACAAATAGTTATGGGCCCCTACCAAACAACAACCAAAACAATTACGGAAATAATCAAAACGAAGTAACAAATCTGCCTTTCGGTGTTTCTACTACGCAGCCTGAATTGAAACCTGATTACGGTACTGTTTACGATCCAACAAAGGAAAATGACAAGAAACCAACCTATCATTCACCTAATGCGAACGGAAATAACAATCATGACAAACTAACTACAACTACTACGAAAAAACCAGAAGATGACGATTCACCGCTTTTTGTGCCTCTGTCGCCTAATCAATATGTTTATGGGGGGGACAAAATCGAAATCAGCGCTCCGAAGAGAGAGACCAATGGTGATTCTAAACCTGCTGAAGATGATGACGAACTTTATCCCATAGACGTCAGATTTGGTAAAAATAAACCTGCGTCTTAGTTTGACTGTGTTATACAAGCTGCATTTTGATTCACTATCCAAATTTTAAGTATAATGTGTTCAGTCCATGAAACTGAATAACTTTATCCATGAAGCATGTGTCGAAATAAGTAAGTAAGTACGCCACAAAATTTTGGTCATCCGTTACTAAACTGATCACGTAATCTCTTTGATTTGTATGGAAAGACATTTTTTTACATATTTGACCCTATGTTTTTTAGAAAAAGGTGTTCAGTTTCATGGACTGAACTCATCCTTAAAATTTGGAGAGTGAATAAAAAGACACCCTGTATAGGTAATCTACGTAGTGCTTTAGTGTCTTAAATAAAGTGTTTTATTTTACAACGACTGAGTCACAGGTTTACAAAACTTTTACTACCTTGTAACTGTAGGTAGGTATTACAGTATGTGCTAGTACCTACTGTGGTTTTTAATACTGTGCTAGTCTAGTAGTTTAAGTATTTAATCTGTCTTCTAATAAAGGCACCGCAAAACCCTCAGAATGTGGCAAAACCCATCGTAATTTTATGAAATTTTTATGTGTTGTGCGCGCTCAAAAGTGATATTTACGATTTTATAAAGGTTATTAGTTGGTAGCATTAAAATATTTTTTTCTATAATTAAATTATTCCTAATGCATTGAGATTTCAATAAAACGTAAATAAGTAATGCAATTATTTTATTCTATGAACTGAACTTACGTTATAGGTACTTACTTAAAATGCACGCTAGGTTATGCTATGCATGATGGTTATTATGCCTGTAAGGTCAAAAGTTTTGATCGAACTCGATTTCCATCGCGTCGGAAGTAACCCCCCAGATTTTATTATTACCTACTAAAAAGCACGCTAGGTTATTCATGACGGTTGTAACCGAGCTGCAATACCTTCATGCAAAGCCGAGTTCAATAGAGGACACACACGCTAGGTTATGCATGAGTTATGACGGTTTTGACCACAGGCATAACCGGGCGGCAAGGTTGTATGAACAGGCATGGATAACTTCACAGTTTTGTCGCATACACGCTAGGTTATGCATGACGGTTTTTACCACAGGCATAATCGAGCGGCTTGCATGAGCAGGCATGCATTTTATCGCATGCACTCTAGGTTATGCATGACGGTTTTGAAACAAAACCGTCATTATATGCCATGCATAACCTAGCGTGTATGGTATGCGAATGCTGCAGGCATGGACAACTGTGAAGTTATCCATGCCTGTTCATGTATAACTTAGCGTGTGTGTCCTCTATTGAACTCTGCTTTGCATGAAGGTTTTGTGCTCGGTTAAAACCGTCATGATTCATGCATAACCCCAACTAGCAAAAAGATCGTTTAAGCAATTACTCTTACGACTATGGATCGTAAAACACTCGCATGAAAGATCCTATCATTTCAAAAAGCAGTATAAAAGCTGCTTTCTAGATCATTTAACATTCATTGCTTTTTGGCTCTATAAACATGTCTAGTCGTCGTCTCGATGAATTCATATCGCATTTACTCGACAGTTGTATAAAGATATCTCTCGATCGCATTCAAACAACCGTTAGTCCTATGACAGCTCTTTAAAAGCAACCGGTTTGCTAATTTGTCGTCAAACTAGCTTTTATAGCACTATCTTTCGTCACTTAATTTTTACAGTATTATTGTGGAGTAAAAGCTGTTCATCCAACAAAATAGCATCTTAGTTACCATAACAGCATCTAATGTCATATTATAGCTTTCTGCAAGGCTTTAATTCGACTTAACTATTGAAGTTGAGAAAACGCTATCAAATGATCTACTACAAGTCCAAAGGTGCCCAAAGGTAATTTTGGAAGCTATCATACAGCGTAATAGTAGTGGTATGAAAGTTAAATAATAGTACCTATATTATGAGGCAAGTTAGCTTAGGTTGCTCATTGCACAGAAGGCTGTGGGTTGCAGCCCGAGCCGTAGGCGAAGGCGTAACTCAGCCGAGTGTGCAATGAGCAAAAGCTCACGAGTTTCATACGACGTTTTTCAACACAGAAAACAGAAACACAGGAAAATACAAAGTAATTTACCATACAGCAACAAATTCGACAAAAACAAAATATGACAATTATGGGAAAAGGCGCCTAGGTTTTTTTTTATTTTTTCACACGCCCAATGCAATAATATTTTGCGAACAAAGGGGTGAGTGAGCATACAGCCTACTTCAAAATTATAATTTTAAGTGATAAAATGCAAATATTTTAATATTTTATAACAAAATATTGTGAATTATGAATAATTTGATAATAATAAATATTTGTTTGACTTAATTAAGGACTTACACATTTATTTATTTCAAAAATGAATATGAATTTTCAGCAGCATAATAGTACATTATGATACAAGTTAGCTTAGGTTACTTATTGCACACAAGGCTGTGGGTTGCAGCCCGAGCCTAGGCGAGGGCGTAACTCAGCCGAGTGTGCAATAAGTAAGAGCTCACGAGTTTCATACGACGTTTTTCAACACATTTGCGAGGAAAAAGCAAAGTAATTTACCACACAGCAACAAATACGACAAAAACAAAATGATAATCATGATGAGAAAAGGCACGCAGGTTTTTTTTTGTTTTTTTCACACGCCCAATGCAAGAATATTTTGCGAACAAAGGGGTTAGTGAGCATACAGCCTACTTCAAAATTATAAATTTAGGTGATAAAATGCTAATATTTTAATATTTTTTAACAAAATATTGTAAATAAGAAATAATTTGATAATAATAAATATTTGTTTGACTTAATTAAGGACCTACACATTTATTTATTCCAAAACTGCAAATGAATTTTCAGCGGCATAAAACCTCTTTGTTGTTACTAAAAAAATAACTGTATTACCCGGTTAAATTGAAAATGCTCTGTTTACTCGCATAGAACTTGCAGTAAGGTACCTACTTATTTAACTTTGTAGGGATAATTCTATAACCAACTAGTGTTTTATATATTATTGCACGCGTTTGTTATAGTTCGGTTTATGGCCCTAAAAGCGATGTATTAGGGCTCACTTTACGAGCAAGTGTGTTGAAAAAGCTCTTTGTTGTTACTAAAAAAAATAACTGTATTACCCTGTTAAATTGGGAATGCTCGCATAAAACTTGCAGTAAGGCCCTAATTTAACTTTGTAGGGATAATTCTATAACAACCTAGTGTTTTATATATTACTAGCGGCCGCCCGCGGTTTCACCCGCGTGGTTCTCGTTCCCGTGGGAATATCGAGATAAAAAGTATCCTATGTTTTAATCTAGGCTATTTATCTGTGTGCCAAATTTCAACCAAATCCGTTAGTAGTTATTGCGTGATTACGGAACAAACATCTAAACATCCAAACCCACGAACTTTCACATTTATAATATTAGTAGGATTAGTACCTACAGAAATGTTAAACCTAAAAACGTGGGGCGCATTTTGTAAAATTTATCATTCATATTGTTTTTAGCATGCGCCCCACGTTTTTAGGTTTAAAATTTCTGTAGGTAAAATCGTCTTGAGTACCTACTCGTCAAGACAATTCTAACGAGCCCAAACACAATGGGGTTGTAATTTGTATGGTTTCATCATAAAGTTCCTGTAGCCTGCTTACGGCTTCATCATCAAATTAGCTCAATGGCACCATATTATTGCATTACCTTCCAATTCTGACCTATGTTCAAAGTTTCAAGTCTCTAGCTCTTCGGGAAGCTACCTAGTATAAAATCGTTCGCAAACTTTGTGGAGAAACAAACAAACACACAAACGAGAAAGCAAACTAATAAAAACATTAAAATTTTCGAAAATAGGAATGAATAAACTTGGTATTTCAAGTTCGACGATCATAGGGTATACATAATATAATGAAGTCCTGTGTTCTTAATTCTATGGCGTTTATAATAATTTTTTCATCGGTAAATCCAATCACAGTCTTCCTCTTTCTATTCAGCACCATTTCTTCGTATAAAAAAACCGGTCAAGAGCGAGTCGGACTCGCGCACCGAGGGTTCCGTATAATCATAAATATATTTGGATATGTTACTTTAGTACTGTCTTTAAAAAAGTAGGATAAACGGCAGACAGGTAAAGAGCGAACAGGCGCACAATTAATTTACAAATCTTAACCACAGCTGCTTATGGTGACTGAAAAACGTTTCTGCCACTCCACATTGCAAACTGTTTATATTACTAAGTAGTAACTTATTCTTCGTCTATTCGTACGGCAAAAAGTAGGTAATTATATTAGAACCAGCCACCAATTATTATTGAAGTATTAGGTTGCGCCATCTCTTGACCGATAGTGGAACTATTTTTTCTTAGGACAGCGCCATCTGTTGAGTGAAACTAAAGAATTTTTGTTTGTTTTTTGAATTTCTAAAAAAGTGTGTTATATTGAGACATCGTTTTATTTTTCCTGTAATCTTTACATAAACTACTATCACATAGAATTATTTCAAATTTTTCTCTTTGCAAACTTCGGAAATAAGGGGGGGAACGGTATTTTTTTTACATTTTTCATCATAAGTCGAAAACTATGCGGCCTAAGAAAAAAAGGAAAAAATGTTTTAAAATGTGCAAACAGCGCTCTTTCATATGATACCCCACATGCCCTAGTCACCTCACTTCAAATTTTTAAGACCCCTTTTCAGTCCCTGTTTTAAAAAATATTTTTTTTTATTTCTTTCTTATTTGCAAAATAGTTGGGCAAATGTCATCTTAAACTATTCCAAATTTCAAGTTGATACCATTAGTAGTTCTCGAGATATCCAGCTGTGACAGACAGACAGACAGACTGAGTCACACCATAAGGGTTCCTTTTTTACCATTTTGGTACGGAACCCTAAAAAGCACTTTTTCAAAAGAGGCACACTATAATAATAATATTACACAGTAAGTAGCCCGTTACACTGAACCGAAACAAACATGCAAAAAATTATAGGTTATTATTTCAGGCAGTATATCTAGTAGGTATGTACCTATTAAAAAAAGTATTCAAAAATATCAGTATAATATAAAATAAACGTACTCACCAAACTGCAATAATTTAGATAAAAATACAAAATACTATAGCGATGTTAGAGTTCTAGAATACCGAAGATAAGTATAATATTTGTTTATTTTGACACTGCAGAGACAATGGATGGCCAAAATTTATAACTGGCATATGATAGCGACAGGTGCGTTTGATAATAGAGCTAAGAAACGCTATTGAAATATTAGTAAGCGACAGATACCCCTTGTTACACTATCACCCCTACTCAAAAAATAAATCATTTTACTTAGTTTTGTTCTTTTTATTGATTTACTAGCTTTTGCCCGCGACTTCGTCCGCGTGGACATTCGGAAAATCTCTATGGAATCTTTGACTGAGATTAAAAATAAGCTGAACTATTTTTGAACTATTCCAAATCCGTTCAGCCGGTTTTTTTACGTGATTGAGTAAGATACATCCAAACATTAAACTTTATAATATTATTAGTTCCCGTTCCCGTTCTTATTCTCATTCCTGTACCCGTTCCCGTATTATTTTTCCATAAAAAATTTGAACCCCCATTTCACCCCTTTATAAGAGGTCTTTAGAGGTCTTACGTAGTTATTGCTTTCTCTGTGTTTAGAGGTGAATCATGGCTGGCCACCGTGTTGGACTTTCACTTGTCATTTAACATTTTTTGTTTGTCTTTAGTTCCTCTATCGATGTACAGAGATTTTATCATGCGCCACTCATTTTTAATTTTATTGTTTTTCTCCGTCGAAATCGAAATGTTTGGCTACCACTATGCCAAAATGTTCAAACTCTTTTTTACAAATTTCAATATTGCCATCTTGAATTTTTTATATTTTCAATATTGCGTTGTTAATTTCTTGTCAAAATAATATCAAAAACCAAATTTCTTTGAAATCGGCCCAAAAACAAAAAAGTTGGCAGCCATCTTAAGTTTTTTTTTTTCAACATTGCGTTGTTATTTTCATGTTGAAATAGTACCAAAAACCGAGTTTCATCGAAATAGGCGCACAAACATGAAATTGATTATTAATATTAATTTAACCGTCTCGCCTGCGAAGCGACCTCTAGCCATTTCAATAGAACAATTTCGTTTTTTGGAAATCTGCAATGGTGCAGTATTAATGGTCACACTAGTTTTGTAAAGTAAAGCACTATCGCACACGGGCAACTTAGTCGCCCTGCAACTGTTTTGTCTCTGTCTCAAGTCCACGGGTTTATATAGAAGCGCGCACACGAAGCGACGCGGTCGTCTGCAACTTTTCATACAAACCATGTGAGAGACAAAATAGTTGCGGAGACAAAAGTCCCCCGTGTGCGATGTATAGATTGAAATTCTTGAATTGAAATTCGGCGCCAAGGTCAAAATCGGAGTTGCCAGGCTTGACACTTCTATTTATTACCACCTCACCGATGATAGCTGATTAGCATTATTGTAGAAATCTAATTAAATCAAAAGAGTAAGTTCTGTTTATACTACAATTATTATGTGTCATTCTAAATTAATATTTAAATAGGTATATATTCGACATCCCACTCCGAATCCTTAATTTTGATACACTACTTGATTGGTAACGTACATTTTTTGTCCTACTATCGTGGTACTATTGTTTAGTAATGGCAATGGGGAAGGCAACTGTCAAAATGGCGCTGCGTACGCTTGTTCCACGAGAACTATGAAAACAAAGGACTTTTACTCAACAAAATCGTTTTTTTAGTTTTAAAATGATTAAATTTTGTGTAATAGGCTTTAAAAATGTTGGCACTTACATGTCTCCGAAAAATCTGAATATAGAAAAAAAAAATATAAATTCTGTAAGAATAAAAACGTCTTAATTTGTCTTTAAATTCCGGCATTTGCATTGTAGAATAGTCTTTTATATCCATTTTGGGTCAATGGTTCTTTTTCGTTAACAAAATACCACAAAATAAATAGGTACCTATTTTCCCATACATTTTGTTCTGAACGTCTACTGTCTTAGGGTCCCCCCAGACCTACCGGTTTCCGTTCTTTGCTTTGCTGTTCGGCAATGGACCGCCGGCCAAGAGGCTCATTTTCAATCTATCGCATATTTTCAATCTAAGTACATTTCACATATAAGAATGTTCTTGTGAGCTTTGTTCCTTAAACGATCGTTATGAAAACACAAAAAAATAGTTCAGATAGATAATGATGACACCCCTGTTCACAATTTATATAAATATGCGATCGATTTATTTTTAGCATTCGGAGACCATGTTCAGGGTGGCATATCTCCCAGAAGCTTCCTACTTCGCAACCCAGACGATGATATTTGATAACACCAAGCTAATGGCTATCTTGCCAATTTGGTCTGGTCCAAATATGCGATAGATTGAAAATGACCCTGGTTGGCCGGCGGTCTAAACAGCAAGTAGAACAGCAAAGCAAAGAAACGAAACCGGTAGGTCTGGGGGACCCTTAGGAACAAGCGTACGCAGCGACATCTACAATTAGCTTTGCGTTGCCAACCCCATTGTGCGAACGAGACACCGACCTCCACCTGCCTGCTGATTGTCTAACTTTGTTGCAATCAACTTTGACAGAAATCGCAGTGACATTGATGCTTTAGTAAGAACCAATGTGACAACTATCTTACTTAAAGCAGCAATGCAACTGCGATTTCAATCGATTTCAATCGAGAATTGTTAGCAACAGAGATACGTAATCGGTGGGCTGGTGTTGTTTAATTCACATAGTAGTGCCTTCAGTCAATGTCGTCGATAGAATTTCAACTCTATGCCAAGGCAATAAAGTTGAATTTCTTTTATACGAATACTGAGAATTTTTTTAGACTACACTTCCTATATTAACCTCCTTGCCCGCGCCTTAGCGTTGTCGATGGACAGAATTAACAGTTGACATTGACATTGACAGAACAGAATGCATTCTAGTCAAGGAGGTTTAAGCTTCGTACAGACTGAGGCGAATTCGCTCGCGCCATGTGGGACGCGAATCGCTCGCTCGCGTAGCCTCCCACACTGAGGCGAGCGAATCGCGCGCGTCATCGGACGCATTCTGTCAGACAATTCTTTGAGTCATCGATCCCCATAGAGTAATTTTTAACCATGTAAACCATTGTAATCCAGCAGGGCTACCGCCTTGCTTAAAAAGCTTTCAAATTGCTAAAGTTTAGACGTCAGTGCACTGTCCGTCCTTGTCATCGTGTAATGATATGACAAGGACGGATAGAGTATAGCTATCGATTTCGCTTTGGCTATCGCTTTGAGATAGGCGGTCTGGCTGCCGGACGAAACGGGGACAGCAGCTAGACCGCCTATCTCAAAGCGATAGCCAAAGTGATAGCAATGCTCTATCCGTTCTTGTCATATCATAACACGATGACAAAGACGGACAGTGCACTGACGACGTCATAAGCACATGAGTAAAGAGAAGGACCAGAGACAAAGCTTCATACAACCGCGTGAATCAGTTGCACTACTACAAGCACGCGGGGCATGTCTGCGACTGAGTGTCCACAGGCCGCTTGTCGCGTACGCGGAAAAACCGGAAAAAACCTGTTTTGACAACTGCAGCCAGTGGACAATCTCAAGGCATCATTTGTTTTGTTAGTTGCAAGTTTGAATTTCACGTTCTTAAGAAGCTTTGTCTCTGGTTATTTTCTTTACTCATGTGTCATAATTAAGTCGCGACAGTTGACGTGATAGTAACGTGCTAGTATTGTGAAAACAACTTAATTAAATAAAACACTATTTATGCAACTAATTTTATATTTTCAATCTCAATTGATACAATTCAATTTTTTTCTAAACCGACTTTATTTCATTGAAAGAAGACAGAACGATCTTTCAATCTAAATAAAGAAAATTGTTTTATTCTATTTATATCTGATTGTATAGTAGTCAAATGAACAGATAGTCAAATTTTTTTTTAATCAATGGAACATTGTAATTTATACCACTAATATTACGATGCTTCTGAAAAAAATGTTGAACCCCATTTATTTGAATCCAAACCTTATTTAGATAAAATTTAAAGTTTTAAATACCTTAGTTAGAATATTGCATTACGTTACGATACACATTACAATACATCACAGAACATTATTGAATATCAAAATGTCATTAGTGTTAAAATCGATGGCTGAATAGTAGTTCCATTTTTCACTAAGCGCTATCGCACACGGGCAACTTTTGTCTCCGCAACTTTTTTGTCTCTCACGTGATTTGTATGAAAAGTTGCAGACGACCGTGTCGCTTCGTGTGCGCGCTTCCATATAAACCCGTGGACTTGATGTGAGAGACAAAACAGTTGCTGGGAGACTAAGTTGCCTGTGTGCGATAGCGCTAAGATGCTTTGCATCGCAACTACGGAGCGAACGGAGGTCGAAGTTTCAATGCATACGCAACGGGATCCGGATGGGACGGGGCAGGCACGGGGTGGTGACGTACCGCCGACCGACAGGGTATTTTCCGTCCCGTGCGTGCCACGTCCGGGCCCTGTCACTCCTGCCTCCGCTACGTACGCATGCTCCTATACATTTTGTATGAAACGATGTTTTTCCCGCCCCGTCCGGGGTTTTTCCAGTTACGTATACAAATATCTTAAGAAGTTGCAACGCTCTGACATTTGGAACGGGAAAGTAGTATAAATCGAACGTCAAGCTCTAATGTTTGGAACGCGCCGTTAGATCTTTGCTTGCACTTGGAACGCAACCCTATCGCGCGATTCGCGGGCGATTCGCGTTTTTGCTGCAACTCGTGCGACTATTCGCGCCAATGTGAACACGTCCATACAAGTTAGCTGACGCAATCGGCGCGAGCGAATCTGGCGCGAGCGAATTCGCCTCAGTCTGTACGAAGCTTTAAGCTTCGTACAGACTGAGGCGAATTCGCTCGCGCCATGTGGGACGCGAATCTACGCGATTCGCTCGCTCGCGTAGCCTCCCACACTGAGGCGAGCGAATCGCGCGCGTCATTGGACGCATTCTGTCAGACAAATCTTTGAGTCATCGATCGCCATAGAGTAATTTTTAACCATGTAAACCATTGTAATCCAGCAGGCCTACCGTAATAGGTCTCGAGATCTATGACTAAGCGATAAGTCAGCCGGACAGAATTTCCATACTCAAACACAGTGTCCAGTCCACACCGTCATCTCTAAATTTTAACCATCAACTTTTACAACAAAGTCTTCAAGCTTGCCAAAAGATGTCTCTGCAGTCGTACTTATAATATAAAATATTCAAAATAAAATTTAGATCAATTAATTAAAAAGACATTTTGAAAAAGAAACGTATTTAGCACCTAATATATTTCTTTTTAAAAATGGTTTGGAAATTCCGCCAAGTGACGCCAAATAATTCAAAAGACAGTACAATAAAAGTCGCCTTCTTAACTGGGTATAAAATGATTTAAAACAAAATTATTTAAAATTAAAGGAGGAATTAAATTTTTAAAGGATGAAATAGAAAATATTTTGTTTAAGTACGGCCATTGAGGGGTTTACAATAGAATGATAAAATTCGACACTCGAAGTAATGTCCCAGTAGCGTAGCGGATTACCACATCTCCATCGTATACATAGCATTTCTATCGTTCGACGAATACCGAGTTCAAACCTAGCGATGGTCGCATATTTATTTTTTGTTTAGATTTATTATTTTTTATTATTATGTTTTGTTCTTAAAAAGGAATATTACAAAAAGTCAATAAAAATAAACAATAAGAAACAAAAAACCCCTTTTACAGCTATTATAATTTCACACCAGTAGTTCCGCACTAATTATAACCATCAACTTTCACAACAAAGTCTTCAAATTTGCCAAAAGATGTCTCTGCAGTCGGACTTACAAAATATTCAAAATAAAATAAATAAATTAAGAAGACTACAATAAAAATCACCTTCTTATCTGGCTGTAAAGTAATTTAAAATAAAATTATTTTAAAAAGATGATTCATATTTCAATACAATTAGTAAATTCGACACTTGAAGTAATGTCCCAGTAGTGTAGCGGATATCTACACAACCAACGTATTCAAGACACTACCATCGTTTGACAAATACCGAGTTCAATCCTAGCAAAGATCACATTTTTGCTTTTTGTGTTTTATGTTTTGATTTACTCTTTTTTATTAATACTTTTGTTTTATACAAAGAATATTAAAAAAAACCGGCCAAGTGCGTGTTGGGCCACGCGCCATAGGGTTCCGTTGTTACCTTATACCATACCATATTTAATACCACCTATAATTTTTCGTCTGTAAAAATAACTTTGTTTTTCACAGTGTTGGTATGAATGACAAAGTTATATTTGCGGTTTTGGAAAATGTGCTATATCTCAAAAACTAATTACTATATCTCGTTCAAACCAATTTTGGTTGAAAGTGTTTATTAAGATCTACAGCATATATTTTTTTTAGATTTTTCACTCTCTTATTTCAAAAGTTAAAGGGGGGGGGGGGGGGGGGGGGACACATTTTACCACTTTGGCGGTGAATATCTTTCAAACGGTTGACTTTGAGAAAAAGTTGTTTTGGGAACCTCAATGTCATTTTTAAAGACCTATCTATAGACACGCAACACGTGTTGGTTTGAAGAAAAAAATTTTTTTCAGTTTCAGTTCCATGTATGGGGAGCCCCCCCTTAATCTTTTATTTTTCTTATTTTTGTATTAAATTCGTTAAGCGGTTAACAGAATACATCTACCTACCAAGTTTCAACTGTGTAGTCTTAATACTTTCGGAATAAAGTGGCTGTGACATACGGACAGACAGACAGACAGACAGACATGATGAGTCTATAAGGGTTACTTTTTTTGCCATTTAGGCTACGGAACCCTAAAAATGACAAAATATATATACGAAAAAACTCATTTTTAGCAATTATAATTTCACGCATTTCTTTTGATTAGTTCCGCTCAAACCTCCAGAGGCGCTGATGGCCTTTCAAATCAGATCAGTGTTTCAAAAAATTGCCACGAGTGGACGCTCTTTTCCCAATATATTATTTTACTCTTTGGTTCTTTCTTATCATTCATTCTTATTACTCTTTGGCTCTAAACAAGGAATTCAAGCAAGTAGAGTTTTTTGAGAATAAAATCATTAACGTCACGAATTTTGGTACACCTACGTTAAGTGCAATAGTATTCAAACAAATAAAATCAATAAAGTTTTTTGTTTATATCAGTATTGTATTCGTAATCAAAATTTTAGTGAGTCGTACAACGAGCTTTCTTTTACACGATATTTTCTTCAATTTTATTTTCTTTGTTATTACTCACTTTAGCTACATACAATAACAGAGCAGGACGAATAAAAATATCTAGTGCAAGTGAAAAAATATTAGAAGCGTTCTGTGTATGTGACTAAATCAACAGGAATCGATTATGTATGGCATTATTTACACATTGCTGTGAAATGATTATAGTGGACATTCAGTGACAAACCTTCCTTCCTCATGGGTGTTATCTGCTGACAAGTTGCTACACTAATTATAAAAGTAAAAAAAAAAATAAGGTTAGTGGTGTTTAACTTTTTTCATGCTATTGACCTACAAGCAAATGTACAATAATAATTAATTCATTACTATTGTAGGTACATGCCTCTTTGTTATAAATAAGTTTTCTGATTCCATGTGAGCTTTCTTAGTTTTCCTACTAAACAGTCATGCTATCATAAATAACAGTAAAGAGATGAGTCATCTTATTGGAACCCTTTTATTATTCTACTTGTAATAAGAAAAAGTTTCAGTAATGAGACAGTAATATATAGAATAAGTATAAAGACTTATCATTATTCTGTTTTACAACTTGCACATGAAGTTTTTTCATTAAACAGGCTGAAAATCTGTGTTTTTGCTGTCAGGCAAATGTGACACACAGAGCCTAGACTTTACTTGCTACTGCACACATGTGCATTCCCTCCTCTTACTGTTTTTATCATAGACATAGAAAAATTTTCGCTGCGCTCAAGAAGACCAACAAAGCGTGGAAAAGAGAAGTTAACATCATACGGACACGGTCTATGTAAAACAGAGACAAAGGATCAAGTGACATGTGCCAACATTTTTTACAGTAAGAGCCCCTAGCGTCCCGCCTAGCAAATGAGCAATCACAGTTTGTTTAAAATATTTGTTAATCTTAATTAGAATTTGAAATAAAGGTATCGTGGAGCCATGATGTCTTGTGTTCTAATTAATTGTGATGTAACAAAAAGAAACAATCCAAGTAATCACACTTTTCACAGGTAAAAAAGATATTGCCACACATTTCTCTAAAACCAAATTTCGCTACATTTATGCGTTTATCGACGAAGAAAACAGTATGGAACATAATTAATTAATTTCTTTTGCCATATATAGTCATATTTTATGTATCTAAGTCATATTTTACGTATCTCATATAAAATGTATGTATTATTTTTCGGATCACCTGTTTATTGACATTGTTGTTCTTTGACATTCTATTTCTATGGTTTTTATCATCTTTTTTTTCTCGTACTTATCATAAATGTAAATTTTGTCAAAGTATGTCATTTTTGTATTGAAGAATGTATGTGTGTCATAGTAAATAAAACTTTTTATCTATCTATCTATCCATTATCATTTTAAAACTTGTTGCAGGCAAAATGGGGCGGTTCACTGGAAAGAAGTGTCGATTATTGTCGATGTTATGGCTTACTGGAGGGTTCTTCTTTGTGGAGCTCATTGTGGGCTACATCACAAACTCTATGGCCCTCGTCGCAGATTCCTTTCATATGTTGAGTGATGTAGCTGCTCTTGTGATTGCATTTTTATCAGTTAAAGTGAGTACCTTGTCAACACAATCTCTGCTAGATTAAGCCAGACTTAATAGTTGGTCAGTATCATAGACATTTATGAGGAAATACCACGGTTGAGAGAATTGAAAAATTCCTATAGAAAGTTAACAAAATCAACGTTTTGTAGTCCCCTGTTTCCTCTTCCAAAACTAGACCGATTTAAATAATCATGTATATAATTTTGATATAAATAAGTAAAAATACAGTTTTTCTTTCTTGTAGTTGTACAGTTAATAATCATAGATAAGATAATAAACGGCCGCCTGCAGCTTCGTCTGCGTGGAAAGTTTTTTATCCATTGAGGAAAATCCTTTTTTTCTGGATGAAAAGTACCCTATGTGCTTCTCTGTAACCCTGACAATGTGCATGCAAAATTTCATGATAATCGGTTCAGTAGTTAAGACGAGAAGGCATAACAAACAAACAAACTGACTTTCGCATTTATGATATTAGTAAGGATTTAATAACATGAAAACACGATTTGAATTGTATAATGCTTTAATTAAGTTAATATTAAAATACACGTGAGAACTGTGAAAAACAGTTTAGTACTTAGTAAGGAAAAAAATTAGTGCACTTGACTATATTATCAGACATAAACATAATATACTCAGTTATTCATAGAATACCTGTAACTTCTTTCTGAGTCACTATGATGCATGGGTTTCTCCCCATAGGTTATTTCTAATTTATGTTGAAATTGCTTGATTTCAAGGTTTAATAAACAGTTCCTTGTTGGTGATGGATGAATCAATTATATTAGGTACATACTGACTTACTTACTTTGAGCAATATTTTAATGTTCTACACATTATAATAAAAATATTTTCCAGTGTGTACTTTTTATCACTCGTCATTATAATTCAATTAATATCTGTATCATGTATTACAACTATAAGTGAGACCTAGAAAGAAACTTTGACAGACTATTTTAAACATATTATTAGTATAATAACTCGATCAATAACATGAATTCAATAACATGTATTGGACATTTGAACCATTTTTGCTGACATAACTTTAGCATAAGCTATAAAAAGTCTATAATTATTTATAGCAAACAGAGGTCTGAGTGAGAGGTTCTGTGTAAGTTAAAAAATGTGCAAACATTACTACCCTGTTAGAGCCAATATTTGTATAATAGACCTTAATACTAAGACAATAAGTTCTAGATTCAAAATCTTAACACAAATGGGATAGAAATGTTTAGACATTTGAAAACTTATACTCAACCCTCAAAGTGTTAATTAATGCTTTGTTGACAGAAACACTTCTGTCATTATATTAAGAGTCCCCACAAACTACAGACCAAACTGTCAGCCGATAGTTGGAATCAGTATGAATAAGTATGCAAGTGCACATACTACAACGATTTGGTATTGGCTGATTGTTCATATAAAACCAACTATCGACCAAAAGAAAGTCTGTAGTCTGCGGGCAAGCTTATTATGTATTCTGTTCTCCTCCCTAACAGATGTCACCAAAGAAATGGTCAAAGAATACCTTCGGGTGGGCCCGAGCTGAAGTTTTGGGTGCTTTAGTAAATGCAGTGTTCCTCGTGGCTCTATGCTTCAGTATCACCGTTGAAGCCGTCAAGCGGTTCATCGAGATCGAAATGATACATGATGCAAAATTACTAGTCGCAGTCGGAACATTAGGATTAATATTAAACATTGTAGGGTTGTTTCTATTTCATGGTAAGTATTTGTTTACGTAATAACATCAAAATATGCTTCGAAAATAGCCTGTTAATTTCGTCTTGCGTTCCATTGTCCTTTCACAATGGAATGCAAACAATAATTGTTATGATAAAAGCAACCCAATGCTCTGTACAAATACTAGCAGGTTGAGTGTTTTGATAACATTTGCTGAGTTAAATTAACATGCTTTCTTATTAATCATTCAAATACTATCCCTGTCAATTGGTAATGCGCCTGGCGGCCATGGTTTTAACCTCAAAAACGAAAAACAATTGTAAAATTTTCATATACCTAGACTCTATCTTACTGAAAATAATAATTCAATAATTAATATATTAGATTACCTATTAGAATTTTCTTGTTTCATGACATTTTTAGTTGTGGATCACGTCAACGTGGATGTTAATGTGACAAGGTTCCAGCGCATTACCAATTTACGGGGATAATAGTGTTAAGATCATAATGCATCATAGTGATATGCATCAATAATCTAATCATATGGGCCTTTCTTCACTTTATTCTCGTAATCTCGTTGTACAATGAAAGCTGAGATTTTCATGTAAATTGGAAATTCTTTGATTTAGCAGCCCGTCGATTACGTAAGTCTGTTGCTAACAATTCTCGATTGAAATCGATTGAAAGCGCAGTTACATTGCTGCTTTAAGTAAGATAGTTATCACATTAGTTCTTACTAATGCAGCAATGTGACTGCGATTTCTGTCAGAGTTGATTGCAACAAAGTTACATATAATCAGCGCCCTGGTCTAAAGTCCTGCTTTATGCTCATGGTGTGGATGGACCTTGTTTCACTTAAGCAAACATGTTCTTATCAGAGATAAGCAACATATGGCGAGTATGTTTAATCATTTAATGGGTGGTTTTAGGAATGTTTTGATTGCGACCACAAATTGAGAAATGATGATGTAGTGTAGTGTTATAGTCATCGTTAGCATTATATCCCCAATGTTGGGGTACAGGTCTCTATCGATTGAAACACAATGGGGATCCACGTGCGAAGCTGACGTCAGAAATGACATTTGACATTTGAAACAACCAATCAAACAATTTTAATACAGTGACAGTCGCTTGTGCCGCCATTAGTTCCTCAGTATTCATCATCAAGAAAATGGGTCATAATCCACCATGCATTAATATGCAGATTGGTGTGTGTTAAGAACAATACATTTTTGGTCACCTATTTTGCCTAGCGAAGGTAGAACATCCTCAAACGCAGTTCAAATGCGCTATCACTTACCGTCAAGCTTCTCTAGCCCAACGTGAGATTGTCCCTCATTCCCCTTGATGCTACCTCGCGTACCCCTTGCGGTACGCGTACAGTACTAGGCACGTATCTTGAGATTTTTTCGACGGAGTGGGGATAAGTTCGCGCATGTGCTCTTGTGAGCGACCAATAGCGCGCGCCCCTCTCCCGCCGCCCGCGCCCCTCACCGCTACGCATGCCCGAAATACGCGTTTCGCGCAATCCCCACCCGATTTCAAGTTATATGCCTCGTACTGTACCACTAATTGGGAAACACTGATCTAACATAATATTCATATCCTAGAACATGGTAGCGGCCACGGGCACTCCCACGGAGGGGTTCCACCACCAGCCAACGTTCGTCACCTCACAGAAATTGTGAACAGCAACGCTGACCTGGCCCTCGGCCACAACGCCACCGACACGGAGGAAACCGACGAGATGGTGCCACCAAATTCGGTCAAGATGCCAAACAATAACAAGCAGCCCTGCCGCGCCCCCACAGACCCGGGACATATGAATATGAAAGGCGTGTTTCTTCACGTACTGTCTGACGCTTTGGGTAAGTGAAGTTGGCTCAGTTTTTCATATCGAATAAGAATTTTCAACACACCTTTTATTACTACTAGCTTCGCGTGGACTGTTCCAGATTCCCATAGGAAATTTCATCCATTTTATTATCACTCCCTTATTCATTTACGCGACAAAAGGTAGCCAATATGCTTCCCGGCCATGGTCCAATTTACTTAATTAAAATTCATCAGACAGACTATAAGACAGAGTATAAGATTATAGTTAAGAATTCTACTGCCCCCTGTTTTGTACTGTAGACGAGTTAAATAAACTTCAAAACTTAGAGCATCGCGGAAGGGAGCAGCCTTAGCGATTATTACTCTATTCAATTTTTTCTGGCATTTTTTGCGGGGGGGGAAAGTGCACACAAGTGCAGTGCCGCATACTCACATACAAAAACAACACTGTAAAGACGACACCAACACATAAAAAATAAAACAAAACAGCTAAAATTTGTGTACGGATGAGTCACACATCAAAATATGACACGTTTTTGACATAAAGGGCTGGGCTCAATTGTCGTTGCAGCAATATCGATACGGAAAAAGGAATAAAGGTAACAAACTCAAACATTTTACATGGGGTGAATAACAACAAAGAGCCCAACAAGCAAAAACCTTTTGAACCAACTGACCACTAAATCTCATCACCAGTGGTCAGTTGAGAAATGAATTTCTCATCTGACCACTGGAGGTGAATTGGGAGCAATTTATCCCTAATTCATCACCAATGATGAAACTGATGAAGTGGGGGGGTTTTTTTGTTTCAACTGACTACGGATGACCTTTTGAAAACTATGTAAGCCTATTTCATTAAATCATAATTTAACCACCATAAGTTAACCTTTTCCATATTTATGTGATAATATTATATATTATATATAAATTACCAGGAATTTGGAGATGCAAGTGATTGAAAATATTTCATTTTGAACCAAAGCGAAGCGAGGACACGTTGCTAGTTAATTATAAAATAAAAATGACACAGAAAATTATAGAAGTTAACCTTCTCCGTATTTATATGATCCTGGTACTTTGGAAACGTAAGTAATTAAAAATATATAAAAAAAACTGAAACTCCTTGTCAGCAGAAGTTGGGAAATAATCATATCGCAGTCAGATTTGAATATTTTATAAACATAATATTTTTGGTTTGGTCACCACACCAGTGGTGAAATGGGAGTAAGATGGTGTTATTTAATAACGGATAGTCAGTTGAGAAATTGGAGTTCCAACCAACCACTGGTGGTAGGATTTGGTGGTCAGAGGTCCGGAAGGAGCAAAAAAGTCTCAGGATGCGTACGTTATTAGAGTGGTAGGCTTACAGGGCTCTTATAATTGTTTTGTGACATGTCATCGTTCTTAAAATAGTCTCAAAAAAGTTAATACGGACTCAAAAACACTCAGTCTTATTGTCAAGTCTCATATACGTATTAAGAGCATTTTATGACGTTTTTCTATTATAAATGATCTTATTCCATTCATTTTTATATAATAATATAAGATGTATCAAAAAGATTATTTATTCTGTGAGAGAACCAATTAATTTATGCTGTGATTTTATTTTACTCTTTGACGCAGAATGTAACAGTGCAAAACTGCAAAGACCAAATTGAGTCTGTCAGAAGTTAAAAAGAATTAATAAATATTTAAGAATTTTTAGGTATATCACATTTATGAGAATGCCTGGAGCAGGACCAGGCCATATCCTTTATCGACAAACATTGTGATACGGTAACATCACTAAGTTGCTCATCGGCGAGAACTCGGATTTATCTAGCGACAGATCTGAAATTTGTACGGAGGAGCCATGGACGAGCAGACCCGATGTCACTGAATAAATTTGACAACTATTCAAGAATAAAATATACGAATTTAATGTTTAAATGTAAACAAATAGCAATAATACGACAAAAAATTACTTTCATGTGAAATGTAACACCGACTTTTTGTAAACTTTGATGTTCCAGACCTCTTTTAACAGTAAAAAACTCATCAATTCGGCATTTTAAACACTGCAGCGTTCACATGCGCGACTGGACTCGGTCTAGAAAGAAATCCGGGCGCAACTGGTTTTATCAACTGCATATGCCCATTTGGGCTTGTACTTCGGCAGAGGGGAAAGCTTCGTATGGCTTCTCTTTCTGGGACAGAAGCGCGTCTTACTCTAAGCTTCAAAACAACCAACAACAAGAAATGACATATCTGTCACAAATGGTCATAATTAGTAAAGTAAAAAACTACAATTATTTTACCTTTACATTAAAATTTTACTTTGTTGATGTCGAGACGAGACCCTACTTTCTGTGGGTTTAAATAAACAGAAATATTTGCCCTTGACGACATTTTCCTATGTATGGTTACTAAGCACTTTTACAAAATATGTGTACCGAAATTCAGTATTATAACGAATAACAATAAAATTGCAATGGATTACGAATACGATCGATTTATAAAAAAGCCCCTTTAGTCAGCCTATGCAACTGAATTTGAAAGACAAAAAGATTTCTAAAAAAAATTTTTAGAAAACTTTTTGGCCAGTCAAGTTAGTAGTGCGCTTACACTTTAGGCCTTATCAGGTGAGGTGAAGGCCAATAACTATCTTGTGGATAAAAAAAATGTTCCGCCACTGCATGCGAATAAGGTCACACGCGGAACACAAACAAATTATAAATGCACAAAATTCAACCTTACCATGATAGATAGTGACTCTTAACAGTTAGTGCCAATTATAGAACAACAGCCACTCAATATACAAAGGATTAAGTTATTGTAAAGATACTCATTTTAGCTACAATGTTGTTTCGAAATGATTTCAAGTAATTATAGAGAGAAATGCATAGATAGGACATGTCTTTGATAGAATAATATGATAATGCGAAGTATCGCTTGATATTGTAATATAATCATAATATTTGTTTAGTAGCATAGTCATTGGAAAAATGTGCCAAAACCAGCTGTAACTAACTATAGTTCTAACAAACTTACATCAACAATACGCGTCGTGAACAAGTATAATAATATTTAAAATTAATCTCCAAAAGTACCAATTATCTAGTCTAACGTGGGCGTGGGTGAAGGTTGATACAAAATTATGCGTCGTTGATGATTTAATTTTTTATTATGACGTCTTATTCACGTCGGCATTGAGTTTTACTTTCATTGCGGAAATTGCAGATTCAGCCAAAACCGTGACGAATTCATGAGAAAATTAGCTGTTCCATGCAGCTAGCCCTGGCCATCGTATTGTGTGACTAATCGATTACTCACTAAGTATGTCCTTTATTTGTTTGTATCAGATTTGACCATTAAACTATTTTAAAGTAACCACGAAATGTAGTTTTCTCACTTATGCTCTGAAATATCATTATCATCGTTACTCTTTAAAAAAATAATGCGGGAGGTTCCTTCCACATTTACGAGCATGTGCTGATCTGATTCAGCACGTTGCGTTCTTGAAATTCAGTGCGGAAATTATTTTCAATACTTGGAATTCTTTCAATACTTTGGAATGTGCGGGAAGTAGTATACCAAATTCAAAACGGTATAGAACTCATAGTTATTCTATCGTTAGCTAGCGTTATTTTTATAAAAAATATGGCTGCATGACTGGTCGTTTCACACGGCCACAGAACAAACTAAAAAAATAAAGAAAATTTTATTTCTTCACATTTCTTGAGAATAAGCTTTGTGCGGGAAGCAATTTAAATTGCCTCGAATTATTAAAATCCTCGCCTCCATAGCTTTCTGAAAATAAATAATGTCAAGTACCTACTTACCATTAAATATTTTAAATAACTTCCACTAAGGTCGATGACTTGGACGATTCTATGGATTTTGTTATTAGGGTTACCCATTCACGTACTTTTATTTGAAACTATTCCTTTGATAAATTCAAATATAAATGGGAATATGAAAGTTCTTTTTTTTAATAAGTGTAACTTGCTCTTTTGTACGCTTATGTACGCTATTTTTTATGGTTCTTGTACTTTTTAGTATGAGGAAAAATATTTCAGAAAGAAATAAGTATAGAATAATCTTATAATAATAAAAATAGCTATATACCAACATAAAGAATATATTATACGAATAGCGTATAATATATTCTTTAATACGTTTGTCTGTACTGTGTACACTAATATAATACCGTGTCGGACAAACACGATTTTCTTTTATAATAGAAAAGAAACAAAGGTGTTGTTTGAGTATTGAAAACCCTTTTCAAATATTTTTCATCCATTGCCTCTACTGTTATTCTAACTAAATTGTACCAAAAGTACTGTGGCCTCAGGTTGTCCTTTCAAACATTCAATCCGCTCTTTAACGCCGTGTTACGAATCGATTTGTCGCATTCTCGGTGCTCGATTCCCTTGACATTGTTACTGTATACAATATACGTATTATATATTGTATATCCTTTATTTTCAATATCACCTTGATTAATGTCACTTAGTTTATTCATTCACCGCACATTTCGATATGTCACGGCTAATACCCGAAGTGCAGCTACACCTAAGTTTAGTTTAAAACTAGGTGTAGTAGGTCTAGCCGGTAGCTATTAGTTAACCGATCGCTTTACTTACTCCTGTAGGTCCCGAATATAGGTTAGATATTAAATTACGTGGTTATTTATTTAACAGACAACAAAAAAAACTTTCTTAATACCCCATAATTTACTCCCCCTTAGTAGAAGCACAAAGAAGGCTAGTCCTAGTTTTAACCAGCTATACCTAGTATTTAGTCGTGACGTGAGCAAATCGGTTACACCAATGTTTACGCTACACATAGTTTAAGCCGGCTAAACCTACGTGTAACCGCATTTCGGGTATTAGCCGTAACAGATACATTACGTATATAGCGAGTAATAAATTACATTAAGATGAGGGCGCTACTTTGAGGGCTGTAGGGTCCTCAAGGTATAACATGAGATTCTTCAAAAGACAGACGGTCTGGCACATTGACAGTAGCTCATAATGATGAGCGACTTTGTTCCATGAAGGTAGTAGAGTGGAGTTTTCCATCTCAAAAACAACTAATTTGCAAGGTCCGTTATCGTAATCCTTGGCGTCATACTGCATACGCAATGCGATCTTCTAATACGTGCGTAGGCTGCCGAATGTTATCTACCTCGCATAAAATAGTGTATTTTAAAAACTCGAAATATGTGTCATGTCAACTAGCCAAAAATATTTACATTGTATTATTTCTGTAATTCTGTTTCTTACCGCTCGCTTTTTTTATGTGCTATGCTTATATGACCGGCCGGCTTTGTGTCATTGACATTATTTGTAAACGACAAACATGCGAAGCATAGTAGCCTTGTACTAGTTTTGTAAAATTTTATCACACATTAGCTGATCAGTTGTAACGATCGATATCGAAAAATATAGATAAATCACGTGCAAGGTTAACAGGAGTGCCAATAATCTACGTGTTTGAAATTACGAGATATTATTGTCTTTTGATACCGAAATAGGTCAAGTGCAAATACCGATGTTACCTGATTAGGACGTTTTCGTCCGCGCAGTACGTTTACAACACAATCAAATATGAGGGAATGCTAAACCGATTCTAGTCAAATGTGTTCTAAACTCAAGAATTCCTCATATACCAACATGATTATTAAATTAGCTTTTATTCAATGGGGAATGTCCAAAAAAATCGAATCGGCTGAATTTTTTTTATATGTAGGAATAAGCTCCCTTGATAATATAATAAAGTTCTAGAATTTACGATTGCGTGAAAAATTGAAAAAATATTAAAGTCTCTTTTACTTCACAAATGTACGAAAGTAACAGCAGAATGGAGATTATACCCTTTGTCACCACCTGCCACAACCACAACAAGTATTTTAAAAAAAAGTTTTGTTTGAAAAATATTCAACACAAAATGTGTTGAATTTTTTTAGATACTATGTTGTCGTTGTGGCAGGTATAATATAGGCATAATATATTGCATAGGCAAAGGTATAATCTCCATTCTGCTGTTACTTTTGTACATCTGTGAAGTCGCAGAGACTTTAATTTTTTATTTATTTTTTACGCAACCAAAAATTCGGGAGCTTATTCCTACATATAAAAAAATATTCAGCCGATTTGATTCTTTTCGGACATTCCCCATCGTCGTATGTAAGTTAACGTCTGCTGTAATAGCTAGTAAAATACCTTACTAATTTATTTGATTATCCTTATACAAATTGCAAAAGTTTCTACTTACCTCCATAGGTGGACATCTTGTTGAATTAAGCTTTTAAACAAAAGCAGTTACTAACTTTTACATTATTGTTCTAGGTTCACTAATTGTAGTGGGGTCCGCCTTGGTCGTATGGCTGACGGATTGGAAGTACAAATACTACATTGACCCAGCGCTCAGTATAGTGTTGGTAATCCTGATCCTCGCCTCAGTATGGCCCCTACTTAGGGAGTCCTCGTTAATTCTGCTGCAGACTGTGCCTACGCACATTCAGGTGAATGCAAATCTCTGAAAAATTTTGTTCATAAAGGTCTCTGTCCATTACACCATTCCATACCATGACCGTGCTAGGAGCGTATCGGGCAAAAAATATTCTAAAATATGACACTATTCCCACTAGACCAGCCATACTCAACCTTTTTTCTATGGGGCCACAAACACGTTTCGATCTTGAAGCGCGGGCCGCAAAAATATTTAGGTGTTAAAGAAAACATAATTCAAAATTGGCGATGTGTTTATTGAAAAAAGAAAAGGTGGTCACAATAAAGCCAACTATACAATACATGATTTTGTAACCTTAAAAATATTATTTGTGATGAAGCGTCATGCAATGTAGACCAAATTAGGCGAAATTTTTAAACTTAGTTTTAAAATTCCAAGTGGGGCAATCACAAAGGCCCGACGGGCCGCAGGTTGAGTATGGCTGCACTAGACTGTTCCGTCACCGGCCATGAACTTGTCATACTTTTCAATACAAAGAATATTTTTTTGCATGACACATTCCTACCACGGCCATGATAATTATGGTGCAGTGGGCAGAGAACTTTAGGGCCTCATCTATATTCAATGAAATTTTCATAGAGACTATTACACAGAATAGTTATGTTATAATTAACCAGCTATCAAAAACAGTGTAGAGTTGTCACTGTATCTTACTGCTACTGTCTTTAAAATTTCGGCATCGATCTTCATAATATTGATTTGTAAATTAACGTTGACACAATTGAATGGAGTGAACACGTATATAATTTTTATTATGTTAAAAACCTAATAGCGTTGTTTGTTCGATAAACCGAGTAAAGCTAGCCACTGAACATGTTTACTCAGGTGGAAGCGAAACGCCCGCGGGGAAAGTCGCTGATGCACAAATAGGTACAGTTTATCAACTCGGAGGGCAAATGGAAACCGAGGATCAATTATCTACTGCTCTATGTTTAATCAGCTTTTTAGTTGACATGATAAAATGACGATTTAATTTCATGCTTTGAACTAAGGTCCGTATTCATAAAACACTCTCAAATAATGAAAGCTACTATAAGTAATTATAACTCATAAGTTTTAATTTCTAGTACAAATCGGCAACTTAACTGCGACAGTTGGCTATGAGTGATGTGAGCATTTCATGATTACAGGCCTATCAAGTCAAATTCAATCAAAATGAAATCTTATTTCAGTAAAATTCTACCTTCAATATTTGAGGTAGAGTCTGTCTAAAAAGTCAGTTTACATGAGAAATTATTAAATTATTTATAAAAACTTATACTGGTAACCCTCTTGGTGCTGTCAAAATTCTAATTTAAACATAGCTTTACTCAATTATATTTAGATGGGTATTGGTGGGGTGGTTGGGGATTTAGGTGCGTATTAAAATTACTTTTGAAATTACCCATGTAAACTGACTTTTTAGACAGACTCTCCTTTCGTGTGGTAAAGTTTTTAGACACCCTGTATATTTTATGTTATCTTGATCAATAGATTGATAAGCATATGATAGCAAGAATATGCATGTTTAGTTTATTTATTTAATATTTTTATGGTGTACAGGTGGACGCAATCCAGCGGCGGTTATTAGAGAAGGTGGACGGAGTCCTAGCTGTCCATGAATTCCACGTGTGGCAGTTGGCTGGCGATAGAATAATTGCTAGTGCACATATTAGGTACGTTGACTAATCTAAGTACTCTTTAGACTAGAGCTAGCTACCACCATCTTACCTAAGTGTGACGCCACAATTTAAGACCGCCACAGTTAGAGGTAAGATAGCCAGTTCCTCAGTGATGAGGATTCCGGGTGTAGTGCGCTTCCACTTTCAGCCTTATCGTCACTAACATCAGGTGAGGTGAAGGCCAACCACTATCGCGTTTTGCATAAAAAAGACCCTACCAAGTCATATTTGTATGTAGCCAAAAGTTAAAACGTAAGAATCTTAAATCATCGTATTCATGGTATTTCAAGACCATTAACCACATCTTCTAAAAACAAGAATAGGACATTGTTCTCCCAGAAACTTCTTAAATGCGTCTCGAACATTACGTATTGTTTTAAAGAGCGTTAACTCTCGATGTTAAAAGTAATAAAGCTAATTATAGTAATTATACTATTGAGTTCCGCTTTGCAATGATATATGCGCCTGTCATTGATTATGTAAATCATATTCGTTCTAGTGTACTTTAAATTAAAGTGTAATTTACCATATTTAAATAACATTGGACGTTGGATAAAGCCGTTTTACTACACCGCAGCGAAATAAAATTATGTTTGTTGTTAAGCGCATCACTAAATTGAGAACGAATAGAACAATTTGTTTATTTTGTGCCTTCAGATGTTTTTAATAGCCTTTTAATGTATTTAAATTGGGTTTTTACGTATAAAAAATTTGGTTGGAGAGGACTACGTCTGTCGGGTCAGCTAGTTATTGAATATTAGGTATATTATATTAAAATAGGACAACTTAAACATTGTAGGCGCATCTATCGCATAAGTAAGGTATAATATAGGATGATTGCTCCAAACAAATGGTCATTAGGAAAAAATGTTACTGCCAAAAGTCAAACGCCACAAAGAAAATGTATTTTTAATACCTATATACAAAGTTTTTGTTCGCTTTCAAATAATGTGACTATCCAATAAGGAAGAAGGAAAATGAAACGTTAATTTTGACAGTAATAGGGAAATGCTATTTTTATCTTACAAAGCACAAATTCTTCGCTCAACAAACAAACTAGGTTTTTTAAGCAAATTCGTATTCTTCCTGATTTACTAGTTCCAATCTCAGATCAAATAAAAAAGGAAGATGGAGCGTTGCGCAGTGGTTGCGAACAATTAAGTGAGGCCGGTTTTTTATGGTACATGTGTGCGTACTAGAGGGCGGGCGGGGGCCGGGCGGTAGGGTTCGATATGGAACGCCCAATGACGAAATAAAGCCAAGGCGTAGTTTCGTTACATGTGTGTGCGTATACTGTGTATGTACACAGCCAAGGTGTAGTTTTACATGCCTCACCGCTTTGTCGGAAGACTCCGTCTTTACTTTTTTATTTGGCCTGAGGTTCCAATAGGATTTTTATAAAAAATCTCCACATATAATAAAATTGTAAATTCTAAATGTTTATGCGAGAATCACGCAAAAATCTCTGAATGGATATTGATGGGATTTTCAGTTTAGTAGCTTGGGGTCCAACTTAAAATCTAAACCATCTTTGATCTAAGTAATTCGAAACGGCTTGAACTCTCTGTAGTACTATCTTTCATACACTAAAGAGATCATTTAAACTGGTCGCCTTAGTAACACGCGGACAAAAGGGATACCTACTGGGGATTTTTCTACTGTTTTCTACTGTCCACGCGGACGAAATCGCGGGCGGAGGCTAGTTATTAATAAAAGCCCATACAAATATTAAAATTACTCAACTTTGTATACATGTATTCTATACATGTTATTTTAAAACTCTTTGCTTTATATAAGATTGTTATAGGATATTTATTATAACAAGGAAAGATTAAATTATATTTATGATAGTTGCACTGCACCTGTTAATTTGTTCTTCGATCGGCGACCCATCCTACCACGAACCTACAAGATACAATCGACGTCATAAACTGATGTCACACAAACAGCTGGTGCCGAAAAGAAGATTTAAGTTAACAGTCTGTCAGTCGTAGTTAATATTTTTTTTTTTATTTCTTGAGAAAATCAACAGCGCTTTACAGACTATTACATATAAACTTATAACAATACGTAAGGCCAATAATAGATTTCCCTTTTAAACATCCATTCTTAATTTTAACCTGTTTTGAACTGTTTTTATAGTAGGTGCCTGTTTCACAATCACTGATTGATTGATTACTTCTGGTTTAGTCGATAACTGGAACAGAATTTATATGAAATTGACTTAATCGGATTTGTGAAACGGGCCCTAGTTTTCCCAAATACTAGTAAAGAAGTTAATTGTTAATTGGTATACTTAGTTATAAAAAGATCACACATACAATATTTATGTTTCAGATATATAAAAAAAATAACTTGTCTTCCAGCCCCACCCGACTTCAATAGACGTGTTTTATTAATAATGTTATGCGTAACTAATGATTTGAATATTATTTCTCGCTTTTTTAGAGGTATTTAATTTTGAAGCTGTTTTTGTTTCAGGTTTTTTGAAGGAGGTTTTTCTTTTTTGTTAAAAAAGTTTTTTTCTACGACTTTTACGAACACAGACAAAAAAATTTAGCTTTCCATCCAAATGTCCCAACAGTTAATCGATTTTTGTAATTAAAATTGAAAGTTTTGTATTAAAAGTCGATTTTTGTTACTACTCCTGCGAGGTTATTGGTGTTTTACAAGGGCGATAGGATTCGAAACTTGGACCTTTGGCGCAAATGGTAGGATCGCTACCATTGCACCAAGTGGCCGACAAGTCTAGGATTTCAGTAAGACTTATCGCGGTCTATTCCGATTTAATGTGGTTATGAGTAAAGAAAAATTAGTACCCCTGAACTGGACTTTTTAGGGTTCCGTACCCAAAGGGTAAAAACGGGACTCTATTACTAAGACTCCGTTTTCCGTCTGTCTGTCGACAGACAGACATGTCACAGTGACAGACATGTCACCAGGCTGTAAGTCATAAACCGTGATAGCTAGACAGTTGAAATTTTCACAGATATGATGTACTTCTGTTGCCGCTATAACAACAAATACTAAAAACCGAATAATAAATAAAGGGGGGCTCCCATACAATAAACGTGATTTGTTTGCCATTTTTTGGTACGGAACCCTTCGTGCACGAGTCCGACCGCCGCACTTGGCCGGTTTTTTTTATGTAGACAGTCAAGCGCTTGATCGCTCTCAGGCCTGGTGGTAAACGATGATGGGATAGGATGAAACGCGCTTGTCTAGAAGCAGGGCTCTGTCACTCCGCGCGCGAGTATGAAACGCTCGGCGTCCTCTGAGGGGACTAATTTCATACGTCAGAAAAGATAAGACCTACGCGATAGAAAAAAAGGCAACTACTAAGTGAATGTTTTGGAGCGAAGGGAGCGCTGTGCGACCAAAATTGCACTTTATTGTGTCGGAGCAAGAGTCGCAATTTATTTAAACGATTTTGCGGAGTGCAACTTCTGTACGTTAGTACTATTATCTATTCTGTGCTAGAAGTAACATCACTCGCGACTTGAAGGCCTCAGGAAACACAGACTCAGGCAAGGAGTTCCACTGTCTAGCGGTACGGAAAAATTCGAAGCAAAACGCTTAGTGCAAGTTTTTGAGCTACCAACAACGACCAACGATGACGTTAAAAAAAACAAGGCTTTTCACAGTCAGAAACGCAGTCGAATCGCGTCGGCATTCAGGTAAAGCCTTAGCTGCCACAATAAGCGGTTATCATTAGCTACAGCTCTAATGAGGCGATAAGCGAGGCCTTTTACTATTCACTGATAAGAGACACTCGAACGAAATCGAGCGCGGACATATCGCCGGCGGGGAACTGCGGTCATTGTTTATGTTTGTTCGTTTGGTGGGCTCCAATCAGCGAACTAAAATCTATGGAACAAGCATTGCGCTCAAAAAATGGCACCACACGAAAAGTACAACTAAGTAGATGGAGCTAAAAATACTGGCATTTAATTATGCAGCACAAAGCGTCTGAGCACTGGTCGCTTATTAGCGATCAATTAGTATACTCATAGATATTTTCTATCTTAAACGAAAAAATTTAATACGTTATTTCTGCATATTTTTACTGCCTTTTTTAACCGACTTCAAAAAATAAAAAAAGGAGGTTCTCAGTTTGACCTGTATGTATGTATGTATGTTTGTCCGCGATTATCTCGCGTTTGGCTGCACCGATTTTGATGCGGTTTTCAGAAAAGTATTTGTTACACTTAGGAGAAGGTTTTGGTATTTTAACCGACTTAAAAAAAAAGAAGGTTCTGAGTTTGACTCGTATTATGTAGGTATGTTTGTCCACGATTATCTCGCGTTTGGCTGAACAGGGGCCCTATTTTTGAATCGCTCGACACTGGCGTCGAGTGCTCTTTTCTACTGATTTTCGTTCGACATTTGACTCAAATGAATGAGATTGAGTCACATGTCGAATTAAAATCAGTAGAAAAGAGCGATTCAAAAATAGGGCCCTTAATTTTGATACGGTTTTCAGAAAAGTATTTGTTATACTTAGAAGAAGGTTTTAGTGTTTTAACCGACTTCAAAAAAAGAAGGTTCTGAGTTTGACTCGTATGTATTTATGTTTGTCCGCGATTATCTCGCGTTTAGCTGAACCAATTTTGATGCGGTTTTCAGAAAAGTATTTTTTACACTTAGGGCAAGGTTTTGGTATTTTAACCGACTTCAAAAAAGGAGGTTCTCTTCTCAGTTTACCCGTATGCATGGTTGTCGTCTGCGATTATCTCACGTTTGGCCAAACCGATTATTCTATTAACCTAGATAATATATCTAATACAAAAGGTACTTACTTACACTAAAAAGAAAAAATAAAAAATTGTTTTAAAAAACAAAAAACCGACTTCAAAACCCCACTCTACCTCTAAACAGCAATAAATAATATTGAAATCACTAGATACGCATTATCATTGCTGTTTAGAGGTAGAGTGGGGTTTTGAAGTCGGTTTTTTGTTTTTTAAAACAATTTTTTATTTTTTTATTTTTAGTGTAAGTAATTGCGTCTTTTATACCATTTGACTACACAGGACGTCATTTCTAATAAACTTTCTCTTTCTTTCTTTTCTCTACAATACAAACTGCAATTTATTATTGTAAATAACGTTAACGTCAGTCACCGGGTGCGTGGCTGGCCCGACTAAAGCCAAGTGGGTTGTACTTTTTCGGCCCCGCGGTGCCATTTTTTAAGCAATATTTGTTTGCAATTACACTTCCATAGATTTTTGTTCGCTGGCTCCAGTTTGTTAATGATGACAAATATCAGCTGTTAAAGATAGTTTTGGATAGAACAAAGACTAGAGCACAGAATACGCACAAACGTGAAGTGATACATTATGATATTTTTAGAGTTTCGTGGTAAAGTCAACAAGGAACTCTTATAGTTTCCCCATGTCCATCTGTCTGTCCGTCTGCGGCTTAGCTCAGATGCCCTTAGACTTAGTACTAGAAAGTCGTAATACCCTTATTTATGTGAAAGCGCTATATCGATCAACGGAAGTTTTCGTAGGTAATTATTAATTATAGTTATAACCTAGCTAAGGTTAGATACTAATAACGACTATAACACTTAATATTATGTATTCTGTGCTACAACTAAGTATGATATACTTAGCGCTATCGCACACGGGCAACTTAGTCGCCCAGCAACTGTTTTGTCTCTCACATGGTTTGTATGAAAAGTTGCCGACGACCGTGTCGCTTCGTGTGCGCGCTTCCATATAAACCCGTGGACTTGATGTGAGAAACAAAACAGTTGCTGGGCAACTAAGTTGCCTGTGTGCGATAGCGCTTAGATATAGTCGTTATTAGTGTAAAACAGGAAGTACCTAAATATAAGTTTATTATACTTACCTAACCATTATGGAATGGTATGAGTCGTATGAGGTTACTACAGAACCCATACTGCGCGTGGCCCGACATGCACTTGGTTGGTTTACAGATATCGCTCTACCTACTAAATGACTAAAGTAAGTGTGATATCGAAAAGCAATAAATGCAGTTTGCTTTCCATTGCGTCTCTGAAATGTAGGTAATAATAGAAATTTCCCAAAATTATGTTAATAACCACAAAATTCTAACAGTGGATTGATTAAAAAATGTTTCACAAATAAATTTGTTTTGGCAAACTACCAATGTAGACGATTCTTTGTCCCAGAAGCCGAGTTCAATGGACTAGATCGCGGGGCGGCTCGCTTCCAGTCGGTTATAAACCGATAAACACTTAGTTTTGTTTTTCTGGGTCTGATGAACGTGTATGCACTATACAGGGTGTCCCAAACCTTTGCCGCACGGAGGAACCTTGAAGATAGAAAATTTTATTAAAAAATCGTATCGTAATGCGTAATTTCGTAAAAGTCGCATACGATACCATACAATACGTATTCATTACAATTAAAAAAGGTCGTAAAAATAAAAGTATTTTTTTCATATTTGGCGGATTCGATTCCTGGTTAAAGCAGGCGTTTTCATACATCTTTGAATGCACTTCCATTTATTTTTAAAATCAAAATGAAGTCTTCTTTCAGTAATATATCCTAGTTTCAATATTTATGGTAGGTACCCTTTCGTGTGGCAAAGTTTTGGGACACCCTGTCTGTATACATATAGATATGATAAACTTTCCCGACTTAAATGGCTACTCACTGTCTGGACACTGGACTAATACTGAATCACTGACTGATAGGGTGGGAAGCTTCATTCGTATCCGCTTCATATCCGAGTAGGGAAGGACCTCCTGGCAAAAACAAATATTATACCTCCACTGTTGTATAATAAAAACAAGTGCAGTGTTCTGGCGGTATATCTTTCAACCTGAAGCTGTGAGAAAGCTGGTTTTAATTTAAAGTTCTCGTATAGTGGAAATCTTAAAAAATACGATTCGTTTTATCCAACATCATCACCTGCCCTTATCTAATTAACCATACTACCCTCTAACTAAACAATCACTTGAAAAAACTATTTAAATATTATAGTATTATAGATATTTTAAAACGCTACTGTTGTTTTGCTATTACCTTTGCGAAGTTCGTTACTTATCAGTAGAGACCGGATTATATGCAACATAAAAAGCAAAATATGCATGCAAATATGCAAGAAAAATAGCTAAAATATGCACGAAAATCCATAAAAAGGACCAAATTATGCAACATGATGTAATAAAAAGTACGTTTTTTAAGATATTTAATTTTTGAAAAGGTATACACATCGATAACAATCGTATTTGCGAAAATATCAATCATAAAATATATTTGACATTGAAAGCCTTTAAAAATGTATACGACTAAGTACTGTTCTAAGTTTTCTGCAGACAAATTGTGTCTTATCGATCGCTTAATACATTTTCGTAAGCGGAAAGGACCGCTCTACGTCCACTTAGGTGGCTGGGCAGAATTTAAATTTGGGTGCCATGTTTTGACATGTTAGACATCTGAACAATTAACGAAATCGAGCGTAAATATGCCTGATTTAAAATTTTTTTGCTAAAATATGCAACTTCCACTGAAAAGGGGTTAAATATGCAAATGTAATATGCATTTTCATATAATCCGGTGTCTACTTATCAGTTATCACATTTACAAATGCTTGTCTAGTCTAGGGGCCTATAATAAACGCTCTACTACGTCCGTCAAATTATAATATCCTAAGTACGAGATCTGCCTGCTTTATTATTGAAGTGAAGGAATTTTTACCATGTCTATAGGTCTATAAGGGGGGTCTCACTTCTAGTTAAAACTTTTATATTAGCCTACTGCTCGCGGCGGCCGACTCAGTCGAGCCAGCGCACGAGGGATGTTATGTGTCGGTTGAGACAGAGCTACGCGACTACTATATATTCTGTGCTAATACACCAATAAATTGCATGTAATCTTCACGTAAGATAAATCCCGCTATAATTATATCTTTAATGCAGTCTATCATTTTAATTAGTTTTTCTTGATTCGAAGCACGTGTTTGCTGGATATAAACTGCGAGGTGAGCTAAAATGCAAACTCATTCTCCTCAAAGCCATAGTCGATTAGTGTTAGTAGTTGAAGATATGAAGACAAATCAATCTACTATTATGTAGGAAAGCTTAAAAGATCGGTCGCCTAACCTGAATTGATTTATTAATGGTTATGTTTATGTTATGTTTTGTCACAGAATATTGTATAATAGTACTGAACGTGTTTTGTGCTGTGCACATTATTGGAGTTTTATTGGTTCGAGTGGTTAGCAGGTTTCAGGTTTTCCAGGTTCGATGTTTGGTCAAACAAACCTAAAAAGTAAATAGGCGGTGCAATCGCTTTCAAAAGGATTGACCCCTAGCCAAAGTAACATTTGCAAATCTACGTTATCGCTTCGCTTTCGAAACATGTATGGGATTGACATAATGATTCGTTAACTCTCGAATTAAAAAAAGGCTGGTGTACGCAGTGACAAAAACCGCAGGGCATGTATGAAAAGATTGATGGATGTGAATGAAGCGAAAGAAGTGTGCAAGGATCGTAGCAGGTGGCGATCCATAGTCTCTGCCTACCCCCATGGGAAACAGGCGTGAGTGTATGTATGTACTATGTATCACTCGAATTTTAAAACGTCAAATCCATACATTTTTCGGAGTGAAGCGTTAGCGAAAAATTGAAAATGTGACATTGGCTACAGGCTCTGATAAGTTTAATACCATGAACAAGCGCAAAAGTTATCGTGACAGTTGTGTTTAGCTGTGTCGAGAGCAGCGTTTATGTTAAGGGTGCATCGTGCTACTAGCGCCACCAAACAAGAAAAAATAACAATGTAATAACTATGTTTCACAAAATTAAAAAAGATATAAAAACTAGTAAGTGTATTTTCAATCAATTAAGGATTGGAATTTTTTATGACGTCATCTTAATAATTACTGGTTTCAATGTTTATCTCCTTTTAATATTACTGAAACATAATTAAAATGCGATTAAGTATCCTTCGTAATATTGATATAAAACAATATTTTAATGAAATAACAATATAGCGTGAACAATTAAATGTTAACTCAAGCAAGTATGTAACATGAATCATTTAATTGTTTTGCAATGTAAATCAAGAATAACACACGACGAACGTCATAGTTTAGTTTCTAAAATATATTACACACATCAACTTTGTCTAGGGATAAAGGTGCTATTTTCATACAAACGAGGTAACTTTGAAGCCTTGGTTTCCTGCCAGGGATGTAATGTGCTGTGATCTGATGACGGCTATCCAGGGGGTGAATGGAGGAGATTCAGATCGCTATACACACCCAACTGATCTGACTAGCATTCTAAAAACGTAATGGACATGTTAAAAAAACTCGCGAAAATAGCATGAAAATGTATGGAAATCCTCAAACTGAGACCTCTGACCCATTAATCTTTTAGAATGCTGGTCAGATCAGTTGGGTGTGTATAGCGATCTGAATCTACTCCATTCACTCCCTGGATGGCCATCATCAGATTACAGCACGGTACATCCCTGGCAGAAAACCAAGGCTTCAAAATTACCTCGTTTGTATGAAAATAACACCTGTATCCCTAGACAAAGTTGATGTGTATATTATCTTGAGGTGGTTATATTTTCCATTTGTGTTGAAATAATATCGAATGATGTGTACCTACTTGTACGTTTGTTTGAAATTACTATAATTCTGTAACGTGGGAATATCGACAGACCAATATCAAATATCGACTCGGTAATTTAATAATGTTATTAATAACGTTACGATACGAACAGGATGTCTACTATGAAACGTTCATCCGTAACTTCGGGCCCGTCCGTAACCCGAACGAAGTACGCGACTCGTAGCTACCACGAACTATTTTCGGATTCGTAGGTTTAGTACGGACGCATAGACAAGTTACGTGAACGGATGATTGAAAAAGGTTTTTTATTATGTCTTCACAAAAAAACCGGAAATGACACTAATAATTAAAATTATTTGTATTTAAACAGTTTTGATTCAATAAATTACAGTAATGATTAGCGGAATGCTGCGTATGTTATTAAAACTGCCAATTTTAAGACATCTTGTTATTACACTTTAACGCGCCATGACAGCCCGGGCTCTTAGTCTGTGGCAAAGTGGCCCCCGACAGGTGATAAACCAACTTAATCAAGAATGTCACGTTTCCACTAATAACATTTTGATGTTATGGGGATATTTCCTGTTGCAGCATTATACACCTAACCTATTTTGCTGATTTTGTTTACGTTTTATGTGAATACATTTCTAAAGTGGTTCGCCGCAACTTTCGGAGTTATTTTTTGCTTTTGTTCAAATGAAGTTATAATTTCAAGTGTTTCCTACGACTCGCACCGAATTTAAGTGTTCTAAATCAATTATGAGCAATACTTAGTAAATAAGTGATAAGTGTTTGCTATATTTCATCTGATAATGGTAAACTCAAAAAAGGGACATTTAACCATGTGTTCCTCATTAGCACTCCTTTGGATTTAGTGAGAATCGGTTCACTTCACTCTCATGTAAGTAAATTGACTATATTATTCTTGTCTGTATTCTATTTACCTACTGTCTTTTATGTAACTTTAAACGTTGAGTTCTCCACCGCCGGCACCACCCACTGCAGAGCAAATTGAAATGCTCCTATCTTTTCTCCAAGAGCATTAAGATCTTGCCAGAGGTCACCTGAGGGATGTCTCGGGACGAGCTCGCACAAGTGAGCTCTGGCAAGATCTTGCAAACAACCTGAATGCCTGCGGTGGTACGGTGAAAACCGTGGAACAGTAGCAGAGGGTAATAATTGAATAATAATAATCCTTTATTTAACAGAATGTAACTTAATAACATTTAAAAGACAGTTTCTATTAGGTAGATTTTAAATGCCCCCGTCAAAACAAAATCACAAAAATTTCTAACACCAGGCAATTAAAATTAGTAACTTGGGTCCCGTTATAATTTTTTTTCCTGTTTTTAGGTCTGGGCAGATCGGAAATATCTAGTAAAGAGAGCTACCAGCGCTGCCAGACAATCTGCCACTGCTACCGGTAGTGGTGGGCCATCAACTGCCCCTCCCATTTCCAAGATTGACCGAAGGATAATTTCCATAATGGTTGAAGGATTTGGGAGTCAGCAAATGCATTTTATCCTGTAAGTATTTAACACAATTTTATAAGTTTTAAGTCTTAGACAGAACGGCAGAATTTGTGACTAATATTAAAATAATGATTTTTTAGGACAGTATCACAGTAATAATATGTTTTTTTTCTCTAAAAGGAATTCTACGTTCGGCATCGTAGAAATCCTTTTAACCCTGTTATTTACAACAATATAAAACCTGATAAAGCATTTTGTTTGTCTGCCTATGTTTATTATATTCCCTAAGACGTTCTGTTGTACAAACCAAAACAGTTGATTTAGGTTTAACATATTTTTTTTACTGTAATAGTAATATGCACAGACATAAAACTGCTATTAAATACTGCCCATTTACCTTACCATAGTATTTTATCTGTGTTTCGATTACTATTGGTGTATACCTACATTACCTACCTCTGTCTCATAAAAAAATATTTCTTTTCAGAGCCCCGGGGTCAGTCAGCCAGAAGAACTTTGAGGGCTAGAAGAGAAACGAGGAGCGGCTAATAGCCTCAATAGTGACTGAGTTATTGCAGCTGATATTAGCGATTACGGAGTCTACGAGAGAGGTGATACAATTATTACTGTCAAGATAACAATAAACTGACCTATTTAATAGAGAAATTATTATTGTCTTGTTCGTAATCGTGTTCCATATCTTCATCACTGCTGTAATTTAGTCATTATTAAGTATTCACCAATTACCTAGTAAGTTTTTATTTTTCTAGGATAGTTTGTAACATCGTAACTTAATTTTTCTGTAATAGTTTGTTACATATACTTAGTTATTTAGATTTTTTTTATGATTATCTAAGTATTTAAGATGTAACTGGTAAAGAATAATAAAACAATTTCAATAAATTATAATAAAGTTTTTTTATCTGATTTCATTGCATAAGTATCCTTATTTAGGGTTTCCTACCCAAAGGGTAAAAACGGGACCCTATTACTAAGACTCCGCTGTCCGTCTGTCTGTCTGTCTGTCACCAGGCTGTATCTTATGAACCGTGATAGCTAGACAGTTGAAATTTTCACAGATGATGTATTTTTATTGCCACTATAACAACAAATACTAAAAATAGAATAAAATAAATATTTAAGGGGGGCTCCCATACAACTAACGTGATTTTTTTGGCGTTTTTTGCTCGATATTAATAACGACAATAGGTAGACAGTTGAAATTCTCACATATGATGTATTTCTGTTGCCGCTGTAACAAAAAATACTAAAAACAGAATAAAATAAATATTTAAGGGGGCTGGCATACAACATACGTGATTTTTTGCCGTTTTTTTGGTACGGAACCCTTCGTACGCGAGTCCGACTCGCACTTGGCCGGTTTTTTAATAAATCTATTATCTAAGTAATTTTATCAATCAATCAAAACAGTTATACCAAAAAAATCTGTGAAAAGTACAGAGTATTAAATATGTTACAATATAATTATGTATGTGTAGGTATTTATAAAAGTTTTTTCATATATGATGTAGTTAACTTATATTATAATTAAGTACACCTTCTTAGTAGTCAAAAAAAACCCAAACTGATATAAAATTGACAATAACACACTTATTTTTAGAATAAAATGTTAATCCGTAACTCTTACGGTAGCACTTGAGTTCTCGTGAGAAGTGAGGTTAAACGCCCGAAAAACTGTATGTCAAAATCGAATTTTCGTGTCGGGTTCGAGCGTTCATAGTAAGCTATCCGTAACAGCAAACGTCAAACTCCGAATACGTTCCGTTGACGGGCCCGTAGTATTTTCGTGGTAAGAAACAGCCCGAAATTACGGAGTTCGTTCGGGTTTCGTGTGTTCATTGTAGACCTCCAGGTACGGTGGCGAGATACGAACCAATAACATTTTTTTTAAATTACTTGGCTTGGCATTACTTATTCGGCATGCAATGCGATACAGGTTGCACGAAAATATTAATAATCGGTTTTTAGGGTTCCGTACCCAAAGGGTAAAAACGGGACCCTATTACTAAGACTCCGCTGTCCGTCTGTCTGTGTCTGTCTGCCACCAGGCTGTATCTCATGAACCGCGATAGCTAAACAGTTGAAATTTTCACAGATTGCCGCTATAACAACAAATACTAAAAACAGAATAAAATTAATATGTAAGGGGGGGCTCCCATACAACAAACGTGATTTTTTTGCCGTTTTTTGCTCGATATTAATAACAACAACAGATAGAAGAGAAATTTTCACAGATGATGTATTTTTGTTGCCGCTATATCAACAAATACTAAAAACAGAATAAAATAAATATTTAAGAGGGGCTCCCATACAACAAACGTGATTTTTTTTTCTTTTTTTGGTACGGAACCCTTCGTGCGCGAATCCGACTCGCACTTGGCCGGTTTTTTAAACAAAATAATCGTCAAACAAGGTTATAGTGTTATTGAACGTAATAGGTACTTGGCGGTTTTTAACAAATTGCATTTTCCATACTAGCATGTTCATAATTTATTTAACAACCGAGAAAGCTATTGTAACAAAACTTTTATGTACAATGTTTGCACATTAAGCTAAATTAGGCAAAATAACTTAAGCGAAAAAATAATATTAGGCTAAGTTACAATTTTCAATCACCGAAGTTATGAGGTAGACCGATTTCATAGGTAAGGACCCAATACTTACCTAGGTACTACTCACGCTTTCACCCATATCGGTTAAACAGTCCTTGTGAAAGTAGCTAACTTAACTTCAATTCTCAATAGTCTAATGCCGTAGCGCCATTGAACGAGCTCCTCCTGATTGACTAATGTCATTTTTAGGGTTCCGTAGCCTAAATGGCAAAAAACGGAACCCTTATAGATTCGTCATGTCTGTCTGTCTGTCCGTCCGTATGTCACAGCCACTTTATTCTGAAAGTATTAAGACTACACAGTTGAAACTTGGTAGGTAGGTGTATTCTGTTAACCGCTTACCGAATTTAATACAAAAATAAGAAAAATAAAAGATTAAGGGGGGGCCCCCATACATGGAACTGAAACTGAAAAAAATTTTGTTCTTCAAACCAACACGTGTTGGGTGTCTATAGATAGGTCTTTAAAAATGACATTGAGGTTTCTAAGACAACTTTTTCTCAAAGTCAACCGTTTGAAAGATATACACCGCCAAAGTGGTAAAATGTGTGTCCCCCCCCCCCCCCCTTTAAATTTTGAAATAAGAGAGTGAAAAATCTAAAAAAAATATATGCTGTAGATCTTAATAAACACTTTCAACCAAAATTGGTTTGAACAAGATATAGTAATTAGTTTTTGAGATATAGCACATTTTCCAAAACCGCAAATATAACTTTGTCATTCATACCAACACTGTGAAAAACAAAGTTATTTTTGCATACGAAAAATGATAGGTGGTATTAAATATGGTATGGTATAAGGTAACTACGGAATCCTATGGCGCGTGGCCCGACACGCACTTGGCCGGTTTTTTTTAATGCACAACTGGATAGAGCTTGGCCTTCACCTCATCTGATGTTAAGTAACAATAAGGCCGAAGGTGGAAGCGTACTACACCCGGAATCCTCATCACTGAGGAACTGGCTATCTTACCTCTAACTGCCGGAACACAACAATTATTAAATTGTTGATTTGGCATCAGACTTAGTTAAGCTGGTGGCTGCTAGCCAGGTGGACTTGAAATAAGCCCTACCAACAACCAATCCGAGTACAAATGTACCCCCCTCCTGGGAATCGAACCCGGGGCCCTGCGTGTTAAACTGGTGGGCGAACCTCTAGACCACAGAGGCAGTTAAAATATTTCATCATAAGCACCTATCGATGATATTTCATTACCTGCTACCTACTACCTACCATATTAATCATGATAACAATCTAATCTATTCTCATTTATTATTATCAGGTAATTTCATAATCTTCACAGATATCTAAGCAGTAAGGAAAATTTCTCGATTTGATTGATGAGTAGATAGAACATAAAACATTTTGGTCGGTGTATTGATCTTAAAATTATCGTTTGTTACAGATGTAGGAACCTATCAGAGTACATGAAGATTGCCGAGAAGGTGAAAGAATTTTTTCACAACGAAGGCATCCATTCCACCACCATTCAGCCAGAATTTGTGGAACTGCCTCTGGGCGGCAATGAGGTTAGTCTTTTGCCTAACACAGGGGTCTCCAAACTACGGCCCGCGGACCAGCTCCGGCCCGCGAGCACCAACAATAATTAACAGTATGATGGTACGAGCTAGCTAGGTCCTGGCTAATGGGACTTCGTAGAGGAGTTAGTCTTTAGGCTAAAATGCTTGGCGACCCATACTAAAATATTATATCAAAAACAAGAGTTTGACAATGAAACCATTTGTCATAAATAAATTGTGGGTTCGTAGTTCTCAAACACAATATTGACTACCCTTCATTATGTGCTTTAATGACGTGTTAAAAGATTACCTATGTGCCATTGTTCCGTAAGTTAGATTCAAGATGGGTGATCTGTGTTCGAGATGTTTGATAGAGTAACGGACCCTTTAATGATGAGGAAAAATATGGTCTGATAAAGTGCGACATGCCACAAAATAAGTTTGGTAAAAAGCTGGCGATCACCCCGCAGTCGCAGCACGATATCGTGCTACTTATTAGCAATTCCTTTTGCTGTTGTAATAGAGTCCAAATATTATAATTATTTTAAAAGACATTACTTTTGATGAACTCTATGCTGCTTACATAAGCGATATTTTTCTATGGCATAACGAACCGCTAGTCATCGAGATTTCGGCGTTACAAGCATGGATAAAAGCTACGGTAAAATTCCATGCGGAAAAGTCTGATTAGAAACTTAGAAGTGTTTAAAAAACTAATTTTGTCGAATATCCTCGAGAGAGATAAAAAGAGAGTAGTTTCTTTACATTATTAATGTTTTTGTTCGTTTCTTAGTCATATAGTATTCAATAAGGAAGCTCAGCTAGCAGGAAAACGAAACACAATTTCGTTGTAATTGCTAAATACTATTTATAGTGGGACATTTCGTTACATGAAAACTCGTTACTTCTCTATCGCTAGACTAAGCTACTTACAGTTTTTTTTACTTCATTTTGTCAAAAAACAGACCACGCAAAACATTGAGTGCTGGATAGTCAGTTACTTTTTAATTTCGCCAAGAATGTTGATTTAAGTTCTCTTATTTATTATTCTTCCTGCCCTTGTCCGGCACCTACATGTAATTTTTTCCCATTCTGTAATCAATCATTCACTCTTCATATCATTAATCAATCGAGTATCTTTTAGAACTATATCAAGTACCTACTTGGCACGGGGCTCAGGCTACGTGCGAGTAATGTGAGCAAGGAACGTATCTAAGGGACGTGTGTGAGAGATGCAAGCGAGTAACGTATGCAAAGGATGTGTGTGAGAGTGCACGATATAAATAGCCGGACGCAACCTTTCCTCGGTCTTTTTTATAGACATAAAATTATTTTATTTCCATCATCATATCAACCGCACGACACCCACTGCTGGGTATAGCCACTATTGTACCCACTATTGGTCCTCCTTATGCCTCCCCAAGGATCTCCACGAAGATCGGTCTTGCTTGGTCCGCATCTAGCGGCGCACCGCGACCTTCACCCTCACGTCGGTTCACCTTGTCGGGGGCCTACCCGCGGAGCGTCATCGCGCGAGCGCGGTCGCCATTCCAGAACCTTTCCGCCCCAACGGCCATCGGTTCTTCATCCTATATGTCCCGCCCACTGCCACTTCAGCTGAGCAATCCTTTGAGCAATATCGGTTACTTTGGTTCTCCTACTGAAATTAATTCCATATGATAATATAAATATCTCCGCTACACAGATAACAAGTGGCGCGTCCGCAGAAGCGCCGTGCGCGCTCCACTGCCCGCCCAACGACCTGTGCCACAACGCCACGTGCTGCGGCCCCAACCAGCAGGTTAGCGACAACTCGCCGAAGCAGCGTTCGAAACGACACCAAACTTACATGCCTGTATAGGTGCCGGCATATAACTTGGCAAGACAAAGATGAGACAAAAGATGCGCCGAGATTAGTGTTTGTAGATACTGCGCATCTTTTGTCCCATTCTTTTGTTGCCAAGTTACGTGCCGGTAGTTATATAGTCGCTCGTATCGGGGTTGTTGCGGATGGGGGTTTTACAGTATCCGCGGATGATGATGCTGATATTAACATCTTCGTGGACACTACGTCAGAGTCTTAGTCAACGTCGCAAAGTTGCTAGTTTATCGGTTTTTTATAAATTACACTTTGGAGAGTGTGCGAGGGAACTGCATAACCTTGTTCCTCCGGCGCCTTGGACGAGTTAACCACTGGACGCGAAAAGACAGCTATATTCGCCTTTACTCCTCTGCCACTTACTGTGACTAATAGCCTCAGTAAACGATATTGCGTTGTCAGTGTGATGCTAGAATTGCTAGAGCTCGTGGCGAAACATTGATACAAAAATGGCAAAATGCTCCATACTGTTCAGCAAATAAAAATAGCGGGCAATCAAGAAATGTTTATTTTCACGCGTAAGCACAATTTCAACCTATCATAGTAGCTATTTTTCGTAAAATAAATAAAATTTGGTATGAAAACAAAGTTATAACATTGTCATTATTTGACAAGTGTAATCCCAAAACATAGATTTTTCTTTAAATAGTTCATTCTAATCATCGTTATTCGAAACTATGACAGCTCGAGTAACAATTTTTAGGTAAATAGTTAATTCGAGCAATCGTTCATCGAGCTTGCGTGATTCGAAACAGCGACTCCTCGACCAATAGTTCGTCGGTCAATAATTCATTCGAGCAATCGTTCATCGAGCTTGCGTCTTTCGAAATAAAGTTGCAGACCCAATCCCCTCTCACTCCGCAAAAATTGGTCGATCGTAATTTCATAAATTTTTCTTACGTTACGTGTCCAGTAGTTGATTCGTCCAAGTCCGGCCCCTTTCCACCATCGGGACACCAGACGCAAGTTAGCATATCACCCTTATATAGTAGATACTCTAAGGGTCCGTATCAAGCGCTTTGCCAATTCATTTCTTATGCGAACTGCTAAATAATGGAATGCGCTACTTGCTCATGTGTTCCCTGATAGTTACAACCTTGGTCTCTTCAAGGTAAGAGTGAATAGGCATTTCCTGGGCATGCGTGCTACACCTTAGACCACATCCTGTTTACCAAGCAAGATGGTGGTGGTCAAGTGCCTGCCCAGTCTACAATGATAAAAAAAACGTCAATAGGCCAGGTATCGAAAGGTTTGAAAAGCGACAACGTCTTATGACGTTGTTTACTTTTGAAAAATAGAGTTTATGGTCAAGAACTTTAAAGTCATATTATGGTATGGAATTTTTTACTGTCATTTTACGAACTCGCCACGTGGTTCTTGCATCCATGAAAGTGTGAATAAATTAATTGATAAATAATTTAAAAAAGGATATCCTACTATAATATTATAAATGTGCAAGTTTGTGGGTTTGGATGTTTGTTCCTCAATCACGCAAAAACTACTGAACGGATTTGGTTGAAATTTGGCACACAGATAGTAAGTAGATAGCCTAGATTAAAACATAGAATATTTTTTATCCCGATATTCTTACGGGAACCACGCGGGTGAAACCGCGGGCGGCCGCTAGTTCTACTATAAAGTTAGTAAGGTGATAAGATAGTCGAAATAAAAGACTCCTAAATAATCGGCTGAAAAATTTAGCGTTTATGATTAGTAAAAACTGGACGCCACTTGAATATCAGCAATAAAATTAGCATTAATTTATTGCTGATGCTGATATTAAAAAAATGCTTATTATTCCCGGATGATGGCTGATATTCGCAACAACCCTGGTTCGTATAGTCTTTACTTTGAGTACGAGGTGTACAGGGTATATCAAAACTTCTCTCAAAAAAATAAAATATGACATTGAACTCTGTCCGTTGGACAATGAGTTCAAAATCGGATGAGATACGAATTCTTTGACATTTTACGATATCTGTACCAAATACAGCAACATTTGAGGTTAAAATATAGGTATCACACTTTCATTATATTATTGACAACAAAATAAATAAATAATTTCTGCACTCATTTGTCGGCATATTTGTGTAATGCAATTGGTCCATGGGTACGACGGGAAAATATTAGTATCTATTTACCTTTTAACTTTCAGTTTTGGGACTTTTGACATGATATCTTTACTTAAAATTTGGGTCATTAAACTCTTTATGCTTTTCTAGACTCCTTGGTTCTCTGAATATGCTAGCTAAGATAACAAAAATTAAACAAAGTTTAACATCCATTTCATCTCTCTTTGAAAGAAAGTTGCGGTCGTTCATTCAAGAGATTTATAAAAACTAGTGCAAGCAACACATAGTCTGTTTATCCTTACTTGTCTTATTTAGTAAACAATCTTTACCCACTCTTCAAAATTAATTATTTTAAAAAACGATTAAAAAGTCAAAAACGTTTGACAAGTGTCAAAAACTGTTCAAAAATTGGGACAATTAAGGATAAAGGACAAGTAAGGATTATCTAGGCCCTATTTAATAACGTGAGAAATTGTCAATTGTAATGGCAATTTGGTTTAGCATGCGGTGTAGCTATGAGTAGTTTCTTCTATTTTATAATTGCTTGACGCAATGGATATTAAATTGTCATGACAGGTGACAAATTGTCACGTTTATGATCTAGGGCTCTGGTTAGAAACATCTAGACAGCTTCAGTCATTCACGAATACAATAAGGACAATACGCAATATAAATAGCAATTTATTTGCTTAGTAAGTTTAATACTTTAGCGTTAGCAGTGTTTTGTTTTCAATATTTTATAAATAATTAATACATACTTGCTTCCGCCCGTGACTTCGTCCGCGTAAACAATCCCTAGGTAACCTTTTATTGCGGTAAAAAGCATCCTATGTTATCCAAGCTATAAACTAACCGTATGCCAAACATCCAAATTGTTCAGCCGTTTTGCATGACTGAGTAACAAACATCTAAACTTTAAATTTTTTTATAATATTAAAAGCACAGCCTAATATTTATTCTAATAGGTATCTTTTGATATTTGTTGAGCGTTGAATCACAAATACCTAGTTCCTAATCGACTTCGTGTAAGTTTCGACATCACATATCACATCTATTTTGATAACAGTTTGTGTGCACCATATCAATATGATGCATTTTATCATAGTCACTTGACTAGGCAAACTTAAATTCGATAAAGGAACGTTTTGAGTAAATAATATGAAATTTTTCAAATCAACACATTATTTCTGTACGATACTTCGTAAGGTCGCTAAGTCCTTTGCCAAGCTATTGTGTATTGCGAAACACACCGGATCCGTACACGTTAGGCGTGCACGTGAACGTACCATGACGTTGTAATGTCAGAGATCTTTATGAGACATGGCACAACGCTTGCGTGACGTAGGTATACGTGCATGTAGACTGTATGCGTGCCGCTACGCATTGCAGCTCTCATGAGACAAACACCAAACAGGCTGCGTACCTACGCTCAGCGGAACGGAAACGTCGCATTGATGCGTGCAGTAATGACGTTGTACTCAATGGTATTTCCTATTGGACGTCATACCGAACAAGTTCGAAAACGCACGAATCCTTCTCACTAGTTCCATTGGCAATGGAACTAGTGAGAATGAATAAATGGAACTACAGAAAAAAAAGTATCAGTAGTTCCATGGAACAATATCCAATGGAACTAGTGAGAATGATTCACACGCACATGTCTTTGCTACGCGTCACTACGCGTGTTGCTGTGTATTCAGTTGTATTTGTTTTCATATACTACTGGTAGTAAGTGGTGTTTTGGTTTTAAATAATGAATAACGAAAAACGAATTGATTTAGTGCGAAAAAAAAATTAAATTCACCCAATCTTCGTCAGACATCGTGCACAAGAGTCGCAAACATAAAAAGTATGGCTGCCGCAGTTTGCGTTGCGTGCCCAACACATATGCGTAAGCGTAAGCCTAGACGTATACGTAACCCAGTGTGTCAGGGCTCAGGGGTGCACGTGCGTCACCACGCGTGTCTACGTTTGTACACGTGTACGTGCTGCATACGGAGCCGGTGTGCTCTGACCATAAAAAGCAGCCCTCTTAAACATAATTCAATAATTTTATTACACTTTGCACATATCCACACACAATTTTTCTGAATAAAATTGTGAGCATGAAAGTGTATGTATGCTGTGTAATCTATCTTTTGATAGACACCTCAAAAAATGGTGTATAATTTATTTTGAATAATACAAACAATACACGGAAATATAATTAACCATTAAATAAACAATACAAAGAGGACGCAATAAAAAAAAACAAAGAGCAAAATATTTAAAAGTTTGATGTCGTTTCGAATGAAGTAGATAGATAATTTTGTATTTTAGTTTTAGTTTAGAACTTAAATTGCTCCTATACTTGTGATATCGATAAAATGTTTCTACTATTTATATAATTAGATACACCTACTTACTAGGCTTTTTATTTATAATATTTTTGTTATTTTGCCAATGTATATGACATTTTATTTATTATGTATACTTTTTTAATAGTGTGTACATTAGGGTATTAAATATTTCTAACAACAATTACAAGTCCATATTATAAAAGTAATTAGTTCCTGTTATTGAAATATACATATGCTCTAAAACCTAAATACTTGTAAAAATTAATATGAAGTGAAGTTTTTTTTGTTTGTATTTCTTTCAAAACTACTCTAATCTTTATATAGTAAAGTCTAGAATTGTTATAACGTTATTTTTGGCATGATGTCAGTTGGTTGTAATTGTTGATTGAAAATTCTATAAAAAATTGGTAATTGTTGTTTTGGTTACATTTTGTTCACACGAGGATTTTATAATTAATACGTTACAATATACTCTAAAATATATAATTAAACCTAAGAATTTAATTTAGATTTATATTAAGTATGTAACGTAAAATGATTTAATCCTCGCGAGGACATTTCTGTAGAAATAAACACTGCATATTTAATAACTCTTAATTTTGCTCAACATAGCATAGTAATTTTAATAATCGATCCCATTGACGTTCTTATTTTTACTTTTTTAATACATTTTTTTAGATTTTTTTGCTCTCTCAGCAGTGTTTTGTTTTCATTTTCAATTCCAGTATTTCAGTTTAGAATCGATAAGGGTCCGATAATATTTTTCATGGAGAATGAATTGAAAGTGGGCAAACCCATTCGAGACCGCTTGCCTTCAGCCACAAGCCTGAAGATCGTTTGAACCTTGATAGTCACAGCGCATTTTATATTGTGATATTATTATTTATAATAACCAACTGTTTTGTTAAATCATGTAGACTTATACGTCACGTTAGTATTATCATAATTTTATTATTTTAATTTGTGTGTGCCAATGTTAAATGTACAAATTTTATGTGTAATGTTATGGAGAGAGTAAAAATATATTTATTTTTTAACTGACTTTGAATTTGTATTGTGATGTCTATATGTATTATTTTAATGGGAATGAATGGGTACTAACATCTATTAATTCTAACAGTTAAAAAAATGGATTGCGTATTTATTTCAAAGTAAATCTAATAACATTTGAATGAGGTTAATTTAACAACATATTGAGATGAAGAAATAATAATATATTTATAACCAGTTGCAAGAAAATTGGACCTCGATAAGGTCACATAAAATATGAGTGTTACTCGAAGAAGAATGCTTATAATAACTTCAACATTAAATAAACATTTTTATGCTAACAATCGAATGGCAATGTTCGTGACATTTTAAAAGGCCGATTGCAGACTTCAATGCAATCGCAAACGATCAATACTCGTTAACTTTTCATGAAGGCCCCGGAAATTGAGTTAGCCCTTATTTGGTATGAAAATTACCCACTTCAGACGTTAGCAAATTGAACAGAAATACGTTTCAAAGGTAAAACAATCATATTTATTAGACAATCATCGTCTGGTAATAGATAATACATGAAGTATCTATGTTGTCGTGCAGCACATGCAAAGTTTGTTGACATACACATTTGATAACTAGTCGTATCTTACTGCGCCATAATCGACTTTTCGCCTTTCACCAAAGTAAACAAAATTACAAGCATGCGATAAAAATGATCATCAAAGCTGACGCTTGTTTACTTTTCATTCGTCGAAAAGTAAATTTTGTGCTACACTTGAAAATTAAAGTTTAAGAACCAGGTACAACGTAGCGCAGTAGCATTCGACTACCGTAATTGTAAGTAATTGGGAGTTTGGGAACCATTGTGGTAATATCACATAAACATCGCTTTTAGGATCATGGTTTGTTTTGCCCTTTCGAGATAGAAGGATAGAATAGACTTGTTTTTGTGTCACTTGCAAGGTTTTGTAAAGGCATGTAGCGATGTGTGTTTGAAACATGTTAGCCTCATTACTGCTTGGGAAAACATTAAATGCTTAGTTTTACTTCATCCGTATTCGTTATGGTGTCAACTGTTTGTTATACTATTTTCATTCGACTTGCAGGAACACAGTACACCATCGCCTGCAGTCACGCCGTATCTATGCAGACAACGCAATATGGGCTCAAGATCTGAGTCCATCTGCTCGAATTCCGGCATCGGACAGCAAGCAAGGTTAGCTAGTTGGAATCTGGAAGCTTTAGAATGTGGATTAGTAGAGTAACTGCTGACTGTCGTAAAAAACTGCGACCGGCTCGAAGGACCATTTTTTTTTAAATCGGTGCCTAACTATAGATAGCTCTGTTTTCTTAAGCTGTAATAAATAAAAATATATATTATCTAATGAACTGTCAGCAGTATGAAAGTCTATTCTATACCCGCACTTAAAGTTAGTACAATTATAGTAAAGCAGGTATTTTCACAGTGGCCCTACCTTGAGTTGATGCAAGCTGTTTTCGCTGCCATAAACTGTCGTTTTCTCTCTTTCACTGACTGTGAGCAGTATATCCGAAAGTTTACGGTATCGAAAACAGTCAACTCATGGTAAAGTCGCATTACTCATTTCCCAGCAAAAATTTAAACAAAGGTGTCGCCAGAACAAAACAACACAAAAGAAAATAGTATATTGCTAAGTCAAGAAATAAACACACTTAAATGTTTTTTCATCACAAACCTAATAAAAATAGAATAGATAAATATCATGTCATGAGTTTTGCGGAAAAAGCAGTAATATAATTCAATATTTCATAGTAACAGTTTTATAGTAGAATACTATACACATCAACATTTGGTTCATTTCATTTTATAAAATTATAAATTTCATAAAAATTAGTATTACGAGTAGTAGCTGTAGTAGTAACATTTGTCTTTTGGTATTGCGGGGAACTGGCGAAGTTGCAACGTATTTTTGATAGTTTACATACAGTTAATATCTAAGTAAAGTTTTCTTATCAGTTTGTTTCAAGAACTTTTAACATCAAAAATTATGATAGGTTAAAATAAAAGTTCTTATTATCATCCTACTTTAAAATTACCCTGGATGGCATTACATTTATTATGACTCAAAATGTAATAAACAAATTGAAAAGTTATAATAATGACCAAAGGTTTTGAATATCTGAAAATGTCACTATCAGGGTCAGTTTGTCAATTTGACAGTGACGTTTCTTTGTTTACATTTTTGCTGGGAAATGAGTAATGCGACTTTAGAACTAGGACGTATGGTTAGTAAATAATGCGAATATTTGTTTTTAGTTCCCTGCTCCCATCGCCATTGGTGGAAGGAGAGTTAGCCGTCTGACAGCCAACCGGCTTCAACCGCGTGGTAACCTATTAGACACACGTTTACTACACGAACTTAAATGTCATGATACATTTAAACGATTTATGCCCCGTTTCTGAGGTACTTATCGGAGGCTTAACTTTGTAGGAGGGGTCCACGTTATCTGGTTTAATGTTAATTTTATTACTTTAAACCGGATAATGCGGACCCGTTCGATTAAGTTAAACCTCCGATTAAGTACCTCAGGAATCGGAGGTTAGCGAATTATATTAAAAAAAGTGGTTGCATTCGAATGCAAGAGGTTTTTCAAACGTCTTTTTAAGTTATATCGTTATACAAAATATGAATAGATAAACGTAATTTTACTCCCTTCATGACCAGATATTTTTTTAGCCTGGAAATTATTATTTGTCCAGCAATCCGTTTGTAATTTACTATGTTGTAAAAACATAGCGGCAGTTTATTCAAGATAGTTAATGTCATCCACAATTTGTACGTAACTAATACAAAAAATAAATAGGTAGTAAAAAATTAATGTTAATATTCAATCTTGTTAACGAATCCTAGTGAGAGAATTTATTTTATTCTTATCACAGAAGTAACGTAACAAACGAAGTATCTTTCAGTAACTTAATTAGATACTCAAATCTGATACATAAGTTTTTGATAACTGTTGCCTATTTGCATAATAAGTATTTAAGCTTCATCATAAACCATGTACCTTATTAATAGAGCTCAAATTTGAATGAACTAATAGAAATTGCTTGTAGTAAGCAGCACCTTGGGCAGACAGCACTATGTTCCTTCAACATGTATATTTTCTAAACCAATTTCGAACTTAACTTATAACACGTTTGGTTCAAATCAATTGGAGAAATGTTTTGTATAATTCATGTGATTGCAGGGGTGTATTACAAGCTCTTAAAACTGGTCAGTTTTCTGCTATCAATTTGTCTCTTTCTCGCTGTAATAGTAAATAAAAGAGACACATTGATAGTCATTCAGAAAACTGAACATTTTTAAGAGCTTGTATTACCCTCTGGCCCCAATAGTAATCGTAATTATTTTAATTATGGCTTTACCAAAATACAAATATTTATGTAACAATCATTTTTATTAAGTATAGTACAGAAAATTAGAATTTCCGAGCTCTGTCATCGTGTAGGTTTTACAAGAGTGTTATATCGAATGGTTTATTTATTGCTTGAAAAGTAAACGAATGCGTTTCAAAATTAAATTTAGATCATATGGCGTCGGCAACTTAACAAATTAATTTTGTAGTCATGTGTTATCTTATCTTATCACAGCTGTTTCTCTCTTTTTGCATCGATTGCTATTTGTCTTTCTTCCTAATCAGATAAATATTTCATACTTTTACAATAATAATTAAATACTACAAAATATTTTCAAAGAACTCCATTTTGAATTTTATTGCTAATGAAGAACACAAAACTATTTTATAATCAATAAAATTATTAATACATGTTTAAGTTGCCTCGCTAGATTAAAATGTGTTAATAAGTAACATCGATAGAATCTCTTAAGTGAACGCGTGTAAAGGGTTTAAGATGGAATAGTGCAAAATTTAATACCTAAGCTAAGCATAGTCTGGATGCGACTTTAACATTTAGTAAATAGGGAAACTGTTCACATCTTATGTAGAGTGTTAAGCGCATTTATACAGCACACTAGCGCCGCCATTGGAAAAAAACATAGTGCTTAAATAAGCGATAAAAACTACCTAAGCTAAATAGCTTCTTCGGAGTGCACTGGAAGAACACAATTTCAGCTTTTTACTGTGTTTTTTTTCAATGGTGGCGCCATAAACCCTCTAAAGATATAAACCTTACCGATTAAAATATATTTATATGTCTGAGACATTTGCATATAGGAAAAAAACGAGCAGCACAATACAGTGTGAACAGCAACCTAAAATCAAGTAGTTAAGATAATATACATGCTATTGTATAGCGATAAGGTGTTAAATACCAAATCAAAGTTAGAACTTGTTGACTTTGCTGCTATAATTTTAATTTGTGTTATATTGATTTTGTCTATGAGACAATTTAATTGTTTTTAGATAGTGTTAATTTTAGCTTAAATTTTAAATCAATTTATAAATTGTATATTTAAAAATAATATAAAAAAATATGTAAAACAATAATAATTTAGCACTCAATAAACCAAATTGGCAGCTCACACAGTGTAATTAAGGCTGGTTTGTTAAAATTTTTGAATTTTTCACTTTTCGAGATGTCTTTTCCGATATTTTTTTTAATTAATCAAACATTTTGTACACTTATTTACCCGTAAAGTACAATTTCATATTGATATCTGTATTTTTAATTATCTCGCAATATAGTGATAGCTACCTTAGATATTTTGATACCTGGCATTATAATAATAAATTTGTCATTTTAATAATAGGGTCAATGACCTGATAATTTCAAGCCACGTGGATAAAATGATAGGTTTATTGAAACAATGTTATCAAACTCCTAATCAGTGGCTGTGAAGTGTTTCAAGTAGGGTGCATTACGAAATTATATTGTAATAATCATGTAGGACGTGCTAATTCAAGTCATTGAATTTCATTCGAGTGCATTCGTCTCATAAACAACGCTCAAACGCTTTACTTATATCAATCAATTATATGTTTTTGATATGATCACTACATTGAAGACATTATATTCGATAGATCTATCAACACATACTTCGTTCATTTACAACACTGCACTAGTGTTTGTGGAAACAAGTGATTGCTTTCATCAAGTTCATATTCCATAGAGATTCTTGAGCAAGAACGCACTCCGTACGCTTCCGTCTTCGGAATCGGTGAACCGGTGACCGACGAACGGTATTCTCGCTCTATCCAAAGAATACTCATACTACGAAAAGAAGTGACACTCACCTCCCCACGCCAATTTATCGCCGAGTCAAAAACTCCTCCTCACACGTGATGTGTTTCATTTCATAGTAAGCTATTCCGCACGGGAGGTTGTATGGAATTACCTACCTGTCTGCTCTAAGCAGACTGTATCTAAGCGATGGAAAAAAGTCTACTTGTTTCCACCATTCATATAGGTACAGTACGAGGCAAACATCTTGACACTTTCGACGGAGTGGGGATAAGTTTGCGCATGTGCACTTGCGAGCGACCAATAGCGCGCGCCCCTCCCGCGTACCTCACCGCTACGCATACCCAAAATACGGCTTCTGCGCAATCCCCAACCGATTTCAAGATATTTGCCTCGCCTGTATTCTGGCTTAATCTATTAGAAAATCTGTGATTTTGACTTTCATTACTTATGTAAAAAAAACAATTATTTGATAAGGATAAGTATAATGTGATCGTGTATTAAGCAGAGAAGTTTCGATTTTTTATTTAATATAGCTGTTCAGCATACAAACGTACTGTAAAAAAATACATAAGGTATCATTAAAAGTGTAGGTAATCTATGCAATAGCGATTTCACATACCTTTGGGCTTATAAATCGTAAAATACTTTATTTAAACATACTACTTACCTAGTACATAATTAATTATATACTGTAAAAAGTCGCGTTTGCTGTGAATAGACAAACCATTAAAATTATCCAATTATGATGAGATTATTTGACTACCCGTGTAAATTGTAATATGTTCTTTCAAAATGGTTCGATGGACATTATACTTTTATTTATCATAGATAATATGTTTCATTAACTGCTAAAATTCAATCGACATGGCGTTACTATTGCTAAGCTGTTATCTGGGTACTCGCTTAGGTTCGCGAACCTCATGTTCCGCGAACCGACGTTGCAGGTTCGCGAAGCTCAATGTGGACGCTATTGCGAACTTCCCCTTGCTCCCCCTTTGTGTTCGTTCGCATCGGATCGTAAAATGCGGAGCGCGCACCGATGATCGCACACGTACATACTATGGCGCACTGTTGCAGGTTCGCAGAGCGAGGAGGTTCGCGAACCTAAGTGGGTAACTCCCCGTACGAGAACTAAAGTACTGTTTACAATAGAAATAAAACTTTGTCATATTCATAGGGCGCTTCTTAACCACGGGTGATTAAACATGAAACGGTGACTCATAATAGACTTAATTCATCCACTAAAATGTGTTCATGAAATCAATATGAGACAGCATATACATTTCCTCTGCAATACTTAGCAATAATTTTAAATGTAACTTGCCAAAAATTATGCATTTTAATAAACAGTTAAATACTAATAAATTGATAAGCCCTATTAGCTAAATAATACACCTCGGAGCTTTTCTCTTTCAATTCAGTTATTCATCTCACGAAGACCGTTTTGCTATGAGTGTGTTATGGCGGGTCCATAGCGCGTGTTTTGTTCTACACAATCAACAAAACATCTCAACATTCAACAAAAAAAAACATGAGGATTTTGTTTCGCGAGACAATGTTTTATTGATTGTGTAGGGCAACACACGCGCTATGGACCCGGCCTAACGGCCCAGCCACGGACAGCGCGGCAGGAGGCGAGGCAGGCGGCGCGACAAGCGAATTCAATAATCACTGCGCGCTATCCCGATGGCGGCCTCTCAGCTCGTCGTCACGACCGCGCAGTGGTTACCGAATTCGCTTGCCGCGCCGCCTGCCTCGCCTCCTGCCGCGCTGTCCGTGGCCGGGCCGTAAAGCGTGCGCATGCACATTGTTTCAGTGTGCGTCTGCACGCTCTCGTATTACTCACATTAAAACAATGTGCATGTGCACGCCTACAGTGTGCGTAAAAATCGCAAAATAACTTGGCGCTGCGCAGTAGACGACTACAGGTTTGCGCGAGGATGGGGCGCGGGCGGAAGCACTCTGAACTATCGAACTCGACATGTCATCATATCAGCCGCACGACACCCACTGCTGTGTATCTTAGGCCTCCCCTAAGAATTTCCACGACGATCGGTCCTGCGCTGCCCGCATCCAGTGACTTCCCGCGACCTTCACCAGATCGTCGGTCCACCTTGTCGGGGGCCTACCCACGGAGCGTCGTCCGGTCCGCGGTCGCCATTCCAGAACCCTTCCGCCCCAACGGCCATCAGTTCTTCTCGCTATGTGTCCTGCCCATTGCCACTTCAGCTGAGCAATCCTTCGAGCGATGTCGGTTACTTTAGTTCTCCTGCAGATCTCCTCGTTGCTGATTCGATCACGCAGGGAAACGCCGAGCATGGTTCTCTCCATTGCACGCTGGGTGACCTTGAGCCTCCTTATGAGACCCATAGTTAGCGACCACGTTTCACTGCCGTAAGTCATCACTGGCATGGCAACACACACTGTTCATAGACTTTCGTCTTGAGACACTGAGGTAAGTCGGACGCGAAGATTTTTCGGAGCTTCCCGAATGCTGCCCACCCGAGTTGGATTCGACGAGAGATCTCTTTCTCAAAGTTGTACTTACCTAACTGGACTGCCTGTCCTAGGTATACGTAGTGGTCAACAACTTCAAGTGTAGTGTCACCAAGATGAACTGGAGAGGGTACAACATAGGCATTTAATTTTCGTCTTATCCATGTTCATCCTGAGACCCACTTTTTGGGAAGCACTACGGAGATCTCCGAGCATTGTGTTCAGGTCTTCCATGGTCTCAGCCATAAGGACTCGACATGTACCCTGCGCGAAATATCACTTGCAGTTAACTTCGCCAAGTTATTTTGAGCATACTGTAACAACATGGACTTCAAGAGATAAAACATCTATAAAAATGTATGTTTGTAATAAATCAGTTTTACTAGGTGAATAGAATTTTTCGTGACTTCTTCACAAATCAGCACAGTGGTCATAATATTAGATGTAGACTTTTTAAAGATATAACCACGATCTTGAAATGAGATAATATACTTAGAAACAGTATATCTTTGGAAAAAATGAAAAGTTGCTACGGTTTGTGGTAGATAGCACAAACTTATGAAATCGCTATTGATAAGATAAAACTGAAAATATATAGGTAAGTAATAACATTAACATTTCAGTTACATTAGAATCAATCATAACACTTCAGAATCATTAACAAATATGATTTTCATTTTTCATATAAAATGTACAGAAAAAAAAAATATTTCGTATACTAATTTTTAATTCACGGAAACAAAAAATAAGCCGTGGAGACGGACATGGCGAAACTATAAGGGTTCTTTTCGACTTGACTACGGAACCCTAAAAAGACTAACTGCACTTGGTTTTGTCAGCCTGGCAAGTATTGCATTTCCAAATATCGATAAAATCGTGTAGGTACAATTATGTAGTAATTAGGTAAATCGTAATATTAAATCCCTTTTTATATTTTGAGATTTAAACGGGCTTAAACTTAGATAAAAATTGTAAAATTTATCGGTACTCCCATAGTTTATAGAAACACTTATTAGATAATGTAATAAAAAAATAGTTTATTTGTAAATTTTCTGTGAAAAAAAAAACTGTTTTTATAAGGGAAGAAAATAATGATAATATACCTACACGAATTAAAGCTCTAATTGCGAAAATAAATGTTCAGTACACAACCTTTCTTTCTTTCTACATTCTTTGCTTCCTACATTTCCTTCATTATTTAGAATTATCAATTTAGGGCTGTCTTTTTTATATAGAAATGTAATTTAATTTATTACCAATAAATATACCGGGTTATTTGTAAAACACCAACAACCTCGCTGGAGTAGATTACTAACATCATAAACAACATTTGTTCTGCGACTTTTCCGAAAACAAACAAAAAAAATCGAGTTTCCATACAAATGTCTGAAAAGCTGATCGAGTTTTGTATGAAAAGTCGGTTTTTTGTCTGTTTTTGGAAAAGTTAAAAGCCTGCGAGGTTGCTGGTGTTTTACAAATATCCCTGTATAAACAGAGTTTACTGTGTTTTGGTAACTTATTTATTACGTCTGACGCGTTTGCTGACCATAGTCGCATCGCAATCGCAGCTCAATATGAGATAAAGTATGTACAGTCAACGCATTCAAACCTACCAAAATAGCTAATCATTTGAAAAAAAAAAATCAAAACCGCTAAGTGCAAGTCGGACTCGCGCACGAAGGGTTCCGTACCAAAAAACGGCAAAAAGACACGTTTGTTGTATGGGAGCCCCCCTTAAATATTTTTATTATTCTGTTTTTAGTATTTGTTGTTATAACGGCAACAGAAATACATCATCTGTGAAAATTTCAACTGTCTAGCTATCACGGTTCATGAGATACAGCCTGGTCAAAAACAGACAGACAGACGGACAGCGGTGTCTTAGTAATAGGGTCCCGTTTTTACCCTTTGGGTACGGACCCCTAATTATCTCATGATATTAAGGTGCACTTTAATTTGTTGTCTGAGAACAAACCAAAGTGCACCTTTAAGTCTTGAGATAAAGTTGATTTTTATCAAATGAATAGCTATTTTGGTAGGTTTGATTGAATACTCTGATTCTCGTGGCGCTGACTGTACCTACCTATTGTAATTATATTTATGTACAAATGTAGAATATTGTATGTACATTGTACAGGCATGTCCTTGAGTGACTAGGGCTTGTTTAACTACATTTTATTTAAAACCATTGTCATTTTATATTATATAATGTACACATTATTTATTTATTTCTTAATAAAATGTCGTCCAACAGGCCCCAATATAGATTTATTTATAAAATGTATAATTTTATTGTTTTACATTATCGAAAGAAAGCGGGGAGGTTAGAAGAATTGTGGAAAATGTATTTTCACGGTTAATAAAAATTATGTATTAATCTACGTATCTCATTTATTTCGTCCACAAAACAATCACTACCAAAATACTGAATCTAGTTTCTAAAACAAATATTTTCTGCTCCTGTGTGCTAAGTGCTCTCCTAAATATGAAACAATTTGGATTGTCACTATAGTAATATTTTTAACTAGATTTTTTTACATAACCAATGTAAATTAATGAAATATTCATTAATTTACATTGGTTATGTAAGAGGTTAGTAAGAGTTAGATTGTTTATATTTGTTCCTTATAACTAAAACTATAAACTAAGTCTCATACTACCACTACTAGGAACTGCATTATTGTATCATAGAACTGTTATACAAATGAACCTTATTTTAAAAAATAAGCGCAGATAAAGTGAATTTCAAAATGGCATAGTTTCGTTCATATTCACTTCTAGCTCTCACGGTAAACCGCTATTTTCAATCCCATTATCTGCGCGGGTTGTATCTATTCAAAGCTATGGTAATTAAAAAATAGGTATTTTGCACGTGTTTAGCAAGGAGGACCCACTCTTAAACAACATACATACATAACTAAGCAACATCTGTGATTAAAGGGGAGTCGGATATTGGAAATGGCCCTGTTTGTAGCACAGACAGCTACTTATTGAGAAAAAACCGCGCGTTAAAGTCGATAGTGCAATTTTGTTTTAGAAATTTTTAAGCGCCATCTTTCACCGAAAAACGAAATTAAATTCCTTATAGACAATTACTCTATCGAGTACTTTTACGCGCGTTTTTTCTCGATGTTCGTGCTAGGGGTAGTGTAGTGCCATTATTTGTCCATGTGGTAAAGGAAAGCAGACGGGGTCCTCACTGGTATGAGCCTAGTATCGCCATTTGAAGCATTCACAACTAAATACTCTCTGCCGTTTATAATTTTACGTTTAGTGCTTTCTGTAACTTTGAATTTGCCAGTTCTGCCAAATATGGACTCGTAAGGGGGAGGTCGGCTGTCGTCGTAAAAGATCTTCGGATTGTCATCGAATTTGGTCCTCTTTCGTTTGCTCTTGTTCTTCTTTTTTACTTTTACGTGGACGTATCGTTTGACTACAAGCTAAAAATGAAAAAAAAAATGCATTAAGTATCAATTTTTCAAGAAGAATTACCTACATTGAAAGCTTTATGTATCTCACATTAGAAAAATAAATCATGGTTATGGAATGGAAACATAGGTAAATAAATTAATAGTAGTTTGAAGAGCTCGGTGGCGCAATGGTTTAGGGCCTGACTCTGCGATTGCGGAGGTTAAGCAACTGAAGGGCCGGTCATGGGATGGGTGACCAAAAAAATTTATCATCTTGAGTTTCTTCGAGCTTCGGGAGGCACGATAAGCCGTTGGTCCCGGCTGTATTTACAGTCGTTAACACCCACCAATCTGCATTGGACCCGCGTGGTGGGTTATGGCCCATCCTCCTCCACCTATAAGGAAGGCCTATACTCCAGCAGTAGGGACATTAAAAATGACTGATGGCATATAGTTAGATACCTCGCCTATAAATATGGCCATAGCAGCTGAAAGGCCCACAATCATAATCATGTATGTCATCATCAGGTCACTATTCCGTAGCTGACGGTCTTTAGATTGCAAATCCAGAGGGCATATCTTGGTGGTAGGCAAATCTCGGCGTTCTAAGAAGTCTATAATGCCTGCTTGTAGGACAAAAGTGAGGCTGAAAAGGTTAAAACAAACTGACATGTACTGGGGTGCTGCAGGCGCTGACGGTCTTTAGATTGCAAATCCAGAGGGCATATCTTGGTGGTAGGCAAATCTCGGCGTTCTAAGAAGTCTATAATGCCTGCTTGTAGGACAAAAGTGAGGCTGAAAAGGTTAAAACAAACTGACATGTACTGGGGTGCTGCAGGCACTAGAGGGTTTTATAACTTAGTCCTTTCCTTTCTAATGAAAACGTTACAATTCGCAATGTTACGTAACTGCTATAAAGCTAATTTGGGGGAAGTTAGTTTGACTGAGGCGATTATCCCAGTATATAGTACTCTATCTATAGGGCACTTAAATATAATTGCATGTTCATCTGTTCATAATCTATTAGATATGAAACTTTTCGCGAGGTTTTGTTATATAATGTGACCCATAGATTTACTGGGACAATCGCATTTGTACTCAAAGTGGCGCTCTCATCGTAATTATTATTTATTGCTCTCTTAAAATACAAATCTTATCGAAAATTCACAAGATTAATTAACTGTTTTCTGTGTTGTTGTTAATAAGAACTCATACTTAGCAACATTGGCGCCCAACGTGTTACCGATATTGGTGCCCAACGTGTTACCGATTGATATTGGCGCCCAATGTGTTACCGATATTGGCGCCCAACGTGGTACGATATTGGCGCCCAACGTGTTACCGATATTGGCGCCCAACGTGTTACCGATATTGGCGCCCAACGTGTTACCGATCGATATTGGCGCCCAATGTGTTACCAATATTGGCGCCCAACGTGTTACTAATATTGGCGCCCAACGTGTTACTACATATGAGCTCTTATTTACAACAACACAGAAAACAGTAAATTAAACGGATAGTTAGGTACCGTGTATAATAGTGCTCACTTAACTTTATTTTGACACGTTTTTATTATTCCGAATAATAGTACCGACCCTTGCTTAGATTTGACCGTTTTATACTTACACTAAATCAAAAAGCTTACGCAAATTACTGTTCTTAGGGTAAGCGAACCCTCTGACTTTCTTCATGAATGGATGAGGTGCGACTACGTAAGTGCATCTTTCCGATTCCTCAATCCCTTGTCTGGCTTTCGTCAAGTAATCCCCGTACATGAGTTCGTCTATAGCAGTCTGTTCTTTTACTAAAACTATTCCTGATTGTACTAAAGGTAGATAATCGTAATCGCTGCTCAACGATTTGAACTCCGCCCTTCCAGTTGATATCATTCTGTTGAGATAGTATATATCTTCTGTAGGCTGTAAGAAGGTAGATTTTCAAAATTAATTAAGTAGGTAATTAAATAATTAAAGCATAGTTGTATCTAGGTATCTTGTTCATCTCGTTATAATGGCCTCCCGCTTAGGGTTCGAGAACCGAACTGCTTGTAAAAGTGCCTTTTGAGTTTGTATTAATATTTTTACGTTTCAAACGCGGCGTTATTCTCGTAGTAGTCCTAGTGCAATAAAGCCATTATGTTACGTGCATTAGAAAGAAACCTACTGTCCATCCTGCGGTAGGAATAGAAGGTCGAGCCAAAAGAAATGGTACAATCACTAAAGCTAAGGTTTCCTAAGAAAGCGGTGCCGTCACATAGCGGCCGTAATTTTACGGACGTAAAAAGACTATTTGACTTTACGATGTCCAGCACCGCTCTCAAGGAAACCGCGCCGTATTGTTTACATAGACAACGTTCTACGCCGCTAAATTACGGCCGTAATATGACGGCACCGTCATCCTAGGAAACCCTAGCTTAAGCAAGATAGGTACTTTCTAACATTATGGTAACTGTGGTAAGAGATATATTTTGAACTTACAGTAGTAACAACAAATTGTACAGCACTGCCTTCTGAAGCGGTCCATCGGTAGTTCTTCTTATACAGATCTAAAGGGTACTCGATATCAAGAGTGAACTTAGAGAGGGTCAAGAAAGCCGTCAGGTTAGCTGTGTAGAAGGCAGACAGTAGGATTATGAATATCCACCATGTAGTGAACAGCACTCGTGTCGTGTCTGGAAGTAAAGGAAAGGAATCATATTATAACTAAAAAACACCGACAGTACAGTCAACGGCACGTCAGACTATAAAATGTTGAGAGTCCATCTTTATAAAAGTTGTTTTCGTAGTTCAACTGTTTAATCTTACCGTGCTGCCGCCCGTGCCGTCTTTTTTATTCTTTTAGATCTCATATAAAGGTTTGGTTAGACCATAATCTAAGATGTTGAGTATGAAAATTGCCGATTATGGCACCAGCAGCTTATTTTTAATAAAAAAAAACGGATATTTCTGTATGATTTTTACGCAAGTATCGAGAATAACTTATATTAAGTATTATCTACCAAATCTGGCCAGAATATTAAGCACGCATTACTAAATGAAGGTCAGGCGAACATCACCCCATTAATGCTTTCCATTTATCAAAAATCGTCAACCCCTCGTGTATTTTCGTTATAATTTTACTGTAATTACTGAATGAAGGGTGTGACTTACCGTGATGGATGACATAAACCATTAGTCGATACCATCAAGCTTTATATCGGATTTACCGCAACGCAACACATATAGATAGATGGTTATAAGTCAAACACTGCATGTTTTAAAGTACCTATCAATGATGTTTGATTTACTTGGTGGAATGGAATTTTATTCCAAAATAAAATCTAAACATAAGTTATCAGGAAAAGATCGTTCATATCTTGTTGGAGACACAGATTTTTCTATTGAGTTAAAAATTGAACTTTAATTTTTAGATTATCGTTCGCTTATTTAGGTAAACATCTAGTAAACGATATATTTAAGTTTATAAATATCGTTACTTATTGCTATTAAAGCTGATAAGTTTCTTGCGCCCGTTCTTCTTGTCAGTTAAAAATTTTAGTCAGTTTTTTAGTCAGTTTTTTCCACTAATCTTGTCTTAATTGTTGTCTATAGTAAAAAAAACTGCCGCGCAGCGCAATTTTTAACACGTTTTTTAGGTTGTTTTCTCGTTTGTTTGTTTCTTCACAAAGTTTGCGAACGATTTTTTGTCTGTTTCATCCACTAATCTTGTAGTAAGTTGTTTTACATAAGTGATTGATTGATTGACATGATTTGGAAAGCATTTTTTTTATTAAATACAATAAAAGTTTTTGTTCGGTGCCAATTATGGTGCCCCCCCAGACGTGATGCCCTAAGCAATAATTGCTTAATTTGTTTAAGGGTTAATCCAGCACTGAGGATAGCCAGTTGGCCAGTATTATCCCGGTATTTTTTAAATTGTCGCGGCGTAAAAGAGTAGAGCAGAGTTTCACATCTCAAAAAGTGACATTTTTCACTAAGACAACAGTGATGGTGCAACGAGTCGTGTGTTGTATGGCCGCCTTACCTTATTTGGCCGCCCGCAACTAATTTGGGGGCGGCAAGCAAACCACCAGCTGGTGGCGCAAACATGGTGTCATAATTAAACTAAGTAGAGCCTAAAAAGCATACTCACTCGCTTCAGGCGCCAGGTTAGTTCCTTGCTTAATAAAAGCTCCATACACGAACCAGAAGCTGGGATACACTGAAATGGTTCTTTCAGCATCAAAGACCAACTTAGAGCGCAGCTTCGTAAGCAAGGTTATGCACGGACCGTACGATAGAACTGCCACAAGGATCAAGTACCTGTAGGAATCGGAAAACTTACTTGTTATATTGATTATCATCCATCACAATATGGTATACTTACCTATTCTAGGTAATGCCTAACCTAGGTGTAGGTACGAACATAAATGATACCACTGATAATATAAATACTAAACGAAGATGCCTGCAATATTTCAAAGGCAATGTTGAGGTTGAGGGATAATTAGGGCCTGCCGTTTCAAAATTGGATACTTGTTCTCTAAGTTGTGCGGATGTTTTTAAAGATTAAACAGATGTTATTGTAAACTGGCAATACATAACAATGGCCATTTGTTTACTTGAAATAACGCTAGGATATAATTCTATGCTGTCTACTAATTCCTTTAAACTTAGGGGTTGTGAAAGGGTTTATCAACAATAACCTATGCTAGGCGATTTATTATCCTTGGTCCATGGCGATGTTCAGGTGCCTTTGCTTGAGCGATGAAATTTGATGCGCCAGAACCAGAAGCAATAGCCACCTCTATTGCTGCTCCAATAGAGACGGCTTTGTTTCTGCGCATTAAATTTTACCGCTCTCAAGATCCGTGCCGGGGCCTATACAGTACACGTCGACATTTTTATACAGCAATGTCACTTATTTTGTCTATCACTCTCACGAATCACTCTACGTGCTGATAGAAGAGAGCCAGCAGCCGAATCACTCTACGTGCTGATAGAAGAGAGCCAGCAGCTCGTTGTTTGACTTAGTTCTAACCTAAAAGGATTTAACACATTCTCACCACACTGCGTTGTTAAAGGGGGCAAGAAGACCAGATCCTGCGGCTGACTCTTTAGGTCTCTTGAGCATCATCATCCAGACGCCTTCGTCCAGGTCAAAGGAAAATTCCACCTTCTCCTGATACCTCCCAATCTTAGGAAGGAACACCGCTGCCATGTCTACCAGCTGATAAAGAAAAAAATATGGTTTAGGTGCCTACAATTGACTTAACTGCTGAAAAAGGTAGGTAGGTTATCTATATTCAGTATTCATTCAGAGTCATTGATTGACCAACACGCTGTGGTATAGTAGTTTTCCCAGGACATAGGTCGGGATAGGATAAAATTATTAATGGAAATCACGATTAATATCCACTCAACACACTGAGGTATAATGTAAATATAGTCCAGTGCCTCAACAACACGGCTAGATTTCAAACTTATAGCAATCACGATACCCAAGTATCTTACTTCTGGCAAATGGTCTAATCTAGAGCTTGAACTTATAGGATGGTAGAAATACTTACACTTTTGTTAACTAAACCAACCAGAGAATCCTCCGGGTTTTTTCCACCCATCTCGAAGTTTTTCTCAGCCATGACCACCTCGTAAGTGAAATTGAATTTCTTTTGCAGAATATCCACGAGGACAAAGGCCACACCGCCTCCTTTGAGAGTGCCATTCTCGCTTTCCTCCACCCAGCTTAAAGGACGGTTCTTAAAAAAATAGTGCTGCTTTACGAGACGACTTTTAGGAATTTACAGATTTTATTTGGAGCCCTCAAAAGACTTTACCTAGACCACTATTCTGTGCCTAGACCTAGAGCAGCGGCTTTCGAATGGTGTTCCGCGAAACCCGGGTTCCGTAAGAGGCTCTCAGGGGTTCCGCGAAAATTCAAGAGTTGAGTAAATATCTTTTTGTTCTAACTAAATAAATGATTTTATCTTAAAAAGTCATTTTTTAAAATTCAAACTAACTACATACTTATAAGTATTTATAAGATGCTAACACTAAGCCAAAAAGCCTCAGTATGGTGTGATTTCACGTAAAAAAAACCTGTCAAGAGCGAGTAGGACTCGCGCACCGCGGGTTCCGTACCATAATATTTGCACCATTAAACCACACTGCAGAGTAGAATAATAAAATTTGTATTGCAGTTTTAGGTCAGCAGCGCCATCTCTTGACCGATAGTGCAACGAATGTTAACTTTTTTAGAAATTTGATGATTTCTAGAGGTCAAGAATTTGATTTCGCTGACTTAGAGGGTGGAATATTTATATTAGTGGAGGAATATGAGAGCGATAACCAGTTACGTTAAGGCGGTTGTATGACTGAAAGTGGTGCCCTCAGAGGTTTTTGTTTAATAAGTTATTAATAGAAAAACATTTTAATAATGTTTTACGTGGAGTTTTTAGGGCCCATGGTCTAGTATTTTTAGAAGGTATCACTACATGCCCTCGTAGTCATAGCAAATGTGTCAAAACGGCCACTTTTAGCAGTTTTGCTATCTACTTCTAAAAGTGACTCTGACTACGAGGGAATGTAACGATACCGTCTAAAAATACTAGAATGCAGGCCCTAAAAATTCCACGTAAAACACTATTAAAATTGTGTACCTATTAAAATTATATTAAATAAAATTCACGCGGCGCCACTTTCGCTCAAGGTGCCACCTTAAATAAACATCTGCTGTGAAGCTGACTTTTTAAATCGCTATTTTGTATCCAGGTATGTACCTAGCTACTTAGTAATACTAATCAGTGACCATTAATGTCCAAAAAATGTGACTGTATTGTAAACAGACAGGGTCATTCATAAAAATGGCCATTCAAAGCAAAAAAACCGGTCAAGAGCGAGTCGGACTCGTGCTCCAAGGGTTTCCGTACCATCATAATAAATACACTGCAGTCTCTTATCAGAAACTTGAATACCTACTTAAGGAAGGTACCTCTAAAAAGCAAGAAAATTCAAATGATTGGTCTTATGAAGTCGAGTGGGGCTGTGGAAGACGACTTCTTTTTTTATTCTAAAAGCGTTTTATTAAAATTGATACAGCTATGCGTATCTAATTATTTAAATATGATTTCTTGCTTTTTTGAGGTAAGTAGGTAAGTATTTAAGTTTCTGTTTTTATTTCCAGGTTTTTGAAGGAGGTTTTTCTTTTTATTTTAAAAAGCTTTTTTATTCTTTTTTGTGGTATGTAAGCGTGTTACACTTAAGGTATCACTTTCCCAGCAAAAAATATTAATCTAAATCGGTTTAACAAAAACGACGATGTCGTCAAGATAGTTCATACAAAATCATAGAATTTAACCGACTTCTTTCAATTACTTGAAAGTCTTGAAACTACTAAACCGATTAGTATGAAAATTAAATGAGACCATCTAGAGCTTATACCCTTTCGAATGAAAAAAGAATTTTGAAAATCGTGTCGAAGAACATACTTACATACAAAAAAAATTGAAATAAGTAAGAACTCAACTCTTTTTTAGGTTTTTAAAAGTTACTTTTACAAACTATAACTTACATTATATGTTCCGATTTTGAGATGCTTTCCATTAATTTCGTCGGTCATCGCCTTAAATTCTGGAACTTGCACATCTTAAAAAAATTCAAAGAATAATTTTAATGTTTTGATAATAAGTTTTGGAACAGTGTAAGACTACCTAAGTATTATATTTTTTTTGTCGTATGACGTGTGGTCTTCTAGCTAGGCGCATAATTCTCAAACTGGGGACCTATTTTTGAATCGCTCGGCTGGCGTCGAACGCTCTTTTGACTGATTTTCGTTCGACATATGACTCAAAACAATGAGATGTCCAACGAAAATCAGTAGAAACGAGCGCTCGACTGGAGTCGAGCGATTCAAAATAGGGCCCCAGTCCTTTCTCAAAATGACTATGAAATTGTACTTTGCTAAATATTGTTAATACCTGACAATAATTAACGGTTTATATAGGTTCCTAAATTGTTTTCCTGTTTCTTTATATATGTAACTTTATATAAGTATATTTATTTTTACCTCTTATAGGATTGTCGTAGACCGGCTCGCAAAATGTGGCATTGCAAATCGACGCAATTATGAGGTCAACACCTATGGCCATTGCATTTTAAACTTTATGACCTGTTGTGTTCAAACTAAATATTTCGTCATTGATTGATTATGATTTTGGACGCGGATGATAGCCGCAAGGCGTTGTGTCGCCTCGTTGACATGTTACCGAGTGAGGACAGTCGTGTGCGGTGAGGATGACCCGATGGGGTGTCACCACACCACCCATCACCCACCATGGATTTTATGCAATTACTGCTTATATTTATAACGAAGCCTAGGTATAGCTACGTGCAAGATAATGTGTAGGTACGTTTGCATACTGTGGAATGGCTAGGTTTTATAGTGGTCCTACTGGACTACTTTCTATATAAAGGTGTAGGTAACTGACCTAAGTTGTTGATAATTATTTATTTTGATAGCCGGTCCATATGTCTGGGTTTCACTATTCATATTTTTTTCTAAAAATTATTTTAACCTAGTATAAGTATTAATTTTATTTTAATGGGGAATGTCCGAAGAAAAGAAAATGGCTGAATATTTTTTATAGGTAGGAATAAGCTCCTAGTAATAGAAAAAAGTTTCAGAATTTTCGGTTGCGTCAAAATTTTTTAATAAATTAAAGTCTCTTCGACGTCACCACCTGCCACAACAACAGCAAATATTAAAAAAAAAGTTTTTACATTTTGTGTTGAAACTTTTTTTTAATAGCATGTTGTGGTTATGACTGCTGTTACTTTCGTATATTTGTGAAGTCGAAGTGACTTTTTTTTATTTTTATTTATACGCAACCGAAAATTCTGAAACTTTTTTCTATTACTAAGAGAGCTTATTCCTACCTATAAAAAAATATTCAGCCAAATTGTTTTTTTTTTTTCGGACATTCCCCATTTTTGCTGTTGTTTCCTGAGCATGCAGTTGTCACCAATAATTGAGTTTCCACTAAGCATTGCACAGTTACTTATGTTTAATTTATATCATATCATAATGTGAAGTAAACTTGTTGGTTATGTAATAAAAAAATAAAATAAAATACCTAAGTAGGTACCTAGTACCTACACTAGGCACTTACTGATATGTTCTGACTTGAAAAACCTCCTTTAAAAACCTTGAAAAACAACTCTAAAACAGCTTTAAAAATAAACAGCTCTAAACAGCAAGAAATAATATTCAAATCTGCATAATTAATATTTAAGTACCTACTTGCCTACGTTACGTTTATCTGATAATGATAATACCTATTAAAAAACGTCTTATGAAGTCGGGTGGGGATAAAATTGAGAATGCGAAACCACAATAAAAATTAAAAAGTATTAGGTACTTACCTATATATACTACTACCTATATGTACTACCTATATCCTTTGGCTCCACCATAGACATAGAAAAATTTTCGCTGCGCTCAAGGGCTCCTAGGGTTGCCAACTTTTTTGCGTCAAATATAGTAGTTTCAAGATTTTTAGTGTAAAAATATAGTAGATGGCAAAAAGTCCAAAAAAATATAGCAGGTTGCCGTTTTGTATGAAGGATTTTTAAGTACCTACCTAGTGCATTTTTCATACTTAAGTCATTTTCATAATTTATTCAACAACCATAAAGACAAATGTTTAATCACAAAATTATTACTTATGCAATTACTTGGAAACTTCACTTGGAAAAATATAGTAGTTTTGCCTACTATATATTTTTTCAAAAAATATAGTAGGCGGGTCCTCAATATAGTAGGATACTATATTATATAGTAGGGTTGGCAACCCTAGCTCCACCCTACTTCAAAAGACGTTTCAGTGCAGAGTCGAATATTATTTCTTGTTTTTTAGAGCTGTTTATTTTAAAAAGCTGTTTTAGAGCTGTTTTCTTAAGGTTTTTGAAGGAGGTTTTTATTCTTAAAAAAAAAAAGATTTTTATATTTTCAACCTTTTGTAGGTATAAATGTAAGTGATGATCACATATTATAAAACAAAGTCCCTCGCCGCGCCTGTCTGTCTATCTGTTTGCGATAAACTCAAAAACTACTAAACGGATTTTCATGCGGTTTTCACCAAATAATAAAGTGATTCCTTAGGAAGATTTAAGTGTATAAAAAAATTGTGTTAAAAAACAAAAAACCGACTTCAAAACCCCACTCTACCTCTAAAAAGTAATAAATAATATTGAAATCACTAGATACGCATTATCATTGTAATAAAACATGCTATTGAAGTCGGGTGGGGCTGGAGGACAACTTTTTTTTTATTCTAACAGCCCCACCCGACTTCAATAGAAGTGTTTTATTACAATGATCTAGTGATTTCAATATTATTTATTGCTTTTTAGAGGTAGAGTGGGGTTTTGAAGTCGGTTTTTTGTTTTTTAAAACAATTTTTTTCTTTTTTTCTTTTTAGAGTAAGTTTTTTCTGTATTAGATATATTATCTAGGTAGGTAGATGGAAAAATCCGTTTGGCCAAACGTGAGATAATCGCGGACAACCATGCATACGGGTCAAACTGAGAAGAGAACCTCCTTTTTTAAAGTCGGTTAAAATACCAAAACCTTGTCCTAAGTGTAACAAATACTTTTCTGAAAACCGCATCAAAATTGGTTCAGCTAAACGCGAGATAATCGCGGACAAGCATACATATATAGGAGTCAAACTCAGAACCTTCTTTTTTGAAGTCGGTTAAAACATTGAAATCTTCTCTTAAGTATAACAAATACTTTTCTGAAAACTGTATCAAAATCGGTTCAGCCAAACGCGAGATAATCGCGGACAAACATACCTACATAATACGAGTCAAACTCAGAAACTTCTTTTTTTTCGAAGTCGGTTAAAATACTAAAACCTTCTCCTAAGTGTAACAAATACTTTTCTGAAAACCGCATCAAAATCGGTTCAGCCGAACGCGAGATAATCGAGGACAAACATACATACATACATACAGGTCAAACTGAGAACCTCCTTTTTTTGTTTTTTGAAGTCGGTTAAAAAGTTGAGGTTTTATGTAAATTGGTGGAATAAGGAAAAATAAAGATAATTGTTGAAGAAGTCTGCAAAAATTAAGCCGACTGGGAGCTTGCATTGAAAACGCTGCATAAGCCTTTTGAGCTATAACAAAATAATGTAGGTATAATGGAATTATTCCTCCTTTATAGGTCTACAAAAAAGTCTGCGATGGCATGGGTAGCTATCTTTAAAGAATAAGTGTTAACGGATCATACCTACATAACATAACATGTTATGCTGATGCTGGTTACCAAGAACCTTATATTCATATTCTATATAAGGTTCTTGCTGGTTACATACAGTCGAAGAAGGATATGAATGAATGGTAAGATTGGTAAGTTAGCTCAGTGGACTAGCGATTCAAGAGTGGAATTTCGATATCGTTCATTGTTCAGGAAAATGTAATATTGTAGTAGCGGATAGCGCGTTTAAGGGAACATCGGCGGGCTGATTATCTAATTAGAAACCACCTAGCAACCAGTCTCATTTGACATATGAATGTGATACATTGCTACTTCTTTTTGGGGTGACAAAAAAATCATACCAAAGAAAAGTAGCAATGTAACCTATGTCTAATGAAACCGGTCGCTAAATAGTTTCTATTTTCGATAATCAGCCTGCGGATTAGCGTATAGTTGGCAGCCTCACCATGGAATTAGAAGGTTTTGACTAGGTCAAAAAATTGTTAGTAAATAGTTATAAATAGTGAACTATAGCATATAAATAGTGATACTATGGTTCAAAAGATATTTGAGTATCTTGGTGAGGCTGCTATCTTGACGTCAAGCTAGCAGACACCTTAAGAAATACAGTTCGTATCAATGTGATTTATATGCCAAAAAATTGTTAGGAAATAGTGAATCGTATACGCAAAATTTCAATAATATTGCTTCAGTACAAGCCGAGATATTACGATCTCAAAGTGGGCTGCTAACTTGACGTTTCTGGCAATGGCGATTCCAGAGAAACGGGTACAAGTTATAAACAAATAAATATATCAAAAAATTGTTAGTGAAATTGTGATTCTTACGATATAAATTAAAAAAGAATTCTTCATTGCTATTTTCTAAAATTCGAATGTTAACTTCTACATAGTACTCTAAATATAGGCTGTCGATCAATATTAAACTTTGCTCCACGGTAATAAGGTTTAAACTTGATTGCAATCATAAGGTGAGTACTATCAAGCAAAAAAGTGAAATTTATATTTTTTGACTGTGTCAATAGTCATATCCTCCGCGGGCTGATTATCTAATTAGAAACCACCTAGCGACCGGTTGCAGTTCATAGATGATAGTGATCCATTGCTACTTCTTTTTGGATTAAAAAAAACATACCAAAGAAAAGAAGCAATGTATATGGAATGAAACCGGTCGCTAAATAGTTTCTTTTTAGATAATCAGGGTGCGGTTCAAGGCTATTGATTTGGTATAAGTAAACAAATATTTTTCTAGTTACTTTTTTTAATTTATTTTTTATTAAATCTCATCAAAAAAGATTTGATTGTGTAATACTACTCTAATAATAATTAATACTACTACTCTAATCATCGGTAATACCACAGTCTAGAGAGTATTCTTCTTACAGTCGGACATCGCCCTTTGTGTTGGCGCAAAAGCCGCCGTTCGTCTAGACAGTTGACGCAACGACTAAAAGTGTAAGGGTTGACACGATGTAATTTGCCTTTTCGAATTTTAAAAATATATAGGAAAAATAAGATAGACACTTCAAAAAATTTGTTTTATTCTTTGAATTATTTATTGTCATTTTTTTCTAGAAGGTAAGAATATTTTTTTCAAATTTGTCTCTTTTCCTTCCTTTAATGCTCTTAAAATAAGGAAAAGAAAAAGTTTTTCTTAGTATTTTCTCTTTTTTTCTTCTTCTTGCATCATAAGTGCGAGGAATTATTATTATGGAAAGGATATGTAAAGGATGTATGATAATCATAATTTTAATTGTAAATCATTACTAATTTAGGGCTAAATAAGTATAAAATAAATCTTAAATTAGTACTCAATTAGGAAATAATAATGAAAAAATAAGTTCCAAGATGGCGGCTGACAACTTTTTTGTTTATGGGCCGATATCGATGAAACTCGGTTTTTGGTACCATTTTGACACAAAAATAACAACGCAAGGTAACGCAATGTGAAAATATTAAAAAGTTCAAGATGGCGGCCAACTTTTTTGTTTGCGGGCCGATTTCGATGAAACTCGGTTTTTGGTAGTATTTTGACAAGAAAACAGCAACGCAATGTTAAAAATGTAAAAAATTCAAGATGGCGGCCAACTTTTTTGTTTGCGGACCGATTTCGATGAAACTTGGTTTTTGGTAGTATTTTGGCAAGAAAACAGCAACGCAATGTTAAAAAAAATAAAAATTCAAGATGGCGGCCAAGTTTTTTGTTTGCGGACCAATTTCGATGAAACTCGGTTTTTGGTAGTATTTTGACAAGAAAACAGCAACGCAATGTTAAAATGTAAAAAAATTTCAAGATGGCGGCCAACTTTTTTTTTTGCGGGCCGATTTCGATGAAACTCGGTTTTTGGTAGTATTTTGACAAGAAAACAGCAACGCAATGTTAAAAAAAATAAAAATTCAAGATGGCGGCCAACTTTTTTGTTTGCGGACCGATTTCGATGAAACTCGGTTTTTGGTCGTATTTTGGCAAGAAAACAGCAACGCAATGTTAAAAAAAAAACAATATGGCGGCCAACTTTTTTGTTTGCGGACCAATTTCGATGAAACTCGGTTTTTGGTAGTATTTTGACAAGAAAACAGCAACGCAATGTTAAAATGTAAAAAATATTCAAGATGGCGGCCAACTTTTTTGTTTGCGGACCGATTTCGATGAAACTCGGTTTTCGGTAGTATTTTGACAAGAAAACAGCAACGCAATGTTAAAATGTAAAAAAAAATTCAAGATGGCGGCCAACTTTTTTGTTTGCGGGCCGATTTCGATGAAACTTGGTTTTTGGTAGTATTTTGGCAAGAAAACAGCAACGCAATGTTAAAAACCGGCCAAGTGCGAGTCGGACTCGCGCACGAAGGGTTACGTACCAAAAAACGGCAAAAAAAATACGTTTGTTGTATGAGAGCCCCCCTTAAATATTAATTTTATTCTGTTTTTACAACAAACATGTTTTTTTGCCGTTTTTTGGTACGAAACACTTCGTGCGCGAGTCCGACTCGCACTTGGCCGGTTTTTTAACTCACTCTAATGTTCGAAACAACCAAGATCTTTAAATGTCATTAACAGTACAAAGTCTTCGTTTTCCATTTGGAATAGGAATAATTGAAACTTTGCTTTATTTTGAATCAAATAAATGCCGTGTATGTGCCGGCCTAGAATAGCACTACCCCCTATCATCCCGTGGGTGTCGTAAAAGGCGACTAAGGGAGCATAGCCTTCAAGAGACGGGCAGCAGCGTCTCCAAAAAACCTTGGCCTACTGCGATCGCCAACCCGCCTGCCAAGCGTGGCGATTATGGCAAACCCCCCCTCATGCACAATGGATTGAAAACTCGGCCCCCAGTCCCCGGCAGCCCCGCTATTCCTAGCTACGGTAGCGGCTACGGTAACGGCGGGGCAGGGGGTGCTAAGAATCCCCGGGTACGGCTCGGCTACCAACAACGACGACAACTGCACCTGGCAACTTATAACACGCGCACACTGATATGACTGATGACTATACTGCAATATTCATCCATATATCTTATGAATTAGAGATGTTTTTACCATGGAGTGAGAATCTTAACTTGCCGTAACACAGTCTCGACTAGCACGGAAGGTAAAGAACACTTTTTGTTGTGACACCCTCAATTTACAACTTTGTCTAAATTTTTTAACAATATTGGAAATTTAATACCTTTGGAAGATCTAAAATAAGTAAACAAAATAAGTAAACTGAGGACCGACGCGAAGTTAACCGAGTTGGAAGAAGTTATCAGCAAGTTACACTGGGACATTATCGGGTTATCTGAAGTCCGAAGAGAGGGAGCGGACTCGATAATCCTTAACTCCGGTAACTTGCTGTACTACCGGGAGGGCGACCAACAGTCCCTAGGTGGGTCGGGTTCATCGTCCACAAGTCCCTTGTCAACAACGTGATTACCATCGGAAGTGTGTCGACCAGGGTGGCGTACCTTATACTCAGAATATCCAAACGGTATTCGTTGAATGTCATACAGGTTTACGCACCGACCTCGACGCACCAAGATGACGAAGTGGAGGCTATGTATGAGGAGATCTCTAAAGCCATGCATAGCTACAAAACCCACTACACTGTTGTGATGGGGGACTTCAATGCAAAGTTGGGGAAACGATGCGGTGATGAGCTGAGAGTGGGGCAATTTGGAGTTGGGCAACGGAATGCCAGAGGCCAGATGCTGGCCGACTTTATGGAGAAGGAGAACCTCTTTATGATGAACTCCTTCTTCAGGAAGCCGGAAAGCCGGAAGTGGACCTGGATGAGCCCAGACGGTAAAGTCAGAAATGAGATAGATTTTATCATGTCGACGAAAAAGCAAATATTCAATGATGTCACTGTGATCAACGCCGTCAAGACGGAGAGCGATCACCGATTGGTACGTGGCACATTGAATATCAACCCAAAGCTGGAAAGAAGTCAGCATGTACGAGATTAGTATGGCTCTCAAACAGCTGAAAAACAACAAGACGGCGGGTGACGACGGAATCACTACAGAACTTCTGAGAGTGGGCGGTAAGCCGATACTTAAAGTCCTCCAGAAGCTTTTCAATTCCGTCATCGTCGAGGGCAGAACGCCGAAGGCATGGAACATAAGTGAGGTGATTTTATTCTTTAAAAAGGGTGATAAGTCCCTCCTAAAGAACTACAGACCCATCTCACTTCTGAGCCATGTCTATAAGTTGTTTTCGAGAGTCCTTACGAATCGTCTCGCTCGCAAGTTCGACGACTTCCAACCTTCAGAACAAGCCGGATTTCGAAAAGGCTTTAGCACCATAGACCACATCCACACGCTGCGGCAGGTTATACAGAAGACCGAAGAGTATAATCTGCCACTTTGCTTGGCGTTCGTGGATTATGAGAAAGCCTTTGATTCGATTGAAACCTGCGGCGGTGCTGCAGTCTCTCCAAAGGTGCCAAGTGGACTACAGGTATATCGAGGTGTTGAGGTATTTATACAAAAATGCCACCATGTCGGTCCGAGTACAGAACCAGAGAACAAATCCTATCCAACTGCAGCGAGGTGTGAGACAGGGAGATGTTATCTCTCCGAAACTGTTCACAGCTGCGTTGGAGGATATCTTTAAACTCTTAGACTGGAAAGGGCTCGGCATCAACATTAATGGCCAGTACCTAACACACCTTCGTTTTGCCGATGATATAGTCCTTATGGCTGAGACCATGGAAGACCTGAACACAATGCTCGAAGATCTCCGTAGTGCTTCCAAAAGAGTGGGTCTCAAGATGAACATGGATAAGACGAAAATTATGTCAAATGACCATGTTGTACCCTCTCCAGTTCATGTTGGGAACACTACACTTGAAGTTGTTGACCACTACGTATACCTAGGACAGGCAGTCCAGTTAGGTAAGTCCAACTTTGAGAAAGAGATCTCTCGTCGAATCCAACTCGGGTGGGCAGCATTCGGGAAGCTTCGAAAAATCTTCGCGTCCGACTTACCTCAGTGTCTCAAGACGAAAGTCTATGAACAGTGTGTGTTGCCAGTGATGACTTATGGCAGTGAAACGTGGTCGCTAACTATGGGTCTCATAAGGAGGCTCAAGGTCAGCCAGCGTGCAATGGAGAGAGCCATGCTCGGCGTTTCCCTGCGTGATCGAATCAGAAACGAGGAGATCCGCAGGAGAACTAAAGTAACCGACATCGCTCGAAGGATTGCTCAGCTGAAGTGGCAATGGGCAGGACACATAGCGAGAAGAACTGATGGCCGTTGGGGCGGAAAGGTTCTGGAATGGCGACCGCGCACCGGACGACGCTCCGTGGGTAGGCCCCCGACAAGGTGGACCGACGATCTGGTGAAGGTCGCGGGAAGCCACTGGATGCGGACAGCGCAGGACCGATCGTCGTGGAGATCCTTAGGGGAGGCCTATACCCAGCAGTGGGTGTCGTGCGGCTGATATGATGATGATGATGATGATGAATCAAATAAAATCCGTTTTTTGAGGATCTACTATGATCATTTTAAAAATTAAAATTACACTCTAATGTTTGGAACGCCGCCGCAGTTAGAGCGTTTGGTTGCACCCGGAGCGTAGGTTCGGAACGCAACCCTGCGGCGCTCCGCGAACCGCGCTCCGCAGTGTGGCCAGATTGAATTTTACGAAAATAACGAAGCACCTCAAAAAATACTGAAACATACCAAGTTGCACATGGAAAATATACCGATAAAAGAACTGATTTTCAAAACAGGTTTTATTCATTTATCATCACAATTAATGTTTAAATTATATTTTAACATTCTATTCGAAGGCTTCTTATCTGTAACTTAGAGTCTGTTCGGAACTTTTTTGTTTGTGGGCCGATTTAGATGAAACTCGGTTTTGGGTACTATTTCGACAACAAAACAACAACGCAATGTTAAAAATATAAAAAATCCAAGATGGCGGCCAACTTTTTTATTTGTGGGCCGATTTAGATGAAACTTAGTTTTGGGAACTATTTCGACAACAAAACAGCAACGCAATATTAAAAATATAAAAATACAAGATGGCGGCCAACTTTTTTGTTTGTGGGCCAATTTAGATAAAACTCGGTTTTGGGTACTATTTCGACAAAAAAACAGCAACGCAATGTTAAAAATATAAAAAAATCCAAGATGGCAGACAACTTTTTGTTTATGGGCCGATTTAGAAAAAACTCGGTTATGGGTACTATTTCGACAACAAAACAGCAACGCAATGTTAAAAATAGGAAAAATCCAAGATGGTTTTAGATGAAACTCGGTTTTGGGTAGGGTGTAGTGTGGTACAATGAAACACCAAAAGTTTTGAGTCTCATATTTCTCTCATTTTTGTAGATATGAATTCCATTTTTTACAGGAACGGAGTCTACTCAATTAGGTATAGTATGGCATTTATAGTTTCATTAATAAATAGATACATAACCAATAACAAGACTTTTAAAAGAAAATGGGAATTGTTTCATTGTGTACACCTAGGTGGAAGAAACACCCCATGTCCAACAATGAAACACTGTTATTAATTTTGCCTTTTTATATAAAGTGGAACAAGTAAATTACAAAATCTGTTGAATTACAATCAATGAAGGTTTTTTCAGAGTATTCCACAATTATTCAGACTTTAAAAGTACCTCTAGGTTTGTCTCCGGTACAATTATTTAGTGACTTAAAGATTAACGAGTCCTAATTTTTTAAATCTTAGTTAGGTACCTTTTTTAGACAAAAACTATTTAAAATCAACAGTAACTCATAATAGGCATTAATGTCTTAAGTAAAGTTTGAGCGTGGGCGGGGACTTTTATTGTCCATTTTAGCAAGTCTAGCGCTAAAATGAATGTTGCCTTCGTTGATTGATAGGACACTTTATAACCTTAGAAAGCTGCAGAACTGTATTAACCAAATTTTTCTGCTTGTTTTCTGGGACGCATTGTATTTCAATATTTGTTGAACGTGTCTGTAACTCAAGCTGTGCCAGTCTAGAAGAAAGGTTTTGATTAGCTGAACGTAGCGACTCATTTTCCTTGCGGACATCATTCAAAGTGGCCAACTGGGCGGCGTGTTGCGTTTTTATGCTATCCAGATCCTGGCTGAATGCCGAGAGAGATGATTCAAAGCCAACTATCATATTTTGCAAGGCAACAATTTTTGGATTAATAACATCCTCAAAAGCATTGTAAATCTCCTCTCTAATAATGTCCCTTAAATCATTGACCGACAGGAACAACTCGTTGGCGCAGGAAAACTTGACTTCAAGCGCTGGGTAACGAAGCTATCATTGGAGGCAGTGGGTAATTTAGCTCTCGTTGGTGTAATCGTGTTATTACCCTTTTTGGGCTCGCGAATGTGGCAGAAATCACAAATTCAGGAGTTTTTAGAATCAGCTGTCATCGCATTCTAATCTGCGAGTAAATATGCAGTGCACTGCAAATGATAATTGTCTTTGCAACGTTTACATTGCATGAATATTGCTCCATCCATGATATTAGGACATCCCGCGCACTCAGATGATCCTTTAGTCGACATATTTTTATTCTTATACAATTACTCTCAATAATCTTATACCTTACTACGGCTTTGGTGAATGAAGATGTTTTAGTAAATCAAAATTAATTGAAAAGTAATGTCCAAAAATATCTTCAATACAAAATAAAAAAAAAAATTCTTTAAAAATAAATAAAAGTCTCTAAAAAAATTTGGGAGAAAAAGTCTTTATAAGCGAGGATCGATCTTCGGGCCACGCACAGCTGAATTCAGTATGCAGCACTCAGTGTGCTAACGTATGCGCCAAAGCGACTTAAAGCGTTCAAAGTATTGATCAGTTAAGTAGGGTTTGAAACTTGATGTATGAGTTGGTTTGAGTATGAGGTCAAGACGAAAATAATGATTATTGTACTACCTCAACACTGATAATATCACTGATGATAATATTTAGTTTTAACACTGGAGATGAGATTTATTACGCAAATTAAAGCGCAGTTTTATCACTTTTCTGAGGATAATGCTCAGACTATATTCAGCAGTTTTTAATAATCCACTGATTAAAAAAGGCACTGAATATTTTTTTCTACAAACGATATCACTGGTGAATCACTAGACAAATTATTGATTTAACTTGATTCCAAATGTTAGAATTGTGATTTAAAATTATTCGGCAATATTTAACGTAGAGACTGTGTTTACTACAAAGCGCCATCTGGCGGATTTAGATGAAACTCCGTACTATTTCTAACCTGTTGCTGTTTTGTTGTCAAAATAGTACCGAAAACCGAGTTTCATCTAAATCGGCCCACAAACAAAAAAGTTGGCCGCCATCTTGGGTTTTTTATATTTTAAACATTGTGTTGCTGTTTTATTGTTAAAATAGTACCCAAAACCGAGTTTTATCTAAATCGGCCCATAAACAAAAAAGATGGCCGCCATCTTGGATTTTTTATATTTTTAACATTGCGTTGCTGTTTTGTTGTCGAAATAGTACCCAAAACCGAGTTTTATCTGAATCGGCCCACAAACAAAAAAGTTGGCAGCATCTTGGGATTTTTATATTTTTAACATTGCGTTGCTGTTTTGTTGTCAAAATAGTACCCAAAACCGAGTTTCATTTAAATTGGCCCACAAATAAAAAAGTTGGCCGCCATCTTGTATTTTTATATTTTTAATATTGCGTTGCTGTTTTGTTGTCGAAATAGTTCCCAAAACTGAGTTTCATCTAAATCGGCCCACAAACAAAAAAGTTGGTCGCCATCTTGGATTCTTTTATATTTTTAACATTACTTTGCTGTTTTGTTGTCGAAATAGTACCCAAAACAGAGTTTCATCTAAATCGGCCCACAAACAAAAAAGTTGGTCGCCATCTTGGATTTTTTATATTTTTAACATTGCGTTGCTGTTTTGTTGTCAAAATAGTACCTAAAACCGAGTTTCATCTAAATCGGCCCACAAACAAAAAAGTTGGCCGCCATCTTAGATTTTTTATATTTTTAACTTTGCGTTGCTGTTTTGTTGTCGAAATAGTACCCAAAACCGAGTTTCATCGAAATCGGCCCCCAAACATAAAATTTGGCTGCTATCTTTTAGATTTATTTATTTATTATTAGTTTAGATTTATTACTAAAATTGTAATAATAGGCACGATCTGGCAACATTACCATGTGGTAAATACTGAGCCTGTAGGCGTGCGTTTTCATTCCATCGTTGGAATTGGAATTATCAGTATTTACCACACAGTTGGACCACAGTAAATACTGTGTGTGTAGCCGTCGCCTTATACGTAATTATAGTGCGACTATCTTGAATTAATATTTATCTTGTTAATACAGTCGCACTAAAACGTAACAGTACCATCAACATTTCAAAAACGGTAATCAAGCATAAATCCCAAGTTTGTTCTTTTTCAAAACAGACTCTACTGATCTTTGCTTCTGAATGAAATATAGACTTAATCCGGGAAATTCCTTGAACATCAATGTTTGCGGGGACTTAACACCGTAGTTACCATAACTTTATAACCAAAATATACCGAAAATACTTACTTCCGCTAATATACCTACAAAAATACTGATGTTCGGTAAAGTCGATAAAATATACTGAAAAAGTATTAAAATACTGAATCTGGTCACACTGGCGCTCCGCGCTCCGTGTTCGCGTGTTCGCATCGGATCCCAAATATGGAGCGTGCTCCAAGGTTCGCGGAGCGCGGAGGTTCGCAAACCTGAGTGGGGACACACCCTAACGTTAAAGTTTCAGTTACTAAAAAAAAATACAAAATATTCATTTTCAAAAAATTACAGGTTAGGGTATTTTCATTAGACTCCTCCCTTTAAGTTATAGTTTTAACGTTAGGTACCTTATTAGTAGTAAAATATTTGTAGTTTTTCCTACACTAAATAAATGAACTGAGAGTAGAGTATTAAACGACCAAATTTTTTTTGATGAGATATAATCAAAAATTTTTTGATTGTGTCAATACTCTAAGAAATAAAAAAGTGGGTAGAAAAATATTTGTTTACTTATACCAAATCAATAGCCTTGAACCGAGGATATGACTATAGACACAGTCAAAAAATTTAAATTTCACTTTTTTGCTTGATAGTACTCACCTCATGATTGCAATCAAGTTTAAACCTTATTACTGTGGAGCAAAGTTCAATATTGATCGACAGCCTATATTCAGAGTACTATGTAGAAGTTAACATTCGATTTTTAGAAAATAGCAATGAAGAATTCTTTTTTTATTTATATCGTAAGAATCACAATTTCACTAACAATTTTTTGATATATTTATTTGTTTATAACTTGTACCGTTTCTCTGGAATCGCCATTGCCAGAAACGTCAAGTTAGCAGCCCACTTTGAGATCGTAATATCTCGGCTTGTACTGAAGCAATATTATTGAAATTTTGCGTATACGATTCACTATTTCCTAACAATTTTTTGGCATATAAATCACATTGATACGAACTGTATTTCTTAAAGCTTCGTACAGACTGAGGCGAGCGAATCGCGCGCGTCGCTCATTTTGACAGATTTTGATCACGTAACTCAAAGCAATAGCCATAGCCATTGCCATAGCAATTTCTTTGACAATGGCTATGGCTATGGCTATCACTTTGAGTTACGTGATCGCACTCGCGAATTTCGCGCGGAATTCGCCTCAGTCTGTACGAAGCTTAAGGTGTCTGCTAGCTTGACGTCAAGATAGCAGCCTCACCAAGATACTCAAATATCTTTTGAACTATAGTATCACTATTTATATGCTATAGTTCACTATTTATAACTATTTACTAACAATTTTTTGACCTAGTCAAAACCTTCTAATTCCATGGTGAGGCTGCCAACTATACGCTAATGCCTGCGGGAGGGAGTTAAGGCGTAGCGGAAATGCTTTTCTTTATAAAAGTGTGCGTAGAAATGGGGAGATACGTGATATGGCCTAGGAATTTATTGCAGAATGTGATGCATGAGCATATAGTAAGTATGCACGTCTCTATAAAAAAAAATTGGGAGTTACAAGGCGTGATAAAGTTTGGCCGCATGTTGGAAACTGATCTGTAGGCTGTTCTTAACTAATATTGAGCTGGGCCAAACTATCCTTACATATGAATCCAAACGGCGGCGGGTTGAAGTAGCGTTCCGCCCGGCTTCATTCTAAAAATTATAACTATCCCGGTTTAGCTAATAGGTAACCGGGACGGTGCAAGTGTGGTGTCAATTTCGGATAAATCAATGACGTAGAATTCATTTCTAGTTTAAAAAAATGCAATTTATGTAGCAGTTTCTGAAAAATTGCTCAATAACCAAAATATTCAACTACATATTTTTACTTTTAGTCACCGTAAACATTAAACTGGTGCATTTATTTCCAAACAAAAAATATTTTACTAATGCCTATTTAATGCAGATTTGAAATAATACAACTTTGAAGTACCTTTACAAACCATAAATAGCGGAAAAAATATTTAAACGTCGCGCGCCGAGAGCCTAGAGTTCACTTTCGAAATAAATTACCATCTTTGACAAGGTTTACCATGAAAAAATCAAAAGTCCGGAGAAAAGGCCCGATATCCATTGAAAAATCCTGAGATTTGTAGCAGTTTGAGAACAACTTACGGGGGGGATAGTCGGCAGCGGCGAACTGATTAAATAATTAAAAGCTTATTTATCCTTCTATTAAATGTACTAAATTTTGTTGAAAATTCTAAAAATCCTGAGATTTCAAAATCCGGCCGCAATCCTGAGCAAATGCTGTTAGCTTTACAGAAGTACAGAACTAATTTACCCGAAGAGTTATGAATCTCCATATAAATTAATCATGGGTGTTACAAGTCCTGATTTTGGCCACATGATGAAAACAGTTCTGTAGACTGTTCATAACTAGTGTTGAGCAGGGCCAAACTGTCCTTACAAAAGAATCCAAATGGCGGCTACTTATGATTTATTTTAGTCGAAGACATTATTATTTTTAAAATAACTCAAAAATAATAAGTGCTCCACAAAAACTTTATATGGCAATTATGTTACAAATAAATTTATCTATTACTTTGCTTTTCGTAAAACTTTTGATAAATCTAATAGTTTATGAGATAAAATGATTTACAATAAGGCGTTTCTTTTTGAAACGATAAAAAAAGAAACGCCATAGGGTAGAGGCACCAATAAATGAACGATTAAGGGTTTTTGGCAACTTTGAATACCTTTTTCTCAGCCTTGTCGAGCTATAGGCGCTTGCTGATATTTTTTATGATTTCGAATTATCCTCATGATTTTAATAGTTCAAGAAAATAATTCCTTAATCTACCAGTTTTTGATAAATATTTTTTTATATATAAAATTTATGTTTTTACCCCTTTAGTTGAATGCTGTGTCTTAATTATGAACGTTTTGAACCCAATAGTTGAACTAACATTTGAATGGGAAATAACTATAGGGTGTACCCGTGTACGTCATTTTAATTCTTAAAATTTGGTAAATAAACAAGTTTTTATGAATAAGTTCTTTTATTTATTATTTATTATAATCTAAAAATCACAGATATGATTATAATATAATAATTCTTTTTAGGCATTTTAACTTTAATAACCTGTTGGTTTCTTTGAGATCAATTAACAATGTTTACATTTATAAACTAATCAACTTTAATTGAAAAACTTATGAAACTAGTTAAAATATTAATTTGACGACCTGATTGGTGCAGTGGTCAACATGCCGCCTACCACGCAAGAGGTCCCGGGTTCGATTCCCGGCCGGGCAAAAATTGAAATGATGAATTTTAATTTCTGTGACGGGTCTGGGTGTTACTATGTATAATAAGTATATATTTAAAAAGTATATAAGTAGTATATCCGTTGTCTAGTACCCATATTACAAGCTTTGCTTAGTTTGGGGCTAGATGGCGCTGTGTGAAATTGTCCAAGCATTTATTATTATTATTATTATTAATCAGTCTTGAGAAGTACCCACATTTATATTAGTTAACATATTATTTATCCACCAAATCAACAAAATTATAAAATTAGAACCTAATTATTGATATCAAAATTCTTCATTTAATACTAACAAATTTAACATCAGAATGAGTTACTAAATAAATCTGAATCTGAGTCCAAGATGAGTGAGTGAACTTTACATTTTTATGAAGTACTTATTAGATAATGTAAACTAAATTATGTTATTCACACAAATTGAGATCAAACTTAGCGTTTTCAAATGTAATCAATCCTCTTCTTCCGATTAGTGGGGACGGCAAAACGTTTATTATGGCCGATTTTGACACTTCTGTTAAATCAGCAGTAGAGGGCTCATTGAAATATGTCAAATTGTCAAATTTGCTTGCTTTCTTTCTTAAACATTTAACTTTAACTAAGTTATCCTGAAAGTCAATCTTTAGCACTTGCCCGACGTAGTAGCGATTTCTTTTATTAGTCTTAAACTTCAGCACAACATAATCTCCAAAACTCATATTATTGTCCTTATCTTTAATTAGACTTTCTTTACTTTCTTTGGTCCTCTCAGTCTCTCCAGTACTTACAACTAAACTAGTGGTAGTAGTAGCAGTTTCCTTTTTCACGATTTTAGCTACTGTCTTTGGAGCTGGCGTTTCTTCTTTTGCAGCAGCATAAGCTTTAGCTTTGCTGACTGTAGTATTTATTTTCTTTTCCTTAGATTTCTTTTCTTTAATATTTTTTTCTTTTTCTGCTTTTTTTTGTTCTCGCTGGATTTTTCTTTTCATTATATCTTCGGCTTTCTTTTTCTTTTCATTTTCCTTGAGTGCCAAATATTCCTTAAATTTTTTTGATGTTATTGCTAGAGGCATTGGTGACTGTACTCGCTTTCGCTTTGTGCCTTTTTTGTGTTCAGGAAGTTTCAGCAACTCATCAATCTTATCTTTTATTACCTTGGAACAGCCCGGTTCATTATTTTCCAGAGTTATATCACGGATACATTGATTTTTTTCAAATGCGACATCAGGAATCTGGACACCATTTTCATTGCTAAGCAAGTCATCTTGCAGTGACAAGTCCTGAGTAACGTCTAGGTTCTGGGTTATTTCTTGATTGTTCGGCACATCAACTTGCAGCGATACATCTTGAATGATCTCATCATCTTCAGTGTACCAAGGCAATGGAATAGCTTGGTTTGATGTTACTGGCGTAGAAGTTGTGTGAAGTACATCCCAATGCACAGGAAGATTTATTGTATTTGTCAAATCCAAAACTGCTGTTGTTGTTGATTGAGATACAGTCATATATTCTATCTCATCATGTTGCTTGTCATTAGATGTTATTCCTGTGTTGGGTAACATGCGTTTTTGGTTAGTGTTTTCCAAATCATCCAAAAGTAAAGACATACCCTCGATTTCGATTGGCATATTTTCTATATCTATAATGCCCTGAATACAACTACTTGTCCCAAGGGTCCCAAAAGAGTTGTCAGGAATTATAGATAATTCGTCTTCATGACGTTGTTCTTGGGTCTTTGATGTCTCTTCTGTCTTGCTTGCATTTACGGCAGTATTAGAATTATCTGTTCGCAATCTGTTAATTGTAGAATCATCAATATTTGACGATTGTGACAACAAGATGTTGTCCACTTTATTTTTGCATTTATTCCAAAATTTGAAAAGACTACTCTTACATGTTTTATTAAGTCTTCTATATTCTTTGTATTTGGCCAGCACATTATCTTGTAAAACTTTTTCTATTACTTCGATAGTGGTTTTGTAATCATCTAAAGATATGTCATGTTCTATTTCTTTTTGTCTATTCGAGATGCATTTAGAATAATCTACAGCATTGGGGTTGAATGGGAAAATTCCACAAACTTTGAACGCGTTAACTATCACAGTTTTCTTCATAGATGTTTCAAAGGACTGTGCAAATATTTTTGCAAAGTTTGACTTGATTATCTGAGAATTCTCTTTGTTTTTGTATTTTCTTGCTACAGTTTTCCATGCTGCTTTTAGAGGGCCAAAAATTCCTACGTCACATGGCTGTAAAATGTGTGTCGTATTTGGATACAGGCAGTATAGTATAATTTTGTTTTGAACACAAAATTCGTGCAACTCTAAATTTATATGACTTTTGTGGCCGTCAACGAGCAACAGTACTGGAAATTTAATACTATTCTTCTGGAGCCAAGGTAAAAAGATTTCTTTGACGTAGTGCAAAAACGTTTCACCTGTCATCCAACCAGATTCCGAACGTCCTATTCCCCATTCATCTGGAACTGATTGAGCCACTTCTTTTGAAATTCTTTGCAGTGGGTATACGATAAAAGGTGTAACTATTTCACCGCTAGCCGAAAAGTTGCACAACACAGTTATACTTTGCTTTTCCTGTCCACTGGCAACATTGTACATAGCGCGATAGTTTTTAGGTGCCAAAATGACCCCAGTTTTTGGACATAGTTGTACACCTGTCTCGTCTAAACTGAAAATACGCTCAAGACTATCCAGTACATCACCTGCATTTTCCTCTTGCAGGTGTTGGTGCAAACTGTCAAACCATTTTCGAATCATTGGCTCTGTGATTAAAGATCTTGCTTTCGAAATAACTTCGGCATGTCTTTTAGTTATGTTTGGATGTCGTTGCAAAAAAAGTTTCATCCACTTTTTTCCTGGCTTAAGATCTACACCTTTAATGTCGAAAATTTGGGCAACAGTTTCCCTGACATCGGTTGCATTTACGGGATAGCCAATTTTAGCCATATTTAAAATCCAGGTCGCAATTTTGTGTTCTTCGTTATCTGATAACAATTTTCGTGGACCTTTTTTACATTGCAGAGAAGTTTTCCCGTGAATTTTATTATGCAACGTACCTTTTGGAATATTAAATTGAGCACTGGCTTTCGATAAGGATATTTGTTTTGTTTGTACCATCCGTACAGCTTCTTCGAGGGCACTTTGTTCATATTTTTTTTCTTTTTTTCGTTGGGTAGATAACATCTGAAAAAATTAAAATAAATAAACTTAAGTACACAACACAATACTAGACATGACCGTAAATTTTGGGAAAGGATTAATCTATGGACTTAGAAAACAGCAGGAAAGCAACATACTGTATCTGTACATATATGCGTTCACATATTGAAACAAGACCCAAAAGTTGAACTATTAAATTTAGTTTGTTCAATTTGTAGATAAAGTCACCACAAAATGAACGATCAAATTCATTTGCGTGTTCAGCTTAAAAATCCATACCCAAAAGTTAAACGTATAAATTTTGAACATCATTATTTGGTTCAAGTTTTGGGCATGAATCCTAAAGTTGAACAATAAACGATTTATACTAAAATAATAGTCGTAAAAATTAACAAAAACCTATACAAATTGTGTTCAACTTTTGGTAAATAACTTCATAATATGTTTTAAAACTAATTTGAACGGTTTTGGTTTGAGCTTAAGAATGATTTTATAGGTTATTGATGTCTGTAAATATTACACTTTCACCATTAGTTGAACGCCGTTCATTTATTGGATCCAACGTACAAAATTAAATCCTTTACTTGAACAGTATATTTCTCGAAAAATATAGTAAATGATGTGAATCTGATACAACGTAATACAAACTAAAGTTATCAAGATTTTATTACGACCAAAACTATTCAAATATAGCTGTAATTATGTGTTTGATGTGACATTATGCTTAAACGTGGAGGTCACTTACCTTAAGTAGGTTTCCATAGAAAACTGATTTTTGGCGGGAACAGCTTGCGCAGCAGCCGACTGTGACCGCGTCCGTGACGTTTGTGTCAATATTTTAATGGCGTCGGGCAGAAAAAGTGTTACCATATTAGGGTGGGTACCCACTTAGGTTCGCGAACCTCCGCGCTCCGCGAACCTCGAACAGTGATCCATAGCAAAAACAAATATTTTTACTTTGGATAAAGTGTGTACCAGTGCGAACCAAGTTCGCATACGTGTTCGCTCACGTACACACCTGGGCGCCCTGTTCCAGAAGAGGATAAACGATTTTTTCGGTGCGTGTTCGCGGAGCGCGGAGGTTCGCGAACCTAAGTGAGTACCCACCCTTACAGGATAAAATATTGCACAAAATTAAGCGGTAGATTTTTTATTTTCTAAATATTTCGATCGAACGTTCATCTATTGGGGGTCGTTCATCTTTTAGTGCCCCTACCCTATTGTAAATCATTAATTTATCTCATGAACTCAAAATTTCCCAATTATCGAAAGAAAAACATCAAAGATTAAGTGAAGTGCAGAATAGAAAATCATGTTATTAAACATAAAGTACCCTGTTGTGCATAAAAGAAAGAAAGAAAGAAACGTATTAGATAATTCGATACTATTTGTAATTCTACTACGGCGGCTGCCGGTCATGTTCTATCTGTAACTTGCTTATCTTTACTTCTGAATCAAATACTAGACTGACATAGACAGACATAGACTAAATCCGGGAAATTCCCTGAACATCAATGTTCGCGGGGACGGAACACTGTAGTCAATATACCTCCAAAAAATTACTGATACTCGGAAAAGTCGATAAAATATACCGAAAAAGTATTAAAATACCGAATGTGGTCACACAGGTGCTCCGCGCTCCGCGCTCGGTTCGCGTGTTCGCATCGGGGGCCCTACCGCCGAACTCAAAGTGATAGCCAAAGCGAGCTATGCTCTATCCGTCCTTGTCATATCATAACACGATGAAAAGGACGGACAGTGCACTGACCTCATAAACCAAAGCCAGAGTCAAAGCGAGAGAGTTAGGTGGTAGACCTGCGCTGCAGATCGCAATAGGGAGCGCGCTCTGAGGTTCACGCACTTACACACTGTGGCGCATGGCGCACTGTTGCAGGTTCGCGGAGCGCGGAGGTTCGCGAACCCACCCTTATGATATGACAAGGACGGACAGAGCATTGCTATCGCTCTGGCCAAATATGAATATAAGGTTCTTGGCTCTGGCTAAAGCTTTGAGTTAGGCGGTAGGGCCCCAGGGGCTTTTCACTTAGTACTTGTCTCACTACTAAGGAAGCGCGGCCTAAGATTTTAGTTACATCACGATTTGCTAGATGGCGTATATTTTTCGTTTCTCAAACAGTCGATAGATGACACTTTCTATCGTGCTGAATCGCGGTATCATGTGGATTTCACAACTATATACTATAGTCAAAGCTGATTTGCAATAAATCGAATTAATTAACATTTTCTTCAAGAATTTGACAAGTAAAGCCATTACCTCCCTAAAAAAATACAAGTCTTCTTCTTCTTATTTTAGTTTGGCAATCTACTCTCCTCTTTAGGGAGTAATTTTTGCCAGTGTCAAGTATTGAAAAGTTCAGTGGTAGATTGTTTCAGTTTACATTAAAATGCGAGTGCATCGCATTCTAATGTTGCTTGGAGCATTTGGCACCAAGTATATCAAGACGGTTTACTCGGTAAGGTCAGCCGAGGTAGCCAACACTACAATAAAAGTCTCAGCTTCACACAACCAAGATCGCGCCTATTTCAATTATCCCACATATTGTTCAGTAGCGTACACTTGTACCATAAAACTGCACCAATTTTAAGACACAATATCCACTATGAATCAATTCGCGAATAATTAAAATAGTCATCATACCAAACCCGACAAAATGGCGCCAAAACCTCCAAAATACAAGTCAAGATATATTATAGCCTTTATACTATATCGTATCGTACACATTTTGTCACATTTCGCTAGATGGCGTTGATCATTAGGTCTGTCTGACAGATAACTTTATCTCTAGTATAATAATGTATGTGTCGTAGGATAATTGTACAAACAGGATTTTTACAAAAATCCTAGTATGATTGTAAAATACCGGATGATTATAATCTAAGACAGATTTTTGCAATCATCCGAGTAATGTTTAGGATTTTTACAAAAATCCGGCGTATCTTAGGTAAATCGCGAATCACCATCTTTTTGCGCGCGCTGATTGGCTGACGTCATCGTTATTGACTGACGGATGCTCTGATTGGCTATTTGTTATTGTTCTGATTATTGTCAAATATTTCTCTAGTGTTTTGTATGAATCTACGTTTTTTATTTTAAAAAATCTGAGTGCTCACAAGAGATATTGAAGTGAGTGAATTGGATGTTATACAAGTGCCAGGCTCGATCAGTGCAGAGAATTTAGAGGTTATATCTTAAAAATAACATTTCTATACAGAGCTAAGAAAGTTCTATAGTACTTGTCAATATTGTTGTGCAAAACCTAAATGGACTTTCGAGTTAAGTAATTAATGCTCTTAAATCTTCAATTGAAGAATTAAATTCGGCAAAATTACGAAACAACCCCAAAACCCAACAGCAATATGTTCTGACCAATCAGGGGCCCTACCGCCCAAGTGTCGTCGACTTCGCCGTCGACGACATTTGACAGAAGGATGAGATACATTGCTACTTCTTTTTAATAATAAAATAATATAATAAAAACATACCAAAGAAAAGTAGCAATGTATTACAACCATATGTCAAATGAAGCCGACGGCGCAGTCGACGCTACTTGGGCGGTAGCCCCACAGATTGAAGTTGTTATAAACCGTCTCTTAGATTATCCAATCAGCATTCAAGCTCACGATTTTCCTAAACATACTAGGATTTTTACAAAGAACCTAAAAATTACTCGGACGATTGTGAAAATTCATCTTAGATTTCAATTATCCGGTTCTTTACAATCATCCTAGGATTTTTGTAAAGATCCGGTTTATACGATTATCCTACGACATATGTACAGCTTGACCATAAAGAGTTGAAATTAAATAAAATGGAACTAAAAAGGACATCAGGCAGAGTCCCATAAAAAAACCCAAGAATGTATAACGTTTCTGGTTTTTTCAAAATGTAGGCATGGAATTAGTAAGTCATAGAAAATATACAGATTTTTACAAAGATTTATGTTTTAAGAGTTATTTACGTTTGAAAGTATTTTTTTGGTAACCCCGACACTAAATAGCAACACCAGTTTCACGACAACACGTTTCGTTAGCTGCGTTAGTGATACAGATTAGCACCACAATGTACGAGTTTGAACCAGATCAAACGGTAAATCTGTGCGTTTTGTTACGTGTGACATATGCTCACACGTAACAAAACGCTTTTGACAGTTGATTTGACTGACATCCGGCAGACTTTTTTTTTAATGCGCAATCACTTGTGCCACAGAACAAATATACTCAGGGGAGACTTGTGAAATCGCTAACAAAGATGTCCGTTTCATTGATATACTTTTGTTTTTTTCAATAATTAATTAAAGCTAAATGAAGGAGTTAAAAAATAATGTTGCTACTGTTTTATGATTCTAGTAACATAAAGTGTTTATAGATAACAGAATTATGTTTATACACTTTTAGGTCTCATGTGCCTGATGTCCTTTTCAGTACTAAATGTAGTCAGTGTTGCCAAATTATTCGTGATTTTGACGTATTTACATAGAAAGTGGCGCCCTCAATTTATGTCAACTCTTTATGGTCAAGCTATAAAGTCTGTTCATCCTACTTGTCTTATATGGTAAACAATCTTCTCCCAACTTTTTATTGAAATAATCATTTATAAAATACAACAAATGGTTTTCCACACATAGATTATGAAATAAATTGTTAATAAATTAACAACAATTTCATAAAGTTACTAACATATTTTTAAATAACGATTTAAGTTTAAAAGACGTATGACAACTGTCAAAAACTATTTCCTAAGGCTGCGGTCCCCATAGCGTAATATCGATATTATCGCGATAACAGCCGGTCCGCATGCACGTTAGCGCGTTTACAATATCTAGCGTGACGTCACTCATGATGTCATTACCAGCGCCATCTTGGGCTTACAGCGACCATGCCTCGGAGCGTAATCACTGTGAACGTTCTGTCAAAAGTTATAAGTGACTGTCAAACGAAACAGGTGTCAGAATTTTATTTCGTCAAAAAATCAAAAAATGAGAGAGTTCGTTATAGAAGGATCTTTTCCTCACTTCACAACAAAAGAATAGAGCATTATATTGGTTAATAATAATATTTTGTTAATATTAATTTGGAGCTTATCCAAAAAGGTGGTTGATGTAAAAAGTTGAAAAGAAAAAGATTGTGGGTGCACACGACTCAATAATCAAACGTTCTTCATCATTATCATCGCTTTAGAGAGCAAAAATAGTATCTAGCTATTATTCCATCTTGTATTTGAGGTTAGAATAAAACGTTAGCGCGCTCACGAGCGGTTCGCATTCGCCAGCTGTCATTTGTCGATTTTATCGATTTGAGCGCGATATCGAATGCGGACCTCGTGTGAGCGTTGTAAACGCCGTAATCGATGTAATCGCCATGTGGACTGCAGCCTAAATAAGACAAGTAAGGATGATGAATCAGTCATTCGCAAGGAGGTTGTCATTCGTCACCAGGGTGACCAGATTTAGCAGAATTCTGCGATTTTAGCAGAATTTGACCCCCAATTTAGGGCTTAGCATATCATGTCGCAGAGTTTTTAGCAGAAACTAATAAAACCTTAACAGATATTTGGCAGAATTCAATTTGTCTGAGTTTTCTTGTTGTACTGGTAACCCTTTAGTGTGTACTTACTCTATTTTTTTAGGGAAACTGAATATACACATGAGGGCTCATGTGTATTTTCACTCGAATTTATTGTATGATTTGTATGTTAAGTGCATTTTCTTCAATTGACAGTTGTTAATACTATAGTCAGCTGTGTTGTGTGTGCAAGTGCAGTAAAAATTAAAAGAAAATATAACCAGAATGATTGTTCTGAGTGGGGAGAGGATCCGATGTTTTCGTCCTGGGGCCCTATTTTTGAATCGCTCGACCGCTGTCGAGCGCTCTTTTCGACTGATTTTCGTTAGACATATGACTCAAAACAATGAGATGTCGAACGAAAATCAGTCGAAAACAGCGCTCGACTGGCTTCGAGCGATTCAAAAATCGAGAGCCAAAGATGACTGCAATGCTGATTTTTGTAATGCATTTAATAGAAAATTATTTTTTTAGATAAAGCATGTAGGTACCTAAATATAATATAAAAATATTTTTTTAATATATGTTTTACAAAAAGCCAGGACGAAAACATCGGATCCTTCTCCAACTCAGAACGATAATTCTGACTATGTATTCTCTAAATTCAAAATGTATCGCAATCGCTTTCAGGATGTGATATATTGTGAGTTATTCTTTAGCAGAATTTTAGCATTTTGAAAAAAAACTTTAGCAGCATTTGACGGAGCTGCTACTAGCATAATGACAAATTTTTAAGGTTTTTTGGCGCCAATTGTCAAGTTCGGTTCGGTGTCTATTTTAATTATTTGCAAACTGATTACTAGTTGATATTCACCCGATTGCACTAAACTTAAGGATCGCCTAAGTCTGTTCCTAACTACAACACGACCAAATTAAAACGGTGTCAAACTTAGCGGTCATGTAGCTGTCATTCGCCTACTTAACTTGGTCGAGTTGTAGTTAAGAAAAGACTTAGGCGATTCTTAAGTTTAGTGCAATTGGGTGTCTGTGTCTTAAAATTGGTGCAGTTTTGTGGTACAAGTGTCTACGCTACGCAACTGAACATTATGTGGGATAATTGAAATAGGCGCGATCTTGGTTGTGTGAAGCCGAGACTTTTACTGTAGTGGTAGCTACCTCGGCAGAACTTACCGAGTAAACTGTCTTGATATACTTGGTGCCAAATGCTCCAACCAGCATTGGAATGCAATGCACCCGCATTCTAATGTAAACTGAAACAATCCACCACTGAACTATTCAACACTTGACATTGACACTGGCAAAAATTACTTCCAAGAGGAATGTAGATTGCCAAAACAAAAATAAGAAGAAGACAAATTTTAATCTAGTCACCCTGTTCGTCACGTCAAAGTCAAACGCATGTGTTTTTGTAATTTTTTGGTCTTAAATACACTTTTTTTCCCGTAGTACAGTACATCATATTTTATTTAGCTATTAATTTCCCAATATATTATTTTACTCTTAGCTATTAATAATTTTATTATAGACAAAATAACAAACGAAAAATGAGAGACGTGTTTTTATCTAATTGCGAAAAAAATTTTCTGCAAAAAATTGTTTCAGAGGGTCACGTAAGATATTTTAGTACTTATTATATTTTTATGTAATTATTTGCATAATAGGTAATTATAATACTCAGTACCTAATTATTTTTTTCAGCGTCTTGATGGTAGGAATTACAATGAAAGCCGAAGACTAGATATCACATTTGGTTCGGAATATGGAAGTTGTTTAGTGTCGTTAGGAGAAACAAAGTAGTTTTTTGATTTTAATCACCTGATGAGTTTTACTTCTGCAATTTAGGAATTAACCTCGTCAGTTATATCACTATTTTCTCAATTTCAGAGTGCTTGCTCAAGTGTCATGTGAAGTCATACAGCCCAAACAAATACGCCCCAATGAAGGTATCTTATACATTAACGTTGAGATAAGCCCAATGGCAGCTCCCCACTTCGAAGCCAACAGACAGACAGACCTTACTGTATACTTGAATAGATTGCTTGAGAAATGCTACAAAGATTCGAAATGTATTGATCTTGAATCACTCTGCATAGTTGTTGAAGAAAAGGTTTGTGAGTCTATTATTTTCTATCATAGTTTTTTTATACAACATGTTAATGATGATCCCAAAATGGGAAAACTGTTTCTTCGGACCACCAAACTTTTACTACGGGACCAAATCTAAAAATGTGAAAATAAAACTTGAACTTGTTTAAAGAAAGGTCACAAAAATACCGAGACAGCTAAAGAAACTAGACTACAAGACGAAATATGTAAATCTTACCAGCTTGAAAGATCGTAGAGAGAGAGAGGAGACCTGATTGAGACTTTTAAGATACTAAATGGCCATTATGATATTCCAAACTTTGACAAGATGCTGACACAGAAATGTAATGCTTACTTAAGAGAACCCAGCTTCAAACTTGTAAAAACAATATCCAACAACAAGTCTCACAGGCACTTTTTGAGCAATAGAGTGGTCAAAGCGTGGAACAATTTGCCAGAACAAATAGTCTCAGCCAACAACTTAAACCAATTTAAAAATAGATTAGACAAACACCAACTTAAATAAAATAAAAATAAAAGCAAAGATTGCAGGATACAGGCACTATTAGTTGCAAAACTGCTTGTCTGTTTAATAATTACTAGCGGCCGCCTGCGACTTTGTCTGCATGGAAAGGTTTTCTGCTATCCCACGGGAACTATACTTTTTTTCGGGATGAAAGGCACCCTATGTCCTTCTCTGTACTCCTGACGTGTATGCAAAATTTCATGATGATCGGTTTAGTAGTTAGGACGTGAAGGCGTAACAAACTAACAAATGGACTTTCACATTTATATTATTAGTAAGGATAATAATAATAAAATCGGCTGTTTCTTACATTTTAATATTTTCGTTATTAATAATTGTATGAAAAAGCCTATTTAATTTTTTCGTGATTAGTCCCATAGGTAGTAAAAGTTGTTCCGTTTCAATGGTTTTCCTTCCCATTTTGGGTTCATTCATTATAACATATTTATTTTTCAATTGTGTAACAATAACAAACTCTTTTTCGTAGGTTTGGTCACTGAGAGTGGATGTTAAAATTTTAAATCATGGTGGTAATCTAATTGAATGTGCAAGCATTGCAACATTGACTTCTCTAGCTCATTTCAAAAGACCTGATGTAACTCGTAGTGGAGAGAGTGTCATCATACATACAATTGCAGAGAAAGATCCAATTCCCACAGTTTTGTATCACTATCCAGTTTGTATGACCTTTGCAATATACAACAATGAGTAAGTATAGCTATTATATTGGGTCCTTACCTATGAAATTGGTGTTATCTTCTCACACACAAAGAACCTCATCATAACTTCTGTGGTTTCAAATCTTTAACAGTTGCTGGATATTACATCAAATTATGACCATAGCCATCAACTATCAACATCATTAAACTTTAAAGTCTATTTATTTTGTTTGCTTAGCATTAAAAAAATATCTTGAAAAAGACTGCTTTTATTTTAATATTACATATATTCACATTATTGAATGTAATTATAATATTCGAAGCATTGAAAATTGCAAGCTTTACTCAAGTCATTACCTCATCTATAGATACGAGAGTATTAAGAGTATTGATATTCTATTCTCTGTTCCAGTACCTTACTGTCGGATCCAAGTTTCATTGAAGAGTCTGTTTGTACAAGTAGTACTGAAGAAGGGATCAACACGGGAGGTGGACTCTTAGTGATTGGCATGAACCAATACAAGGAGTTGTGTTTATTAGATCTAAACGGTGCTGCACTGTACGATTCCAATATTGTTCACAAGGCTGTCATCAGTGCAGCTGAGAGATCCAAAGAGATTGTTGACTTGATTAAGAAAACTATAATTACTGATGATACTAAAAGGTAAGAAAATCCTCTTGTTTTATTTTATACATTTGGTTAAACATAAACTGATATGAGAGCACTGTGCTTACATACTATTATTATGTTTTCTTGTTTATTATAAAACATAATAATCCTCTTTATAGGTCTCTACCCACTACACCATTGGTTCCTAACCTGGGGGTAATTACCCCCGCAGGGGTAAAACAGCTATTCTTTGGGGGTAACAGAGGTGGTACCAGTAAGAATGAATAGTATAGATAGAGAGATGGTACTATGGTTCATTTCAAATAACGTGTGATACGGCGGCAACACCCCCCCCCCCACTCTGGGGGTGAAGTCTACTTCCCTACTAGATGATATGGGTAACAATATTGAGGTTAGGAACCACTGCACTACACCATAACATACCATGACCGTGCTAGGAACATGTCAGGCAAAAATATATTCTTTGTATTGAAAAGCATGACACTATTCTCACTAGATCGTTCCGTCACCGGCCATGCATGGAGCGTGGTATGGCACAGTTTAGTGGGTAGACACCTTTATTCATACTACACCATTGGTTCCTAACCTGGGGTAATTACCCCCGCAGGGGTAAAACAGCTATTCTTTGGGGGTAACAGAGGTGGTACCAGTAAGAATGAATAGTATAGATAGAGAGATGGTACTATGGTTCATTTCAAATAACGTGTGATACGGCGGCAACACCCCCCCCCCCCACTCTGGGGGTGAAGTCTACTTCCCTACTAGATGATATGGGTAACAATATTGAAAAGGTTAGGAACCACTGCACTACACCATAACATACCATGAGCGTGCTAGGAACATGTCAGGCAAAAATATATTCTTTGTATTGAAAAGCATGACACTATTCTCACTAGATCGTTCCGTCACCGGCCATGCATGGAGCGTGGTATGGCACAGTTAGTGGGTAGAGACCTTTATTCATCCATAAGTAAGGCATGTGCCCCAGCGCTGGGATCATATATACATATAAACTAATAATATTTTTGTCTTTAATGTTTTTAACACGTTGAACGCCACAAGAAAATGTGAGACTGTTCATTTGAGCCACTGGGGACACATGTGTGCCAAACCCAAATAATCCGTTCAGGCCACGGGGGTCATCGATGGGCCATCGCAACGCTTCTATTCAAACTCAATTTACAAGCCACGGAGCATCGGTATCATACAACAAAGTAATGAAAATGGATCTGTAGAACATTCAGTCAGCTTGGTTCTTATTTTGCACAAAAGACTTAAAATTTATTTACGATTTTCTATACTTTGTAAGGGTTTTTTCAAGTTTCACTAAATGAAATATTTTAAACAATATGATTCAGCACAAAGAAATTATTTATCCATGTCATGACTGATAGACAAATTGATGCAACATAAGTTATGAACTATTTTTTTTAATTAAAATCATACCTAATAAATAACTATATTTTTATTTACAGACAAAAAAGGATAAAAGTGAACTTTGCTGACATGATAACACAGGAACACATCTTATCATTGACACAAAAAGATTTGAGTATCCGTCTGAAGAACTATAATGTAGATGATATGATGCAGGATGAAGAAATGAAAGCTGATGATGATGATGATGTGAAATCAGAACCTAGTAAATATGATGGTGAGTTGTGAGTTTTTATTGCAACCTATGTTATGCATTATTATAATATTATTGTCTAAAATAGTCTTGGGCTCGTATTATAGAATCAAACTCAAATATCTGCTTAAGTACAGTTAGAAAGGAGAATCTAAAGTCTGTCCATCCTTACTTGTCTTATATGGTAAACAATCTTCACCCAACTCTTTATTGAAATAATCATTTATAAAATAAAACAAATGGTTTTTCACACATAGATTACTAAATAAATTGTTAATAAATTAACCATAATTTCATAAACTTACTAACATATTTTTAAATAACGATTTAAGTTTAAAAGACGTATGACAACTGTCAAAAACTATTTACTAAATAAGACAAGTAAGGATGAACAGACTTTAGTATTGTGATGAATAGCACCATCCCCTTCTAACTGTACTCAAGCAGAAGTTTGATTTTATAATACGAGTCTAAGGCTCGTATTACAGAACGAGACTCAAGCACTGCTTGCTGCTTGAGTACAGTTAGAAAGGGATGGTGCTATTCATCGCATATAGCGCCATCCCTTTCTAACTGTACTCAAGCAGAGATTTGAGTCTGAGTTTGATTCTATAATACCAGCCTAAATCATCAACTTTTTTTTTATTTCAGTTGTCCCATCATTGTCACAAACTGCAGAAGTTATTTCAAAGAAAGGTGCATCAAAGTGGATTGAGATTTCGTCAGATTCGGAGGAAGATTAGTGGAATATAAAACAGAATAAAATAAAAAGTACATTCTATAATTTTTCTCTTATTATAATCTCTTAAATAATGTAAACAGAGCCATTGCATTTTCCCTCAATGTTCATTTCATAGTAAACGAATCTGCTAGGTTTGAAATATTCTTAATAAATAGTTTTAAGGGCGCACCTAGCCTCCACTAGCGACGCCAATAAAAAATCATTACAACGAAATAACTATATTTAACAAAAATCTGAAAAATATAAAAACTAGTATCCTAATCACGCAAAAAGTACTGAACGGATTTGGTTGAAATTTGGCACACAGTAGTAGATAGCCTAGATTAAAACATAGGATACTTTTTATCCCGATATTCCCACGGGAACGGGAACCACGCGGGTGAAACCGCGCGGGCGGCCGCTAGTTAGTTCTAAACTATTTTTGTATGTGTTAATTCTTAGTTTAAATATTGTTTGTGTAGTTAAAATCTGGATTAACGCCTAAAGTGAACACTTTAAGCGTTTATCCAGATTGTAACTACACAAACACATTTAAACCAGGAAAAACGCATACAATTACTAATACTAGTTTTTATATTTTTCAGAATTTTATTAAACATTGTTATTTTGTTGTAATATTTTTTTTTGATTGGCGGCGCTAGTGGACGCACAATGCACTCTTTAAGCAATACAGGCAAAGCTCATTGATAAGATTGAGGAAATGATTACAGATTACAGAATACATAATATAATAGAAAAAATATGATCATGTTATTAAATAAATTAGTGTGACACCATAAATTTCATAGTATTCTGTAATAGCAATTCAAAGGGAAGTAATATACTTCAGAAAATTGTATTATTCATATCTACCAAAGAATGTAGAGTAGTTATTCTAATATTTAAACTAATGTTACAGTACAAGGCAAACATCTTGATACTTTTTCAACGGAGTGGGGATATTCGGGTAGATTAGTTCGTGCATGTGCACTCGCGAGCGACCAATAGCGCGGGCCTTCCCGCCGCCCGTGTACCTCACATCACACACACATAGGCACCCATTACACCGTAGGTTTTGCTGTCAGTTTAACCACAGTCACGGGCTGTGACTGACGATTAACCTACCGTGTAATGTAGTGACTGATGGTTGCATGATGTGATTTCTTCTTTCCATCAGTCAAACGTAATTCATGACTGATGGAATTTGACTGACCATGTAATGGCTGCCATACAATACCCGTTCTGTGCAATCTCCACCCAATTTCAAGATGTTTGCCTTGTACTGTATAAATAACAGTCATCATACACAATGCTAAAATCTACACTGAATCAGAGTTTATTCCATTTTTCTGGTCTAACTTGTTACCATTTGTTTTAACCATATAAATAAAGTAAGTCATTATTTCCTTTTCATTTACAGGGAGTGTCTTGAAATGCTTCTGAATAGCCTGTAAAAAGACAAATTATAAAGTTAATCAAGTTCTAGGTTTAGTTGTGATTATGTTCATGAGAGAGGACTCCAGAATTTAAGAAGTATTTTGCAAGACTAATAATTTGAGAGACCGATTAAATACCTACTGAAAGAATATCTATATTCTATACTTTAGAGCGGCACTGATTTTAATTTAAACCTAAGAAAGGTATAAATAAAACACCACAGATTTAGTTTGCCAGACTAATGTATCGCACTCTTAGCGTCTTCGCAGACTACAGACTTTCTATCGGCTGATAGTTGATTTTTATATGAAGAGTCGGCCGATACCAAATCGTAATGTGCGCACTTGCATAGGTACTTCATCATACTGATTAAAGGCCCGACCCAACTATCGGCCGACAGTTTGGTCTGCAGTTTGCAGGGACTCTTAGGTGATGTATTTGTTTACTTACATCTGCTAATTGAGCTTTATTCAATCCATGCCTTGTTGGTACTTTATAGTGCCTCTTATAACGCCTCAGTGTAGGGACTTGTAATTGGAACCAATCTACTTCTGGAGAGTCCATTTCTGCTTCATTGCTATCGTCTTCAGAATCCTTTGGCCTCCTCTGTTTTGTCCTTGCACACTGAATCATGTTTTTGTGATAATCACAAATATATGTATGCCTTGCCTGAAAAGTATAACATAATTTCAGTATTTATCGAAATGTATTGTATTTCTTTCTTTACAAATGAACAAACTATGTTACCTGAGGATCGATGTTGAGTTTCAGCTTCCGTTGCATCACAGTCTTCTGTATACGTTTGCTATACGCGGCATTGCTTGCAGGTCGCCTGCAGCGTTCATTGTCATCCACAAGGCAACATATTTGGTCAGAATTGCCTCTTGAATCTTCTTCTCCTGTACTAAACCCGTTGTTCATTTGATACTCGCGTTGAATCATCTATCTATCACACTAAACTCCAACAGTAGAACTCGCACAAAGCGATAGAAAAATAGTTTGACGTATTCACAAAGACGCACTGTACAGGTTATGATTTATAATAACACGGAACATTTCTAAGTCTTGATTTTTGCACAGAAATAGACAACAATAATCGACTAACAGTTTAATAAATAACACTTTAGAGACCAGATATTTAACCACTGAAATACGTAGGTAGGTATTATGTCCCTTGTATGTCTTTACTTTCAGAAAAGTTCGATAAAATTATACACAAACGGCGTTTGACACAATCACTCGCTATTCAGATTGTTTTTCTTAACCAGGCAGGCATTTATTTAGTAACTGAAGAAATTAAATAAAGGAATATTAATTTATTTTGCTGCACCACAACCAAAGTAACAAACCAAACGGCGGGCTGATTATCTAAATAGTAACTATTTAGCGACCGTTTTCATTCCACATACATTGCTACTTTTCTTTGGTATGTTTTTTTTAATCCAAAAAGAAGTAGCAATGGATCACGATCATCTATGAACTGCAACCAGTTGCTAGGTAGTTTTTAATTAGATAATCAGCCGGCCGATCGCCATGAAGATGAAGAATGATTAGAATGAATGAATTATGAAATGAGTGAATGAAAGTAAATTGACAAAAACAGGTTATAATCATTCGGTCAAAATGAACAACAACTAATTGGACCACTTCACTCATTCTTCAATTTAGTGAATGTTTCTTAAAAAATTGAGAATACGGTCTATTTTAGATAGTCACAATGTGAAAGTCATTCAAAAAATACATAGTTCAACCCTTGAATGTGTGCATCGTCGTATAATATGACAAAGCTATGTTGTATTATAAACAAAAAATAAAGCCGACGCCTGAATACGGATTGGCCACAATATGGCGCGGTATTCAATTTAAACCAATGAAATTTTTTTCTCTTTGACATTGCATTGCTTTCGCATTCATTACGACAAACGCGAAGTTCCCTACGTAATAAGCGCTGAAATCGTGTGCCCGATGTAATAAACACAGTAGGTGAGTTTTATTATTTTTTTACATTTTATAAGAATTGGTTAATAACAAAGCCATGAAGTACAATAGTGGATTTTATTCAAAGGAATCTGAATGTGCTGGTGTTTTCAAAAAGTGATATTTATAGTTTTACATTCTAATTTTGTAAGCAAATGGCTGCCGAGTCGGAATAAAGTGACTTATACATACATACTATAATTATGACAACAGCAACAGCACCATAGTATGTGAGTATTTGCCTACAATTAAGAAGCACCTATATTTTGGTCTGCGACTTACTTAACTGTATACTTATTTTGTCATACAGATCTGCATTTGTATTACTATTCACATAACCTAAACAAATTGTGTATACCTACTAGATTGATATATTGTCGCGCGATATGTACTTATTTAAATAATTTTAATCATTGATAATTTATATTTATGTCAGCGGAGAGTTGTGAAAACCGTTAGACTGCAATATTTAATATGATATTACAATTTACCGGAAGAATAATATACCTACCGATAAATTGTACTTGGTAAATACATAATATTTCATGGATGGATGCATACCCTGTATATTTATGATATACCTTATTACTTAGCTTAGGTAGGTATATTATTAAAAAATGTGGTCACACGTGTTGTTCTTCCTGCCACGACCATTGATGATTTTCTCATATCTTTGTCATGTTATCATCGTGTTATCATATCTTTTTTCATATGTGTAAAAAATAGTAAATATTCTAATCTTCTTTATGCCCTTTTAAAATGCAGGAATAACACGGAAGTCTACGTTACGTGGTCGTGTTAGGAAGCATTCTTTCCAGCATGACCAGTGTATCTTGTAGATCTAGTAGGTAAAAAAATTCAAAACAGGGGTAATAAATAGTAGAAAATCCAAGCTATTTTTTACCACTTAAAGATATGAGAAAATCTTCAATGGTCGTGGCAGGAAGAACAACACAGTCACACCACACTAGCATTGGCGTAGGATTTGCCCGCAAGATTTGCCCTGGGTCAGCCCCCCCCCTGGAAAAATTCTCTAGATACGCCAATGCACACTAGTGTGCTATTTCATAATAACTGCTACAATCTACAACGTATACCTACCTAGTGATTTAAGTGAAGTACAATAAAGATGATTTATATAAAATAAGTGATAGTTATTTTAATAAAGTTTTAGAATAGACGAAAAAAGAACAATAAAGATTTCAATGTATATTACCACAGCTTTACAATCATACTACTGTACATAGTATGTTAATTAATTAATAATATATACATAGTACGTAAGTTATACCCGCGCAATCCTCAGAAAGTAAATAGAAACATTAGAGACTTTCTTCAAAACTCTACCGAAGTTGATTCGTGAATGAAAGTTTAAGTAAACCCTAAGGTTTAAACCCTAACTCTAAAGTTAGACTATTATAACTTGGACTAGACTGAAATATGCAACCACTAAATATTTTTAATAACCTAGTAAGCCAGACAATATTCCAAACATGGTAGAAGTGTATATAACATTTATATATTCGTTCGGCAATAGAGTTGCTATTCATTATTTTAACAAAATATCCTGTGGTCTAATAACCAACCATGATTTGAATAATATACTATTCTCACATGAATAAAATTCCCCTGCCATGTTTTTTACTTTACATATTTATTGAGAATTAAGCATGAAATTCATTTTTTACATTAAAGGCATAAATGAGTATGTATGTGCTGCGCTGATGAAATAATAATAATAATAATATATAAATAATACTAATATAGGAATACTAATATATGGAAAAATAATTTTCAATCAATACAGCGCAACTGGTATTTCGTGCATAAAAAACACTTCTGAAATAAGGATATCGCTATTCAACATTATATGTCGCAGCAAACTAGCTTAATTAGCAGTTTAATCAGTGGCCTAAATAACATCCAGCCAAGATAGTTCAATAACGTGCACTGAGTAGCCTAGCCAAAACATTGGAATGTACAACATGTTAGTGAATGAACCAAAAATTAAAAAAACCGTTTTTTTGGACCACCAAAGCGAATAATTATTATTATTGGTCCAACTCTGAAATTAGAAAAAAATTGCCAGAATTGATCTTCGTGTTCTTATGATGGTTTACGAATTGGAGTCAACTAGATTTTTCATACAGTTGGGAGAGGGGGAATCAGCCTTAACGAACTCCGAGGTTAGTCAAGTTTGGTATTATTTTCGGATAAATCAATAACGTAAGGCGATGGCTACACGCATAGTAAATACTGTGATCCATCAGTATTTAATCTACTATTTCATAAAAGGCCTATTTCATAAAAGATTAGTAATTACTACAATAATTTACCATTGTTTTTATTGGGGTAGAATTGGCTTTGGTTAAAAAATAAAAGGTATTTTTTTTATATTTTTTTACTACAGATTAGGCCAATTTAAGAAACTAATTTGAATATTTTAACATTTGGTCCCGTATTTATTTTTTTTATAAATATATTTGTCGAGCGGATATGGTCAACCGGAATGACGTCATTAGTGGCATGAAAGTTTAAGAAGAAAACCTTTGCCATCTACTTATAGAAAAAGAAAGGCCAAGTGTCATTAACTGTCATAATGACTTTATGGTTGTTTGTAAACAAATAAGTTATAGTTAATATTTCTTCTATTTTATTCATTTAATCCAGTTGTGACGGTTCTAGCCTACCTTCTTAATTTGCCGCAATAATTTTTGAGGTGGTAAAATTTTAATAAAAATGCTTACCAGTGGAAACTCTGCTGAAAAACTTTGTAAAAACTGACACGCCCAATCTACCCAAATTGCGAAATGTATTGTATGTATTGTGTCTATTTTGGATGTAGGCTACATGGATGAAATTGTAACGATTGCTTGTGGACTGATAAATTTGCAGGATAACATAATAAACATTGTGAAAATATGTGCATACTTTATTTCTATTTACAAACATTTAATAGTAGGGATGTGGAAAGAATTACGAGATAAGTTCATCGATATTTTTCGGGCGATATTAAATACTCTGATATATCGATAGATGTTTTTACAATAATTTTTCCAAAACATTTTTTGGTAATTACGTATGGATTCTAATAGTCGACACTATTTTGTCACTGGAGCATTTTGATTTTTTCAACTTTGAGTCTTAAAAATCATCGTAAAATTCGTCAAATCGAGCCAAAATTTCGCGTAGGGGTTTATTTTGCTATTTTTTATGTTTTACAATACCTTAAAATTAGAATCCATTACTTAGTCATCGTCCCATTTCATCCCATTTTTTTCTGAGAAATATTACCTATATCGATATTTTTTCACTTCCACCATCCCTAATGCCAAGTTCATTGTCAAAATTGTCTTTGCACTTTTTTCTTTTTTTTATTATGGCTGGGGGATCTGTATGTGATGACGTCATATGAAGGTCATTTGAAGGTTAAAGCTTTTTATTGAATATTTTAAATATCTTTAAAAATATAGACTTATTTTTAAATTTAATTAGGAGACACTGTACCGAAAGCTTATTCCTCGAAATGGTTTTGAGATTTCCAGTCATGTTCAAAAAGTTATCAAAGCCAATTATGTTTCTTATTCATTATAAAACATAATTCTACCCCAATAAACTACTACTATGGTAAATTACTGTTTTTTTTTTCATTCTTTCATGAAATTTACCCCTAATTAAATACTCATGGATCACAGAATTAACCACGCGTGTAGCCGTCGCTTAAAAATCATTTCTGACATAAAAATGCAATTTGTTAAGCAGTTTTTTATAAATTACACTATAACCAAAATTTTTAGGCACCGTAAATATTAAACTGGTGTGTGTGGCAAACAAAAGATATGCCAACTAAGCTCATTTAATGTAGATTTAAAAAAATATAACTTTCAAGTCACTTTAGTAACAATAAATTGAGAAAAAATTAAACGTCTGTCAGTTTTATAGAAGGATTTTTTTGTTTTATAAATATGGGTAGAGTCCGTCTAAAAAGTCTGTTTACATGAGAAATTATTAAATTATTTATAAAAACTTATACTGGTAACCCTGTTGGTGCTGTCAAAATTCTAATTTTACTCAATTTTATTTAGATGGGTATTGGTGGGGTGGTTGGGGATTTAGGTGGGTAATAAAATTACTTTTAAAATTACCCATGTAAACAGATTTTTAGACAGACTCTATCAAATCAAATAAAAGCTAACAAATAGCCAATTTCAAATATAAAATACAGGGTTATTTTTAAGTCACCATCCGTATTATCAAAATGTGTTCAATCTATGAAATTGAACAAATGTCTTAAAGAAACATGTGTCAAAATACGCCACAAAATTTTGTTTTAGCTTACTCAACTGATGTGATATCCTTAATTTGTATGGATAGTATTTTTTTTTACATAATTACTTAGTCCTATTTATTTCACCTTTTTGTTTCTTGAGAAAGTTGATTAAAATTTAGATGCTGATAGTGTCATTGATGACTAAAAACTAACGCTGTATATTATAATACGTTTATGTTTCTGAGAATCGTACCCAGGACTTCTGCGTCTTACACGGGTGGGTGAGCCACTAGACCAAAGAGGAAAATGCATCAAGAAACTTAATTTATAAAAAGTTTTTAAAATGAACTAAAAAAAAAACATTGGACTAAAAACATAAAAAACGGACTAGTAAAAACAGACCAAAAAGTATAAAACAAATATATTTTATAACCATAATACCTATAGAAGTTTGAAATCTAATAACGTGATGCGCATTTTGTAAGATATATCATCAATTCGTCGTAAGCATGTGCCCCACGTTTTAAGGTTTAAAGCTTCTGTAGGATTATAAATATTTACAGAAGAATTTATTTTACACTTTTTAGTATTTACTATCCCGTTTTTTATTATAGTAGTCCAATTTTTATACCTTATAGTCCGTTTTAAAAACGTGTTTTTTAAATAAAAAAAAGTGTTATTTTCAGTTAATTATTGTGCTTTTTTAGTTAACAAGCTAAAACAAAAATTCACCAACTTCTATTGAATCACTCGTCGAGATGAATAAAGCGTGCCCAGACTTGATGGGGTTGCATGGTTTTATTACAAAGTTCCAGTGGCCTTCTTCCGGCTCCATTATTAGACCCTGGATACTTTTGCCGAACAGAGTACTCGTCAAGATGATTCAAACGAACCCAAACACGATGGAGTTGTATGCTTTTATCACAAAGTTTCTTAGATTCTTCTTCCTGCTCCATCATTAGATCCGCTTAGCGACCCCATAATACTGAATAGTCTTTCAGTTCTGATGTATTTTCAAAGTTTCATGTCTCTAGCTCATCGGAAAGCTAGTATTGAGTGCAAAATTTGTGGACAAAGAAACAAACGCACCTAATAAAAACGTGTTAAAATCTTGACAGCTCTACTTTTTAAATCCATCATTGTGCCCTAAGGTAGGATCACTATCAGTCCTGCCAAATGAAATCTGTGGTTTATGAAACATCGTATAATTTCGGGTACAAATGCAACTACAAGCAGGTTAGGTATTTTTGTGTAATTTCTCGAATATTGTTTGTTCCTTAATGTGTAGGTAAATACTAATACTGTCATAAGTTTAGATATTGATTTGTGTATTTGACGGTCTAACTAAATATCTACCAACCGGTTCATTAAATGTTGTATTACACACGTTGGCTATATGTCAATTTTATTAGGCTGCTGATTATATGGCACCGTTCAATGTAATGGCTGGGCCGTTAATTGAACAGCTAATTAAGTCAGTTGGCTTCGACAGCATGTATTACAAATTTGACCAAATAAAGAATTTTCTTTGTTGTAGGGATTTAGGACGTGACTTTTTATTCGTGGTAAGGCACATTAAAATATGTTTGCTACGGTGAGTTATTCTTGCAGCAACGCTTTGGTTTGTATTAGAGATTTTTTATATTTTCACATGCAGTGCAGCCCGTCCACCTAATGATGTTGCGATAGCTGCATAACACAATCGCTACATTATTAGTTCGAAGGAAACCAGTGATTATGTTTTTCTATTCTATTTTTTTTTTAACCTAGAGACAAATTTTCTTCCCCAAGTTGCATTGATCTTGCATGGCTTAACCAGTTTTTTTTTACATCATGTGGTACACTTTTCAGTAATAACAGAAATTATACATACGTAGGTTAGGTTATTAGGTATGTACCCATTGCACATCAGCAATTTTTATTGCCCCACTGCTAAGGCACAGGCCGTCCTTAAGGGTGGATATGGATATAAGGAGAATGAGCCCTAAATAACTAACCATGCGGGCCCGATGTGGATTGGTTGGTGTTTAACGTAACGACTGCAAATGCAGTCGGGACCAATGGCTTAACATGCCTTCCAAAGCACGGAAAAGCTCGAGAAATGTATGTAGGTAATTATTTTTGGTCACCAATTCCATGACCGACCCTTGCACTCATAGGTATTGGTAAAGGTGAATCAGATTTCTTACCGATTATAATATTAAATACTTAATTTTATAATTATTATTATTTCAAGCCTACACTACAGTTAACCATATTGATTTCCTATTTAATATATGTATATTTATTCACATATTTAAAACATTCATAGTTAGCAATTACATCATGAAGAAAGAATTATATTTTGTGATAAAAATTTTAAGATTCATATAAGAAAATCATGAAGTTGGATAACACGAGCTGCGCTAATCGTCTTATTGACCGGTTGCTGGACAAGGTTGTTGCCGTTTTGTGCATATTCGGTGCCTCTTCGTGTATATTCGATCGTTTCCGTAATGGCCGCTGCGCGTTGAGGGCGCCTGTGTGCACTTGTTTAGCGTCTCGCTATGCGACGTTGCCAGTTTTATTGACTTAAGTACAAACGAACGAAGACAAAACGTACGCGCGTGGAGAAGAACTTACAGCCGGTAGCTTTTTTAATTAAACAACACGAAAACCATTACGTATTTTCGTTTTGTTGAAGTTCAATCTTGTCTTAAAATGAAGTGTCACGGTTGAATACAAGAAGTCTTTGTGATAAAAATTGATTTTTATAGGTAGTGTCAGTGTAGTTGATGAAAAGAAAACCTGTATGAGCACTGGTGCAAGTAAATTCGTTACAGGACATGAATATCTTAAAACGCACACAAAGGAAATTTTAAACTTCCAGACGTAGAAACATAAAGAAACAGGTTGGCCTACAGCGGCAATTGTAACATGGGGGACAGAGGCGCGACGGGGGGCGCTTGGGGTGCGCGCGACGAAGCCTCGTGGTGGCCGGGTGGCGCAGGTGAAATCCAGCACCAACAACAAATTAATGAAGAAATAGCCCGGAGCACTGCTGCTGCCACTCATCAACTCTACACATATAAGATGGCTAGTGGTTTTTCGAATAATGGTGGAGATAATTCCACAACAAACTACGATTACCGATTAGTATCGAATTCAAACACAAGAGAACAATCTCCCCAACAGCAGTGGTGGTATGCATCAGGAACAGTTGAAGCACAACAGACATCTTCACCGACGGTAGGAAACTGAACTCATTACGTTAAGGTTTAATTATATACAATCAATATGTAAAAAACTTACATGCCTAATATAAAATTATTACGTGCTCTATGATACCATATTTAAACTCTATTTGCATTCCTTATAATTATATAGCGTGGTATTTTTTAATGTAAAAGGACTTACATACAATTATAATAAAGATAGAAGGCAAAATTATTTATATACAAAGCAAAGAGATGCTAGTAAAAATGATCAACCTTATTTTCTATAACTAACAAATCGTGTGTCAGTTGTTTTAATAATTATCATAATATCTTAAAAATATCATTTTTTGAATCAAACACTCAGTTATCACTTTTGTGTCAGTTTCTTCCCTCTCTTGATATTGTTGTTAATCGGTATTCCAATCAAACACAAATAAATAAATACATAATAATTGGAACTTAAAATTTGTTCAGACCCTACGAATCTAGGGTTAACTTTCAATTATTTCACTGATCATTCATACTTTGGGAAAAAGGGATAATTTTTTACTTAAAAAATAAAATAAGAAATTACAGAACTCTAGATCAATAGAAAATTAGTCTTTCCTGCGTGGGTGTATTTTCACTAGTGAAATTCCTTTTTGTTTGACTACGTCCTGCCTTTACGTACTTAAAAGAAAAAGGTACCTAATTAAAAATCATTAGAATAGAAGAGTTTATTTATTCTACAGTGTTTCATTCGTTCCCACTTCCCATGTCATTCATTCTTTCTGCCAATAATTTGATCGATTTTTTTTACTTTTTGTTGTCTGTGATGTGATTAGAATTTTGTTTGTTTTATTTTATTCCTTCCTTTGATGTGATGGATAGAAGATGGATTCATTGAAGTTTTTCTTGTGATATTTGTAGGTACCTATTTGTTTGTTGTAAGTTGGTTGTAATGTAAGTACAAGTTTTGAAAAACATACTTCTACAAATTAAAAAGTCTAAAGAAATACTGGAATACTTACTAACATGTTTAGTAAATTTGTTTGGTGTCTCCCCAGTTTTATTATCCCCGTCAATTGGTAATGCGCTGGAACCTTGTCACATTAACATCCACATCGACGTGATCCGCGACTAAAAATGTCATGAAACAAGAAAATTCTAATAGGTAATCTAATATATTAATTATTGAATCATTATTTTCAATAAGATACGGTCTAGGTATATAAAAATTTTGCAATTGTTTTTCGTTTTTGAGGTTAAAATCATGGCCGCCAGGCGCATTACCAATTGACGGGGATAGTATTTGAAATGTCATGTCAGCAAAACATTCAGAAATCATTGAAGAATAATGCCAGTTTTGGCAAAGTTTTTTCTTTATTTCTACAGGCTATATAGATTGATTATGTATTACTTATATTATAGAGATTATGATCCGGAAAAAAATAAGAAGGATAAAATTGATAAAAAGTGATAGACAAAAAATTTCTTCTTGATGATTGTGTGCCTATCTTCATTGTGATATTTGTGATGATTTGCCTAGAAAAATCTCAATTTAGGTATAGTTTCGGTCGGAGAGTTCAAATAAAACCCATCATTTGGCTATTTTGATGTATACTATGGAGCCAAAAAGAATAGTACTGTCAAACGTCAATCTTGATCTTTGTTCCTTTTCTTGCACATCCTACACCCTGAAGTGGAAGTGAAACGCAAACAAATATGGCCATTTTGACAGCACTATTCTTATTCGGCTCGCATAGTATTTATATAATAAATTCTTTGCAGTCTCAAAATCAGTCGAGTCCGGACCCAGATCACGGAAGCCAGCAGACGAACGGTATCCAACAGAACCAGCAGGCTCTGCAGCAATCGCAGGAGCAGATGCAACAACAGCAACAAATACAACAACAAAATCTACAACAAGTTTTGCAACAACAACAACAACAGAATCAGCAGCAGACGCTGCAACAGATGCTGCAGCAGCACCAGCAGCAGCAGATGCAACAACAACAACAAATACAACAACAACAACAACAACAGCAGCAGCAACAACAACAACAGCAGCAACAGGCTTTGCAGCAGAGCTTACAGCAAACTCTCCAAGTGAGCCAGGCCCAGGCACAGGCCATAGTGCAAGCGCAGGCAGCGTTGCAGCAGCAAGTTGCGCAGTCTCTGCAACAACAACAACAGACGCTGCATGATCACATGCAAGTTGTTCAACAACAACAGATACAAGCTGCTCTTCAAAGACAATCTGCTACCTTACAGGTGTGTTCGCATTATTATCTTTTATAGTTTTCAGTTATAGATATTCTAGCGGCCGCCCGCGGTTTCACCCGCATGGTTATCGTGGGAGTACAGGGATAAAAAGTATTCTATGTTTTAATCTAGGCTATCTACTATCTGTGTGCCAAATTCAAACCAAAGTAGTCTTTGCGTGATTGAGGAACAAACATCCAAACAGCTAAACTTTCACATTTATAAATATTAGTAGTATTAATTCTTTTTAAATAGCAACAGCCTGCGACTTCAGCTGTTTGGAAAAAAATTTTTGTTATCTCCTGGGAACAGTACTTTTTTTATGAAACCTATGGTACCCTACATCCTCTGTACCCCTGAGAATGTGTATGCAAAATTGAATGATTATTAGTATTAGTTCAGTAGTTAAGGCGTCAAGGTGTAACAAACGACCAAATGGACTTTCCCATTTATAATATTAATAAAAATTTTAGTAATGGATTAATACAGAAATTACAAAGTTTTTATTGCTCCATTTCAAAGGTTTCAAGCACTGTTTTACTCTAATTAAGTCTGAGATAAAAACTATGGTGAGACTGTACAGTCAACACTTACGAGCAAAAATTGGAATCACAGACCTATTTTCACACAAACGAGGTAACTTTGAAGCTTTGGTTCTCCGCTAGGGATTGATCTAGCTCTGATCTGATGATGGCCATCCAAGGAATTAATGGAGGAGATCCAGATTACTATTCACACCCAACTGATCTGATCCGCATTCTAAGAGCTATTTGGGTATTATTTTTAAAAAAACCATGAAAATTGCATTAAAATGTATGGAAATCCTGAAACAGAACTCTGATACTTGCAACTCTTAGAATGCTGATCAGATCAATTGGGTGTGTGTAGTGATCTGAATCAGGAGATTCAGATCACTATACACACAATGGAGAATCCACAATGGAGGATCCATTCACTCCCAGGATGACCATCATTAGATCAGAGCTCGATCAATCCTTGGCGGAGAACCAAGACTTCAAAGTTACCTCGTTTGTATGAAAATAGGCCTGTGATTCCATAGTTTTGCTCGCATGACAAATCGCATTCCAAATCTGACTTTTCCATATTTAAAGAGGTTGGGAGTTAACCTGCAGTACTTTCCCAAGGTACTACAGCCACTATTTTGGAGGGTATTTAGTGCCTCCTGGCTTGTGGAAGCCTGACAGGTTACTTAACCGCCGCCTGTTGCTCGGCGTTGTTGTTCTTTTTGCACCACCCAGGGGATACGTGTAGGGTGGGCCTAGGGAAGGTGGTGAATCCTACGGACGCGAGCAACATAGTCCCCCGAAGTGTATATTGACTAATACTTCAAATCAATAATTTATCAGCAGAGATAGACATATTTAGGATTTGTTGCCCAGATATTTCTGTTACAGAAATACATAACAGTGGCTAACTTATCAAGTCGAGGGGTACATAGAAATTAGGCTGGGCCAATAGATTTTCAAAATTTGGTGGGTGAAATTTCTTAGAGTGGTGGTGCCATGCCACAACTTTGAGGTTTACCATCAGGGGCCGTACCTTACTTACATGGCTATCGTAATCGCTTTCATTTGACACATGGATGTGATACATTGCTACTTTTCTTTGGTAATAATTTTTTGTACCAAAAAGAAGTAGCAATGTATATTTGTACCCAAAAGATGGATGTGACACATTGCTACTTTTTTTGGTACAAAAAAATCTTACCAAAGAAAAGTAGCAATGTATCACATCCATCTGTCAAATGAAAGCGATTACGATAGCCATGTAAGTTAGCCGGTACGGTCCCAGGTAGAAGCGATGCCACACCGCTGGCCTGGCGGGCAAATTTAAATGCCTTGGTGGGTTACAAAGTGCCTGGGTTTGGCTTAGTGTAGAGTAACACATAAAACATAATTGGTGTTATTACAAAAGATTTTTATACATTTTTATTTAACACCTGTCTTAGACACTGTTTAATGCTGACACTTTTTTGACAATATTGTTTGAAAAAGACAGCATCACATTGATTTATTCACTTCTCAAGCAGTCCCCCGTGACCACTGCAGCTGCAAAGGTGCTGAAACGTCAGGAAAATTAAAAATCAAACCAAATTCCGACTAAATACCAAAGTAATTTCAATAAAACCGTGCTAGTATCCATTAAAAAGTGTTTTATTTCATCACATTGATTATTTAGAATTATTATTATTTAGAAAGGGGACCAACGAAGCCGGGCTGGTGATCAGTCACCTTGATCGGAGCCATTTGACCCAGTTCACCACAGCATTACATTAAAGCAGGTGTTGAAGTTAAACAGTGTTTAAAAATCTTTTGTAATAACACGGAATATCTCCCTCTATTTTTTGATACAAAAATATGGCTAAATTTCAACTAGGTACATTGACGGCTTTGTAGATTTCTTGAGTAATCATCAGAGGCTGGAATCTGCCAGTCATTCCAGGCCTGCATTGAAATTTTTTAAATAATAATTTGTTTATTTCTGAGTTAAGCCAATGTAGATTGATTAAAAATACGCACCAAAATAAGAACCTCCTCCTCCTTTTTTAAATCAATTAAAAAGAGGGCCCAAATCATATCACTTAAAGACGGACCTGGAATGACAAGCAGTAGATAACGGAGTTGATTGTCCTTTTAGTAATCCTCAATATTTTATGAAAAAAAGATGAAGTATTGATAATCCTTTATGATATCATCAGGAGCTCCAACAACAAGCACAGCAGCAGGCCTTAGCTCAAGGTCCAAAAACCAGGATGCCGCGTGCCAGGCCCTACAATAAGCCCCGTGGCCGTATGACGGCTTATGCGTTCTTCGTGCAGACCTGTCGCGAGGAACACAAGAAGAAACACCCTGATGAGAATGTTATATTTGCCGCCTTCTCAAAGAAGTGTGCTGAGAGGTGGAATGTAAGTTTCATTGTGGAGGAGACTTTAAACTCTTCCTGATCACTGCCTAAAAGGCAAAAAGACTGAGGGAACAATGACCAAAATGCAGAAGGACTAAAATGTAGCATGACTCAAACGCAAAATGACTAAAATGGACAATGACTAGAACACAAAATGACTAAAATGGAGAAGGACTAATTAACTTCCTTTCAAAATGCAGTAAACAATAAGTTCACACCAGTAATTGTTTGATTAAAAATCTATGAACATACATACATATTTCAAAGAAGATACTAGGATAATTTACGACATATAAGTTTTGCAATTTAGACCTTTTTAATCCTTAAGGTGGTACCCTGAGCGAAAGTTGCGCCGCGGTGAATTTTATTTAATATTATAATTCTAATACACAATTTTAATAATGTTTATCGTGGAGATTTTAGGGCCCACAGACTAGTATTTTTAAACGGTATCGTTACATTCCCTCGTAGTCACTGCTAGAAGTAGATAGAAAAACTGCTAAAACTGGCCGTTTTTGACACATTTGCTATCTACTTCTACGAATGACTACGATGGCATGTGGTGATACCTTCTAAAAATACTAGACCATGGGCCCTAAAATCTCCACGATAAACATTATTAAAATCCTTTTCTATTAATAACTTATTAAATAAAAACCTCTGAGGGCGCCACTTTCGGTCATACAACCGCCTTAAGCAAACTACTGTTTAGTCATTCTGCATTTGAGACAATTTACTTAGTAGACTTTTGTTCTTTAGACATGAATTTTAGGCATTTTGCTTCGTAGATATTTTGATTTTTAGGCAGCGTGATCAGGAAGGCTTATGAAAATTTAAAAATATCCATGGCAACATTTTACCGCCCCGTGAGAAAATATATTTTTAGGGTTTTTATACTTCTTTATTGGGAGGGTGCGAAGGTATAATAATCGATCGCAGCGCTCATGGTGGCAAAAAGTAGAAATAAAGAAGGCTCTGTAATCTGCTTGAAAACGATATTTAATTTGTTACTAGCGATACAGGAATAATTATATATGTTTATTATCACTTAGTAAAATTATTAAAGTAGCTTTATCCTCTTGTTTTACAAAATCTGCAACTAAAAAAGAAGTAAACAAACCCTGATATAACCAAAATAAAACACTCTTTTTGAATAGATCTTACTTGCCATATTTAATTTAAATGACCAAAAATGATTTCACAACACTTTGTCCACCCAAATCATAGTAATTTTGAAATTTACATTAATAACACAATATGTAAAGTATTTTTTAATATTTTGTCACAATGCCGCCATTACATATCAAAACGGTCAGGTCAGAGCCAACAAAGTTGCAACACGCTAGGTGGCGCTAAAAGCGTGCACGGAGCCAATAGGCTCTTCGCGTTCCCCTTGGATAGATTTTCGCCTTTCCCTTCCCTTTCTACTGCAACCAGTCTACTCGTATTGTATTAGATGGGTTTGATTGTTAATCAAACCCTTTACAAACGTATGTGTTACGTCTTGTTAAAACTTTACAAGACGTAACACATAATCAAAATCCATACGTTCGGGAGTACAGTTGACTCAATTTTAGGTTTTAATTCTTCCATCTTTATCATCCAAGAAATCAGCTTTTTTATGAGTTGTTAGAGAAAAACGAATGCCGATTAATTCAATAAACCCCACACGGCTACCACCGGTAGCTGGACAACAATTAAATATCTATTAAGTACTTATGTCTCGTTTTTCTGGAGTTTAAGGGTTAAAAGTAGGGGTTCTTTGACGCGTATAAATAAATGCACCGTACATACGCGGAAGTTAATTCATATCGAAATGTAGCAAGCTGGGTTGTTAGTTGCACACAAACGCTCTGCGCATCGTTTACTTACACGTTGCGTACGACGTTACGCATAAGTTTAGAACTTTGTCACTTTTATGTAGTTGTCCTTTGTCAATTGATTCCTCTTCAAAAAAGTAATAGCTTTAGAGTGACAAAGTTATAAACTGTATGTATACATATTTATAGACGTGACTGTACGTCAAGCACGCGTCAAAGAACTCCTACCTTAAGGGACCATAATAGGAAAACATGGTTGGCGCGGACCATTTTTTTTTTAAAAGAAAACGTTAAGTTATAGACACAAAGAAAAACATAGGACAAGCTAAAGAGATTATATAGTAGCTACAAGTATTAAATTGCGTATAAACCTCACAGATGATTGTAAAAAAAACAGAATATCATCAAAAGCGCTTGTCGCGGGTCATATTTTTGTCGTAAATAATAGCGGAAACGTATTGAATTCTACATCAAAATACACTTTAACGTACTGTGCAGTTACTCCAATAACTTTTTTTCAAGAAAGATAATTGTGCTAAAGATAATGATGAAAAAAACGAAAAACATCGAAAAACTGCAGAAATGAGGTTATTTTCCATACTCTACGTAAAGAAAAAGACAGACAAATGATTTCGCATAACGGAGCCTTAAGAATGGTGATGGTCTTTGATGGGTGTGTAAATCTTTGCAGACAATGTCGGAGAAGGAAAAGGAAAGGTTCCACGAGATGGCGGAGCACGATAAGGTGCGGTACGACATCGAGATGCAGAACTACGTGCCGCCCAAGGACGTGAAGGTGCGCGGGCGCAAGCGGCAGGTGAAGGACCCCAACGCGCCCAAGCGATCTCTGTGAGTTACTGGTCTCGACTTGTTATATTTATTGCATGATTTTTGATTTTGTCTTCCTGTTCCGACAGTGAGCAAGCAGTCTGACCTCCGCGTCCGCACTAGGGTTGCCAGACGCCCGGGATTTCCGGTATTGTCCCGGAATTACGTGCCTTGTCCCGTGTCCAGGAATTACACCTTACTGTCCTGGATTTATACTTACCACTATTTTTTATCATTCTTTGTATAGTGCGTACCGTTTGCTGTCTGCGTTTCACGTTGTTGCTAGAGTCTGTCTAAAAAGTCAATAGGTAATTTCCGGAATTGACGCCAGCTGATCTGGCAACCCTAGTCCGGCACACCTATCGTAAGCGTAGTCAAAATTTTCTAAATTCAAATTAATTTATTCAGTCTAGGCTGTAGTGTAAACCCTTAGCCGGAGACCTTTTAACGAGAAGAACCGGCAAGAAACTCGTCAAGGGCTGCTTTTTTCTCCCTGTATATTTCATACAGAGTCGTCAACATTGAAAAATGACCTCAACATTTGAAGTGAGGTCATTTTCCATCACCATAATTAACAAAAGTTTACACGCAATGGGTAGGTTGAAATAAACCGTCTCGTAAGCCCCTCCGCACACGGCGTCGTAGCGTAAGCGTATCGTATGGGATATTATTGTCAATACGATAGTCGTAGCGTACTGGCGTAAAAAAGCAAGCGTAGAAAATACTTGTTTGTTGTCATGTTTGGTGATGCATTTCCGTCAACGTGAAGCTCTAGTTTATATTCTGGAACAATACCTACGCCTACGCTACGATTCGTGTGTAGAACATAACATAACGTAGGCTAACATTTTTGTAATTAATAATATTTGGCTATATGTGGAAGCTTGTAATTGGCCTTCGATATTTATTTAAGTTAACCACTTTATTTTTCAACCTAGCTGTTAGCTTTCCGAAGATTGTAAAAATAAAACAATAGTAGTTTGTTACACAAGGGGTGTAATAGCTACTTACAACCGAGGTAAGCATACTATTTTACATCATTCATGCGAGGTAATAAAAATTAAAACAAAAACATTAAAACAAAAATAAAAATAAAACGTTAAAGGGTTATTTCATTGAAAACTCGTGGGGTTGATCAGACCATTAAACTGAAAAACTTTCATTATGGGACCAACCTCGAAATCACGAAAAAAAACCTAGCATGCCTAGTTTGAACTGAAATTAAATGCCGCCATTTTCATTGTTTTTTTTTTCAGCCAAAAGTTTCGTCAGTTTATAATAAAAGAAAAGAGATTGGTTCACTAAGGAGTTTTAAATTCTTGAATTGTAAAGTAACTTTACAGTTAAAGCATTCACCATCCTTGAATTGTAAAGTGATTTGAAAATGGAACGTTCTATCTAAACAATACACTGTGTTGCACATGCCAACTTACACAGCCTCATACTATATAAGTAAATCCTAGTTACCGAGCAAGTATGATGTAAAATAAAATAAAACTCTACTCGTATCGTACACGTCGCGTCTTGATGATATGCTTACGAAACGACTACGCTTACGAGGTAAGCTGCTGGTTTTCTGACGAACAGATGCTTGCAGTGCATGAGTAAGCTCTAATCTATGTCGCCCCGCGCCGGGATCCCGCTTAATGCAGCGGACGCACTAAAGTCAGTTCACAGGTTCTAGTTAAGTTCCATTTAATTCGACACATAATTTCATTGAAATCTTTAAAATTAAATCAGCAGTTAGTGCTATCCGAACATAATAATGTGAAACAGATCTGTCATATCATGTCATCATGATCAGCTACATTGGTATTGTAGAATCTATGTTACGTTACGTGCACAGTAGTGTGTTACGTGCACATTGCGTTGCATGTTACACGTGCCAGCACGAATCGTGAGCGGTGAGAGAAAACGGAGGGATCTATGGACACCATGGTCCCCGGCCAATGAGACCTAAAAATTACTTCTGCGCATTAAGGCCCGTATTTATAAACTTGATATCATACTCGAGATGCTCTTATAAAACAGCATCTCAGGTATGATCTCAAAATAGCTCTCAACGTTGAGACGGTTTTTAATACGGGCCTAAGTGTCACTGTTTAAGATCCGTGCCGAGGTGCACACGACCTGGGGCCTATTGCATAACAAATTACAGGCTAATATTATTAGCTTATAATTTGTTATGCAATAGGCCCCTGGTCTTATAAGAATGAAAAGAAACCACTTCCTTCACATAATTCTGAATCAGCCTCGCTAAATCCACAACCTCCCTCCTCCAGCTCAGCATTCTTCTGGTTCTGCAACGACGAACGTTCCAAAGTGAAGGCCAGCAACCCGATGTACACGATGGGCGACATCGCTAAGGAGCTGGGCCGCCTGTGGGCCGCCGCCGACCCGCAGACCAAGTCCAAGTATGAAGCGCTCTCGGAGCAGGATAAGGCGAGATATGATAAGGTGAGGCAGTGATTAGATTAGTAAAGTAACCGACATCGCGTGAAAGATTGTACAATTGAAGTGGCAGTGGGCTGAACACATAGCGAGAACAACCGGTGGCCATTGGGGCGGAAAGGTTCTGGAATGGCGACCGCGCACCGGATGACGCTCCGTGGGTAGGCCCCTGACAAGGAGGACCTATGATGAGTCAATGGTTCCTACTTGTTACTGAGGGTTTGATCCAACCCGATGTACACGATGGGCGACATCGCTAAGGAACTGGGCTGCAGCCGACCCGCAGACCAAGTCCAAGTATAAGGCGTAAGGCGAAATATGATAAGGTGAGGCAGTTATTCCTACTTATTCTAAGGGTTTGATCCAACCCGATGTACACGATGGGCGACATCGCTAAGGAGCTGGGACCCTATTTTTGTATCGCTCGACGCCAGTCGAGCGCTCTTTCCTACTGATTTTCGTTCGACATTTGACTCGATCTCATTCATTTGAGTCAAATGTCGAACGGAAATCAGTAGAAAAGAGCGTTCGGCGCCAGGCGAGCGATTCAAAAATAGGGCCCCTGGGCCGCCGCCGACCCGCAGACCAAGGACCGTATTTATAAACCGCTCTCAACGTTGAGAGCTATCTTGAGATCATACCTGAGATGCTGTTTCTATAAGAACATGTTGCATCATTCATCATCAGACGAAACTCTGAAAGGAACTCGGAAACAGTGGTAGCAACCATAGAGACTTTTACTCAGGACACTGAAATCTATAACATACCAAAATCCCAGGAAATTTAACTAAAACCACATTTTTCTAACTATAGGTTCGGGGTCCTTTAAATAAAGACGAAATTGTGAGTTGTGTTCTTCTAGTCACTAGAATTGAAAAGAAGAAAATATCGTTTAATCGATAAAAAGTACGACTAAGCTTTTTATCGCTTTAACAATATTTTCTGGCTTGTCGTTTAGTTAAATGTTTTTTTTTGCGAAAAGTGGCCACTTTTATCAAAAAAACTCCATAAAGGCGACATTATATGCAACACTAACCCCACTCCCGCAAAAAATACCGTGTAATACACATTTATAAGTGGCATAAGTAGGATGTAACCCAAGACAGTTAATTTATTATTAGTGTAAAGTCGCATTACTAATTTCCCAGCAAAAATGTAAACAAAGAAACGTCACTGTCAAATTGACAAACTGACCCTGATAGTGACATTTTCAGATATTGAAAACCTTTGGTCACTTTCATAACTTTTTAAGTTGTTTATTATATTTTGAGTTATAATAAATGTAATGTCATCCAGGGTAATTTAAAGCTTCGTGAGGCGAATTCCGCGCGAAATTCGCGAGTGCGACCACGTAACTCAAAGCGATAGCCATAGCCATTGTCAAAGAAATTGCTATGGCAATGGCTATGGCTATGGCTATTGCTTTGAGTTACGCGATCAAAATCTGTCAAAATGAGCGACGCGCGCGATTCGCTCGCCTCAGTCTGTACAAAGCTTTAAAGTAGGATGGTAATTAGAAATTTTATCTTTATAACCTATCATAATTTTTGATGTAAAAATTCTTGAAACGAACTGATAAGAAAACTTTACTTAGATATTTACTGTATGTAAACTATCAAAAATACGTAGCATCATCTTGCCTGTTCCTCCGTAATACCAAAAGACAAATGTTACTACTACAGCAACTACTCGTAATATTAATTTTTATGAAATTTTATAAATTGACCAAAGGTTGATGTGTACACGGTTTGCAGTTGTTGCGTGCACAGCATCATAAAAATGTTTTCTACTATAACACTGTTATTATGTAATATTAAATTATATTACTGTTTTTGCCCCAAACTCATGATTCAGAATATTTATCTAATCTATTTTTATTAGGTTTGTGATGAAAAAACATGTAAGTGTGTTTATTTCTTGACTTAGTAATATACTTTTTCTTTTTGTGTTGTTTTGTTCTGGCAACACCTTTATTTACATTTTTGCCAGGAAATTAGTAATGCGACTTTAGGAAAGGAAGGTAGTGGGACCCCCACAGTAAATCCTCAGTAGACGAAACTTTACAATATGATAAAGTATCATAAATGAAACGTATTTTATGAATTATGCAATTGTTTTTTTTTGTTTTTGGATATTTGAACATAGGTTTTGGTTCATATTATATTACATCCCTGCAAAGATTCATCTACTGAGGATGAGGATTTAATGTTGGGGTCTCCATACAAAAGATCGCTTCATTCACTATAATGTGATTTTTTGAAAATAGAGTCAACTCTGTCCCCGTGTAAAACTTGCCAGTTTTCTGAATGGCTATCAATGCGTCTCTTATTTGCTATACAGTGAGAAAGAGATGTAACTATAGCAATTTATAAACCTAGCGAGTTTTGAAAGGTTGTAATACCCCCCGGTAATTATTTGCAGGAGATGACAGCCTACAAAATGGGCCACTTAGCAGTAGCGAAACAGCAACCGCCAGAGGAAGACGAGGTCGAGTTTGAGGCAGAAGCGGATTACGAAGGTGAAACGCAAACGGCTTAGTTCTATCGCTGAACTGGAGCGAAAAGGCTCACTGTTCCCTATAGTTATTAATAAACTGTTCATAAAAATGTTTGCGACGTTGTTAAAATATCTCGGGCAGGGATTGAAAACGTTACTTTCAAATGACGTTAATTTGGCCATATTTATCGTTCCTAGGGTAAAGTAACGTTATTTTACCGTAATATAGTGTGATTTTACCGTAACATGACGTTATTTTACCGTAAAGTAACGTTACTTTACCGTAATATAATGTTATTTTATTTAATATGAGTGATGCGCGATTATTACCAATTTCAATAATCGAATTATCTAATAATTACTAATTCCAATAAACGAATAAGTATTACTAATTAGTAATACTTTTGAAAACTGGCTCTACGCAAGACTATGCCTCAATATACAAGCATAAAGTTCATTATGGTTTGGCAGTCGCGAAAGTTACTAATCAATTGCAACAGAAAATGAATGACAACGGCAACAATGATATTAATAATTATTTCTGTCGCTATTGAACTTACGATAAAAAAAATGTGTTTCTCTTACTTGGAATTCAGTTACCAGCCGCTGCTCCCTGTCATTGAGGAGAAAAACTGGCTTGAATAAAGTAACGACTAACCAATAGATTTCCCCCATTGACAAAGAAAATTCTCAAAATATTAATAACTTGACAAAAATTGCCATAAATATTAATACTTCAAAAAATGTTCTGACAAAAGAATCTCGAAATACAGTATTAGCAGATGATGGAAGTGTAGGTTTCTTAGCTATTCAAGATTTGAATACTGTAGAACTTAATGATAACTTGAGTGTGAGTCAAGTATGTGTCCTAGAACATAAAGTACAAACAAAAAAACCCAACCCAGGTTAATGAATATTTAATATCAGTCTCATCAGTATGACGTTATTTTACCGTAATATAACGTTATTTTACGGTAAAATAACTTACCGGAATAACGGTATTTTCATTGTTATCGTTTTTTTAACGGTATTTCAATCCCTGATCTGAGGTGATGTGTCTCAATTACTAACAGCGTTTTGGACGCTAAGAAATAAACTGCAAACATTTTGATGTGAAATATTCAAACTTGATAGTCACTTTCTATACAGAATACTTTTATACAATAACATTTTCAATAAAATCAAATCCAACCAACTAAATTATATTACTGATGGCTCAAATATTTTAGTTTTTTGACAAAATTAGTATTATCGCGATAAATTGTAAACAAAGTTTTATTTTAATGAATTCATAGGGAGACGTAAGAATTTTTGAATCTTATTAACATCAAAGATTTTATATTTTATAGAAAGTTTTATAAAATAAAATGTTTGTTTAAATATTTTGAATATAGAAACCAGAATAATTCTAATTAATTGGTTGGAGATTATTACTATAGGATGAAAATGTATTTGGCAATTGATAATTTTAGTGCACTATTTGATTAGTTAAAAAGTTTGTTTTGTTGTAGACCGACAGTATGGTTGTGTTTTTAACGTTATAGAACGATGATTTACATTTACATACGAAAGAAATAGTCGGCAGTAACTTCTGTTTTTGTGCAGCTTTTGCGACTATTATTGAGAAGTTACGGTTTTTTTTCTGTTAAGAGCCCGTAGCGTTTTTGCCGCTGACTGCAGCTCTCTCGCTCGCAGATTTCGTGTTTTCTCAAGATTTCTTAAATTCAGATTTAAATGCACTCAGGTGCGTTATTGCAAAATGTGTCTCGGCCACTTTTCGCAATATAAGATTACAGACATTTTAAAATATATTTCATTTTTGTTGCTAAAGTACAAAAAGTTGTCGTTTCTAACAGTTATTTGAACTGGCAAATACGATAATTTTTTGTCTTCAGCAACTCGAAACTGAAATATATGTTGAAATGTCCGTAATCTTATATTGCGAAAAGTGGCCAAGAGACATTTTTCAATTACGCACTCAGATTTAAGAAATCTTGAGAAAACATGAAATGTGCGAGCGAGAGAGCGGCAGTCAGCGGCAAAATCGCCACGGGCTCTTAACTTGGTCGGTGAATGTTACTTTTCCATATTTGTTTTGTACTGCACGTACAGTTTTAGTTCCTTAAACACCGCGATTTTTGTATGATAATAATAAAGTGAAAATTGATGCCTGAGAACAGTATTACAGTTTTTTACTTAAACATGACGATATTTTGAACCTTTGTTCTCTGTATGCCTAAAACGTAATAAGTCTAAATTGCGTTTTGCCTAACCTTCATTCTTATGTAGTGTTTGGACTTAAGTCGTTAAGATAATTATTATATTAGAAAAAATAGAAGTCGTTACTTGCCTATTTCGTATCATACCTAATACGCAATCTACCTATTTTGCTCTTTATCTTTTTCGCCATATGACTAAATCGCGTTATGTCTAAGGAAACATCAATGTCAAACCAAAATTATATATCATTTGAACGTTAAATCATACGAAATTAGATGATGTGTTTTTTAATTAAATGTGACGCACATTTTAGTCCTGATGCGATTAGTTTTAAAGCGTTTTAGTCCTTAAGCGTTTAAGTCCTAAAGTATTTTAGTCCTAAAGTTTTTGTCCTAAAGCATTTTAGCCAAAAAGCGTTTTAGTTCTGAAGCATTTTATTCCTAAAGTGCTTTAGTCTTAAAGCATTTTAATCCTAAAGTGTTTAGTCCTAATGCGTTTTAGTTCTAAAACGTTTAAGTCCTAAAGCGTTTTAGTCCTAAAGCGTTTTAGTCCTAAAGCATTTTAGACCTAAAACATTTTAGTCCTAAAGCGTTGTAGCCCGATGGCAATGTAGGCGAATATGCGATTTAGACTTATTACGTTTTAGGCATATAGAGAATAAAGTATTTTGAAAACATGTGTGGTATTAAAAATAATGCCATGTATTGTATACTATTAGCATATTGGCGGCTCCTCTTTCGTGTGTAATAAATTGTTTATTTATAAGTTGAGAAACTTTTTTGTTTATGAATCTGATTCGAAGATTGTTGGTTGCTGTTTATTTACTGGTCAGTAGATAATCTGTGTGATTATTTTTCTGTTTAAAATACCTAACACGTGGTATATTTTATTATATTTTTTTAACTAAATGATTAGCTTTGTTTTGGATATAGATTAAGAATAATAAATAGCAAACAAACTGTGTCCAAAACAAATCCGAATTAAATGGGTTATGTTAAAAAGTGTTTTATCACTAACTCATAAAGCCATATGTAACTTTCACCATAACACTTTTAGGGAAGCATAGTTTTAATTTTTTTTAACGTCTCAGGCACCGTTCACATTACAGTGAAAATTATCAGTTTTCTATTGACCAGGCAGGGGGTTGATAACGTAATTCTGTTGCTATAAATTTTCACTTGAAATTAATGAAAGGTTATTGGGCATTTTGTTCGAGCATTTGACCTACGGCGTACACAAACGAAATAGGGCTAAATATGTTGATAAATGTATCTGCTACTCATTGGGTCGCATTCTTGCAGGCCATGTTTCATTTTTTATAATTATATCATAGCATTTCGATAATAAATAAAATAAAATAAATAAAGACAATACAAACGTTTATTATACTTGTACTACACATTTTCACAATGCTGAAAGTAAAAACTTCTGTTTTATTAACAAAAGTTTAATAACATTAAACATTATACTCCCACACAAATTGTAAAATAACTTTTTTCTGCCGGTCGGTACATAAAAAAATAATACATAATTTGAAAAGTGGGATTGAATTCTTAAATTTAAAACTGATTTGGTTTATGGACGCGAACTTTCATCAAGCAAGTCAAATATGCTCAATAACCTTTCATGAATTTAAAATTATTTTATTCAATTTCAAAGGAGAATGGTTAGCAACAGATTTAAATTAAAGGGGCAGTTTAAGTGGAATATAGATTTCTTTATACTATTGCATACTTTACAATAAATACTTTTTCCAGTTATTAACTTCGGTGCCCTACATTGTTTGTTAGTTTAGATAATATTTCATTTAAAATTATACGTTTTAATGAATTAATTTGCGCATTGAAAGTATTAAAATGCGTTCTCAACGCGTTGTCTTTTATAGTTACCGGTATAACAACATATAAACTTATCAGAACACATTCTCAGCGAAATTAGAATAAGTACAAGTGGATTGCGAAAAGTGACTTATTTTAGTTACAGTACTCTATGAGTAGGTCTAAAAATACTTAGTTAAGTTATCGCAGTTTCCTTTGTTTGTTACTTGTTTCAAATTTAGCGAATCGTAGAAAATGGATCTTAATTAGTAAGTTTTAATTGGTTAACGGGTAGCTAACTAACCGTGCATTAAGTTAGTGTCAAAATTAAAATATACCTAGTCCATGACTTTATAATAAAACTTCAAAAATTAAAGGTGTGGCCTTATATTATTGTATTTTCGAGTACTACAGCAATACATTGCAGGAACAAATTAATTTTACGAGTAAGTCCATCGAAAGATCATTAAACGTTTAAGATTTTTAGACGATTTTAGATAAATTAAATGTGTGATACTTATTAACGCCTGTAGTACATTTCCGCGCGAAACAATAACAACGAAACCGTAGTAGTTCCGCCATGACTTGTCTTCTATCGACGACGATATATGACGATCACATCTACATAGTGGTTTCGCATCATTATTTTTGCGACGGGTCGTATGCCAACGGTCCGAGCCGATCAGGCGGAATTGCATGTGACAGAGACCATAATAACTCTATGCGTTATAGAACAGGCTGTTTGGCAACTGTTTCGCTTGTCGTACAACTGACAATTCATGGCGGAAGAACCTATTGCGGTTTCGCTGGTATTGTTCCGCGGCGGTATGCTACAGGTGTAAAGAGAGGTCGCGCGGAGTTATGTTAATTTTGACAAAAATTGTATATAGTTAAATTATATTCCTTTATTTTTAAACTTAGTTATTTTATGTTATAGTTTCTTTAATTACATGTTGTTTACAATGAAAAAAAATGTGTACTTGTGTGAGAAAACACTGAAGAAAATTCTATTGATAAATATTGTTAAATGTGTAAATATAAATGACTGCGAATCGTGATAGTACTTAAATTTGCGATTATACCTATTCGACGTCATGAGTATTGCTAGATTCTCCCATCCCAGTCTCGGAATACCTATGAATATAATTTTATTGGATTTTAAATATCTTTTGTGACCATAAATCTGTTTAAGCAATTCCACAGAAGTAACAAGTTCCATACTGTAAAACTTTACACTTAGTGGAATCGAATTATTTTAAGGTTTACGTGTAACTGGGGCGATATTGTCTTGAATTTGTGAATCGCTCACTGTACAAAACAATATAGTGAATCTTTTACGCAAAGTATTCTTTTATTTCATTAAGCTAGCCTGAACTTCCTGTCCCTCTATCATGACCACAGAAACGCGATATGATAGAGCAATTTATCACGTTTAACTGTCAAAAGACAATGAATTTTGACAGTTCAGTGTCGATAAAACGCTATACCACGCGATATAAATCGTGTTTCGCTGGTCATGCTAGGGGGGCTGAATAATGTTCACCTTTTTGTTTTATTACCAGCCAGCCATGTCAAAAGTTTTTGTAATGCAGCACCAGGCGCAGTCCGAGGGGGGTCGCTCTCTCGCCATTTTTAGGGTTCCGTAGCCTAAATGGCAAAAAACGGAACCCTTATAGATTCGTCATGTCTGTCTGTCTGTCTGTCTGTCCGTCTGTCTGTCTGTCTGTCTGTCTGTCTGTCTGTCTGTCTGTCCGTATGTCACAGCTACTTTATTCCGAAAGTATTAAGACTACACAGTTGAAACTTGGTAGGTAGATGTATTCTGTTAACCGCTTAACGAATTTAATACAAAAATAAGAGAATAAAAGATTAAGGGGGGGCTCCCCATACATGGAACTGAAACTGAAAATATTTTTTTTTCAAACCAACACGTGTTGGGTATCTATAGATAGGTCTTTAAAAATGACATTGAGGTTTCTAAGAAAACTTTTTCTCAAAGTCAACCGTTTGAAAGATATTCACCGCCAAAGTGGTAAAATGTGTGTCCCCCCCCTTTAACTTTTGAAATAAGAGAGTGAAAAATCTAAAAAAAATATATGCTGTAGATCTTAACAAACACTTTCAACCAAAATTGGTTTGAACGAGATATAGTAATTAATTTTTGAGATATAGCACATTTTCCAAAACCGCAAATATAACTTTGTCATTCATACCAACACTGTGAAAAACAAAGTTATTTTTGCAGACGAAAAATGATAGGTGGTATTAAATATGATATAGTATAAGGTAACTACGGAACCCTATGGCGCGTGGCCCGACACGCACTTGGCCGGTTTTTATCATGTGGTCTCACGGAAAATGAGAAAAAAAAATAAAAAAATATTAAAAACACGACTGCCATCCCAAAAACGAACTAAAAAGTTAAATAACAAGAGTCATTGCAGTAGGGGGACCTCTTTGATTAAAAATAGTTCCACAAAACAGTCCCCCGACTGCAATGACTCTTATTTAAACTTTTTAGTTCGTTTTTAGGATGGCAATCGTGTTTTTAATATTTTTTAATTTATTTTTTCTCATTTTCCGTAATAACTACTAACAAACAAATTTTTTTAAAGAGATTTGAGATAAAAATAGCGAGAGGGCGACAGAGATAAAGTATAGATGGGTCATCATTATACAAAATTCCTTCAGCTTCGCGTTAACCTCCTCTAAATCTATGCTACCCTGGTACTTTGGTAAAGTAATTTGAATATTAATAGGCTATGCCAAGTATGACTCAGTAATGGCTACGCAAAGCTAATTGTAGATGTCGCTGCGTACGCTGCGTACGCTGATCTGTAGGCTGTTCCTAACTAATATTGAGCTGGGCCAAACTATCCGCCATTTGGAACTGTATTTAATATATATATATATTAAATACAGTTCCAAATGGCGGCGGGTTGATTAGCGTACTTTTTCCGACGTGCCGGACTACAGCTGGGCCACAAAAAAAAGTTGGAAATCTGACTTTTTGACTATGCCATGATGAAGACGATAGTTTGTCGGAATTTGTCGCCAAAAACACGTGCCGGACTACAGCTGGGCCACAAAAAAAAAGTTGGAAATCTGACTTTTTAACTATGCCTCATGGCATAGTTAAAAGGAGATATGTGAGGATACGCTGTGGAGACCTTTTTACCTGGATCTCGAGAACGAAAGGTCGTAAGCGTATCCTCACATATCTCTTAAACGCAAGATCGACAAACTGATTCTTGGTGACAAATTCCGACAAACTAACGGCTACACACTCGAGTTATCAGATTTTCGCTACGACCTTCCTTTCTCAAGATCCAGGTAGAAAAGTCTCCACAGCGTATCCTAACATATCTCCTAAATGCGAGACCGAAAAAATCTGGTTCTTGGTGACAAAATCCGACAAACTACCGGCTACACATACGAGTAATCAGATTTTCGTTACGACCTTCCGTTTGCGAGATCTGTGTGGCTCAGCTGTAGAGACGTATCTACAGCTGCGCCACACAGATCTCCTAAACGCAAGACCGACAAACTCTGGTTTTTGTGCGACAAATTCCGACAAATTAACGGCTGCACACAAGTAATCAGATTTTCGCTACGACCTTCCGTTTTCGAGATCTGTGTGGCTCAGCTGTAGAGACGTCTCTACAGCTGCACCACACGTATCTCCTAAACGCAAGCCCGACAAATTCTGGTTTTCGGCGACAAATTCCGACAAACTATCGTCTTCATCATGGCATAGTTAAAAAGTCAGATTTCCAACTTTTTTTGTGGCCCAGCTGTAGTCCGGCACGTGCCAAAAACCAGAATTTTTCGGGCTTGCGTTTAGGAGATACGTGTGGCGCAGCTGTAGAGACGTCTCTTCAGCTGAGAGAAGGACCTTGAGATAACTCTTGCAGTAATTTTCAATAGCTCTCTAATTATAAGTACTCTATCGAATTTTTTTACGCGCGTTATTTTTTTTCGATAACTGTTCGTGCTAAGGGTACGGAGTAAGTAAGACACCTATTACATGGTCATGCAAGCGTCAGTCAAATTCCATCAGTCATGAATTACGTTTGACTGATCAGTCAGATGGAAAGAACAAATCACATCATGCAACCATCAGTCACTACATTACACGGTAGGTTAATCGTCAGTCACAGCCCGTGACTGTGGTTAAACTGACAGCACAACCTACCGTGTAATGGGTGCCTAAGTATCGTCTTGTCGACTTGTCGATGAGTGAGGGAGGTGTGTGCGGCCATGAAATTATTTTCGTTATTTTTACGAGAAATTAAAACAAACATTGCTCATTTGAAACATCATTTTATTTTATAAAAATAAACGTTTTGACGACAAATAGTTTATAATATTTCGGGGTCCTTACGAATTCTTCAACTCTAATCAAGAGTATCCACCAGGCATGTTTCAAGACATTGTAAAAAATTCAGTTTTTACAAAAGTTACTTTTTTTATCTTAAAACATTAACAACATTACATTTTTCACATCTAAATCTAATAACGGTCGATCACTTTCATTTTTTACAATATAACATTAGCCCATAAGAAAATAATATTATTTTATTAGTTGTAAATTAAATACCTAGTTACAGTACAGGATTTTATGCCATGTTGGTAAGTATTAGGTATTTCTTTAAAATACTTAATTATTTGAAAATGCTATATTCAAACCTAAGAGTGTTTTTTAATCATTATTGAAAATGAATAATAATTATATGAAAAATGTTACATTATTCAAACTCAAGTGTCTTTTTTTAATCAAATCGTATTTTTTTTTATTAGAAAACAATGAAAATAATATGTAAATTCTTAATTTACTTTAAATTGCACAATACGAGCGTTTCATACACAAAAAGTAATAATATGGGGCATCCTATTACTCAATAGGCAAGATTCTTTTATTGTTATTAATATGGTTATATAAATATTGTTAATTACTCAGTACGAGGGATGGCGATACATGGGGGGCTGCTATTGCTATTCCCAAAGTCTATAGTCGAAGCTTGGGTTTACATTATAACAAAGCAACTTTTTAGGTATACGCTATTGTTTAAAGTTTTAACTAATATGTTATGTTAAACCCTCGCAATGATGATCGGTGCCTGTTCAGACAAAAGACATTGTGTCGGACACATAATTATTCGCCCATGTAGAGCTGCTCTGCCCTGCGCGTGTTATCTGCGTCTCTGCATACGCTACAACTTCACGAGACATGTGTCAGACAACTTCTGCGCCGGCCGCTCCGTGTAGAGCTGCCCGTGTTATCGGCACACGCTTATCCTAGAGTCTTAGGGTAAGCGTATGCAGACGCAGATAACACGCGAAATTGTCTGACACAATCATCACCGACTCATGAGCTCTCATGAGCTGCCCTGACCTGCGCGTGTTATCTGCGTCTCTGCATACGCTTATTCTATAAGACATAGTCGTGAGACACGTGTCTGCGCCGGCCACCGTGTGCGGATCTGCTCTGCCCTGCGTGTGTTTTCTGGGTCTCTGCATACGATACAGCTTAGCTAGACAACAGATATTGTGTTGGACACTCACACAGGTCTCTACCGCGCATAATTATCTGCTCTGCCATGAAGTACTTTACCCTGCGCATTGACATGCGTCTCAACCGTTACTCTATGGTCTCAGCTTAAGCTGACACCGCGAGCAGGTGTTTAACATTAGTATAGAATTAGACAGTAGAAAATATTCCATTACATACAAAAACGAAGACAAATAAATGCAATTTTATTTAAATTTGAAATTTATAAATTTTTAATAGGTAGGTACTTACTTACCTAATTAATACCAAATATAAAGTATAAAATAATTAAAATGACCATTGCAATGTGACTAGAATAAGTATTGTACAATGTTTTGTTTGTTAATGTTTGGTGCAGGGACTGAAAAGGGTAAGGAAAAGACGACTTTTGTTTTTAAACATTGATTGGTTCAGCTATAGTCCGACCCCAAAAAATACCGAAACATATTTTTATACTGATTAGCTGTATGACTGTAGGTACTCTCAATTTAACTTTTTATATAGGTAAATAATTTGTTTTTGTTGATTACAGCTTTTTTATTGTGCCTTCGACATGCCTTGTCTTGTCCCTTTACCAAACAATTTGTATATTCCAAAATCTTCATTACATTACTCACCTACGGAGCTAAACCCATTTATAATCAATACGCACATAAACGTTATACTCCGTATACCAGGCTAATAATGATGAAAGCTCGTCCCAACATAGTCTACATAAATACCTATTCCGCTTTTTGTGGCAACTCGCACAATTTACTCGAGTTTTTGTGGCAACTCGCACAATTTAATCGAGTTTTGTGGCAACTCGCACAACTTACTCGATTTTTTGTGGTAACTCGCGCGATTTACTCGAGTGTTTGTCTCGCAACTTTAGCGTGTTTTGTGGCAACTCGCACAATTTAACCTTTAGCGTGGCAAAGTTTTGATAAGTTTAATTTTCTTGTACCTATGTCAGTAGGTATTACTCGTAGAAATAAAAATGAACGGCAATTTTAGGTTAAACATGGACCGGGACTAGAAAAATAAAGTAGGTAGGTATCTACCCTACCTAAAGTAAAAAATAATAATTAAATTTTATAGTTTTCGCATTAACAATACCGATAGGTAAAATGTTACACTAATTAGAAAATTAAAAAAACTACTCACCCACCCATAGCACCTCATACGGGACTCGAAACAGAACTTTGAATTTATGGGTTAGGTAGGGTTCGAGTCCCGTCTGAGTTGCTACGGGTGAAAATACAGATTTTAAATCTCAATTAGCTGAGTTGCCACTTAAGCGCCTATTAACTATTATACAAAAATGTTCATGGCATACAATAATTTTATAATTAAATGTAATTAACTAATATCACGAAACGCGCGCCGTATGCAAATAATACGTTCTCTAAGAGATCAATCTAAAATATACGTTTGGCGCAATAAATGCATCGTTAAGGCTACCTGTCCATTGACGCGGAGTGAAGCGGCGGAGCGGAGAAATGAGATAAAATTGACCAATAGGATTGCGGAGCGGATATTTTATGCAATCTTATTGGTTAATATTTCCTCGTTTCTCCGCTCCGCCGCCTCACTCCGCGTCAATGGACAGGCAGCCTAAGTAGGTACCTATATCAAAGTCGAATTCAATACAATTTTATGGAATAATTTAAACAAAATTCACAATGATGTTAATTTAAGACACATACTTAAAAACTTATTTTTTATTAACAATCACCTATTTATTTATTACAGCTGGGTATAAATCTCTTTGCTGATTTAATAGCGGGGTGCCTACTATCGCACTTAGCTGAATTTTTCAATATTTCATACAATCTGTAGCACCATGGGGTCCCATTTAGTACATCAGATGTGGCTTAGGCCGCTATTACATTATCATATATTTGTCATTTATATATGATTTCATATCTGTCAAATTCTATGATCATAGTTATATGATGCGGTCCTTCATTTTTACATATTACACTTATGATCCACCTATGATCATATAAACAATGTCATAAATCAAGATGGATAACGATTTAGCTGTGTTTTCCGTTGCTATGAGTGCAATTTTTATGATTAGCATTAAAACAGAAGAAAACTGTTAAGAACAAAGCAAAAAATAGAAGACGTATTTGGGTTTTGTAAAAACGTATTTCGTTGTCCGGAACAAGATTATTATATAAACACTCATTTTCCTCGTAAAGAGTAATTAATATTTTTGTTATTTCAATATTCCAGTCAAAATTCTTGCACTTGAAGACGCCATTTTTTGAAATTAGGCGAATAGAGGAAAGAATCACTACTTGGGCAACGAATATGATCCTACTTGTACGCTCGCTGTCAAATAGGATCCCATAACTATGATCAAAGACAATATAAATCACATGTAGTTATTAAACCGTCCTATGTTCTTCATATAAAAATGACTCATACATATATGATCATATTTCTATGATAGTCTAATAGCACTCTTAGTTAGCAGGTACCGCCATCTAGTAAGGTGAATTTAGACTAATGTGGAATTAGTTTAAATTTACCTCACTAGTTGCCGGTACCTGCTTCGATTTGTTTTTGTAATATTCGAATACAGATAAAAAAGTCATGAAACTTTTGAATTGCTTTTTAAAAAAAACACCTAATACAAAATTGCAATGAAACAATAAAATGAAGGGCTTTTTAAACAAATTCCAATAAAAATTGAGCGACACCTATCGGCAATAATTTGTACTTTCTTTGAAAATTCGGTAATGTTTGTTGCTATCTGTGTTACGACGATAGTGGCGCCATCTAGAATTCTACAAGAAAAACATTTTTAATCGCCCTGATAGTCGCCTAACGATGGCCATTTCTTTAGTATGGGATGAGGTATCTGTACTATAGTATTATGTAATCTGTGGTAGCACAAAGACAACATTATTAAAATTGCATACTTCAGATCGCACCATGCCTAACTTTATAGTGCTCTATGTAGCATTGGCACATTTACCACCTAATTTAATATCGGATGGATTCCGCTTTTTTTCCTCAGATTCAAATTTCCTCAGTATTCAAATGGAAATATTATTATTGGATATAGATGGTTGGAATGCGTATGTTATTTATTTTTCTTTTAATAAAAATAAAGTTAAACCGCTAAAAGTACCAGGAGTACCAGGACATATATTTACAAAGGAGGTAAGTATTTGACATAATCTTCATTGCATGTTGTCCATACTAAAGCTAAATGCGTGATTCTGAATTCTATGTATGTATCAACCCTGTTACCGCATTTATAGCAAATAAATAACTTTTACTTTGACTTTGATTGAAATTGATAATATTTATATGAGTTAGTCCTTCTCTAGATTTATGTGATCGTGGTACTTTTCAAAAATATTAAATTAGGTGGTAAATGTGCCAATGGTACATAGCACTATAATGTAGGATTATTGGTGCGATCTGAAGTATGCAATTTTAAAAATGTTGTCTTTGTGCTACAGATTGTATGAAATATTGAAAAATTCGGCTAAGTGCGATAGTAGGCACCCCGGCACCCCGCTATTAAATGTTTTTTTTGTATTTTTCTTCTTTTGGAAGTCTATCTGTAGAATTTTCTATTTGATAGAGTAAATAGTAGGTAACTAAAAACTCGGTGGCGCCATCTCTTGGTAAAAATACAGTTTATCTTAACAATTGAAGATTTAATAGCGGGGTGCCTACTATTGCACTTAGCCGAATTTCTCAATATTTGAGTGCACAATCAATGCTACATAGAGCACTTTAAAATAGGCATGGTGCGATCTGAAGTTTGTAATTTTAATAATGTTGTTTTTGTGCTACAGATTGTATGAAATATTGAAAAATTCGGCTAAATGCGATAGTAGGCACCCCGCTATTAAATTTTATTGAAACCCAGCTGCAAGTACTTTTGTAACAGAGCAAACGAACCATAGTACCCTGATTACGAAAGAGATATTAAAAAACATGTTATTAAATGTATTGGCCGAATTCCATTGGTGTTTACGTCTAGTTATTTACATAGTTCGCTATGAGCCGTCATTCTCGTGGGGGTCGGGCGGTTGTTGAGGGATGTAGTTCCACCGCGCGCGCACTTCCGCCGCGGGTTCGGGCGGCGCTGTTGTCGCGGGTTCTGTGGCGGCTAAGCGCCTTGCTTTCACCACCGCTAGATGGCGTTGAATGTAATTTTCGTGGGGCGCGAGCGCAGCGGCGCGGGCGAGGCATTCTTCGGCGATGGCGAGCTTTCCGCGCTCGACTGCTACTACGCAGAGGTTGTGGAGCGCTTGCACGTTCTCCGGTTCTAGTTCAAGGATGCGTCGATAACACTGAAACATATTTTGTTGCATGTAATTAACGTTTATATCTACTCCAGTATAGCTGCTAGGGATTGATAATGACATCATGGTAGCTTGATCGGATAAAATTCGATATATTTGACTATAAAGAACAGTTGATTAGAATCCTTTGAATTTCTTCATAAAAACAATGAAGTAAATGTAAATTGTGATTTGAAAGATGTATGTAATACATTGCTACTTCGAAAATTTAACAAAAAAAAGGAGCAATGTATTGCAATTTTAATCGCCTCTGTGGTGTAGTGGTTCGCCCACCCATGTAAGACGCAGTGGTATGGCTTATTTCAAGTCCGCCTGGCTAGCTATCACCATCTTAGTAAGACTAATGCCATAACAACAATTTAAAAATTGTTGTGTTCTGGCAGTAAGAGGTAAGATAGCCAGTTCCTCAGTGGTGAGGATTCCGGGTGTAGTGCGCTTCCACCTTCGGCCTTATCGTCACTTAACATCAGGAGAGATGAAGGCCAAGAACTATCCCGTTGTGCATAAAAAAAAGAATTGTAATCAGAGCGATTACGATAACAACGTAAGATAGCCGATAGAGTCCCAGCCAGATACGAACCTACTCCAAACAACTTCTCATTCATAAAGAATACTCACGCTTTCAGCCGCATTCAAATCCTTGACGGAATTGATGTAAATGTCTCCGAGTAGAACCAGCGCTTTCACATGGTCTGGATGGTGTCGGACCAGCTGTTTCAAGAACAGCGCTGCTTCTAAAGGCCTCCTTCTCTCGGCGAGGAGTTGCGCGAGGTTGAACAGCTTGCTTACTTTATCAGGTACGTAGTACGTACTCCAAACACCTTCAAATAGACTTAGAGCAAGTTTAAATGCTCTGAGCTAATAGATTAAGAATACTCACGCTTTCAGCCGCATCCAAATCCTTGACGGAATTGATGTAAATGTCTCCTAGTAGAACCAGCGCTTTCACATGGTCTGGATGGTGTCGGACCAGCTGTTTCAAGAACGGCGCGGCTTCTAAGGGCCTCCTTCTATCGGCGAGGAGCAGCGCGAGGTTGAATAGCGCTGATCTGAAGTCCGGCTTGAGGTGCACGGCGGCGCGGAACCAGCGCTCCGCGCACTCCGCGTCGCCCTCGTCCATACAGACCATGCCGAGGTTGAAGTGGACTCGCTCGTTCGTTGCTGGGAAGAAAAGAAAGTAACATAAAGATAAGAGGCACAGAAAAATGTTTCTAGGTATTCTTTTTAACGATTTCTGACAATGCTGATAAGTTTCTTGCCCCCATTCTTCTTGTCAGCTAAAAAATCTCGAATGGGTGGTAGGAAAATATAGGCAATTCAAAAGCACTTAATATCTAAGTTTATTTGAATGAATAATTATTGATTTCATTTCAATTCAACGATCTATTTGTAATTTCACCGATCTAATTAAGGTCGCTAGCTTGTTAGAACGCTATAAGGCCGGTATTTGTGTGATGGAGCAGAGATTTGGGGGAGTTCAGCAACGCTTGCTCGTACTCGGGCTTAAGTTTCCCTACTACTACTTCTTTGCCTGAATAACCAAAATGGTATTTCCACCTTGATCAAGAGTAGCAATTTGCCAAATTCCTCAAGTCTGCAGCTCCCAGCTCTTGCAGCAATATGGCGGAGTTGAGCAGCACCTATTCCTGCTCCGATTCCAGATACAACACTTCGACTAGTACTAGTTTCTAAAATAGCTTATAGTCTTACTATAAAAGTTTCAGTAGCAGTATGTGGGTATTAATTGACAAATAACAAAAATTTACCATCTTTATCGTGCAGTTTAAGTAGTCTTTGCAGATTACTCAAGTCTGCAGTTTCTAGCTCTTACAGTAATATGGCGGAATTGAGTTGCGCTTAAGTACTCGTGCTCTGGTTCCAGATCCAACACTTCGACTAGTACCTACTTACTAGTTTCTAATTTAGCCTAAATAGTTCTATAAAAGTTGTAGTAGCAGTATGTGGGGTTAACAAAGACTTACCATCTTTATCATGCAGTTTGAGTAGTCTTTGCCTCGCCAGATTCCTCAAGTCTGCAGCTCCCAGCTCTTGCAGCAATATAGCGGAGTTGAGCAGCGCCTGTTCGTGTTCAGGCTCAAGCTCCAGCGCTTTGTCGAGGTATGCTAGAGCTTGGGATGCTTTGCCTTGCTCTAACAGGACTACGCCCAGCTGGAAATTTAAATGAAGCATGTGTGAGGAAAGTTTAATGTTTAAGCAGATTGGTAATGATAGAACTTAGTACTTATGAAGATCTACGTAAATCAGATTGTTTCTCCTGTAGAAGTTTTCTGATGAGATGAACTTGTTTGCTTCGGATCAATTTTTAAAGTAACATTATTGAAAAGCAGCGCAATCAAATTCTACTAAAGAATAATGAAGAACAAATTAAATGCACTCACATTATAGTAAATATCAGGATTTCCGCTGTCATACAACAAAGCTCTTTCATAGACCTCCTGGGCTTCTTTAGTTCTGTTTAATTTGATGAGAATGTCTCCTCTATTGATATACGCTTGGGTATAGTCTGCCCGCATGCTGATGGCTTGTCTATAAAGCATATCTGCTTCTTCTAACCTGGTCGCATTCTTCGATATAAGGTTGGCAAGGTTCAGGAAAACGTTCAAGTGATTAGGGGCTATTCTCGCTTGGTAGGATTCACCAGGTTTTGCTTTAGGCAGGAGTGATTTAGCTTTGACATAAGCATCTTCTGCTTCTTGGTATCTCCCGAGGTGGTTGTACGTCCGGCCTACGTTGATGTGAGCTCCGACGTCATCTGGTTGGACGCTGACTGCTGTATTGAAGAATTCTAGTGCTTCCCCGTATTTTCCATCAGCTTCTAAAGCATGACCCACATTGTTGTATAGCTTAGCGTTGTGTCGGTTTACCTGTAAGGGTTAAAGTTGCTTACAAAATCATCTATGGTCACATACTAGGTTTCCAACCGCTATAGAGATAAAAATTATATTTTCGCTAAATTCAACCCAATTTTTACAATCCATCGTAATTTTACCTTCAAGCCGGATGCGAAAATAGTGTATTCAGTCTTCCAGTCCCAATTCCTGACGTAGGTCTTGGCGCTGAACGCAAGGATGAGGAATATGAGTGCTGCAGCGGCGAGCTTGGCCCTCCTCTTGGCGAGCAGCCTCCACCCGTGGGCGACCAGCAGACACCAGCCCATTGACGGCATGTATAGAACCCGTTCGGCCACCACGAAACCAACGGGGAAGAACAGATTGGATGCTGGTAAGAACGGAAGAACTAACAACGCTAGCCCCTGAAAGAAGGATGGTTAATTTTATAATCGGTTTATTTTATTGTTGAAATGTTAGATCGAACGGTTAAAAATACGTGTATTTTTTAAATATAATTATGTCAATAATTAAAGTAAGTAAAATATAGGGATTGAGACAAGAGAACGAGGGATCAAGGGTATTATTTTGTATCAATTGTTTGAATCGGTGCCCTCTAGAATAGGTAATAACAACGGCACTCAATAAATTTTCAATTATCAATAGCTTATGGATTATGAAGCTCGTCATAATCCATAAGCTATTGATAATAAAAAATATGCTTTATTTATCTCATACGTAACTACTGTTACATATATTTGTATGGCACAGTTTCCTTCTAATTAAATCTTATAAAAGAATTTTACCATGATAGATAGGTTCCTCATAAAATTGACAAGGTATTTTTTAAATAATAACTAATAAGTCAGCTAAGAAGATTAAGGTAATGATATCATGACCATTATTCTACTTACCATGGAAAGTGCAGAGGACCTCGTCCTCAAGGCGTGAACAGCGGCAGCTATGAGGATGATGGCCAACGCTAGCGTTGCCAAGTTCCTAGGGTCCCGCCAGGACCGCAAAAGGGCCACGGTGCCCATGGTCCAGTCGCAGCATAAAGCTTCTGGTAAAGTCAGCAACCAAGCATTCAGAGCTGGCAGGTACGCGAAGGTCAAGTGCCTAGAACGATAAAGTTTTGGTTTTTCGGCTACAGGCTAGTTTTTCGGAGCGGGTTGAGACCAGATTTTTGTGGATCGGTCCATGCAAAACAAAATTTCGCGGGTGGAGGGGGGGGGGGATTTGAACCCCTAAATTCCCCCCCCCCCCTCGCTACACCCATGGTTGATATCCATCAGTACCCGTAGAACGAACAGCTATCGAAAAAAATAATGCGCGTAAAAACATCCGATAATTTTGTATGGGAAATTTGTACAGACTCATACCGCCGAAAAGCGAAATGAGATTTCCCGAATTTACTAGAATAAGTGTATAAACATAACATTCTTGATTTACTCTATCGAGTACTTTTACGCGCGTTTTTTTTCTCGATAAAGCTTCGTACAAACAAGCGAATTCGTTCGCGATGCGCCAATTTTGTTTACCTAACTCAAAGCGATGTAAAGTATAAACTAATAATACCCCCTTACTAATAAAGATTGTATAGCAGCTGCATAGTTACACAGTGTTTTGTCACTTTCTTTTTAATGTCAAATTCAAATAGTTTGACAGAGAGTAACCATTGTGTAACTATACATCTGCTATTCAATCTTAAGGGGGTAAGGGGGTTAGTATTCTGTGGTATAAATATCAGGTAAAGAAATTGTATACTTAATTAAAAGACTGTATACAGAATCGCCTTCAGCACGGCTTATTAACATATTGTGAATCGTGGGTGTAATTCATAGAGGAAAGTATAATATTATTTTATAGGTGGTTATTTTATTATGTTACTTTCCTCTATGTTCCCCTGGCTGGGCTAACGTTTAATTGTTTGTTAATTGTCAGAGAAATCATCTTTCAAGTTCTATAAATTAGATTTTATTAGATTTTGTGAATGTGATAAATAATTGTCACAGGGGATCGTCCTCGCAATCAATACGTCAACAATTTTCGTGGTACAGAGTATCAGCTAATATAGAATGAACGTCCGAAAAAGGGTAGCTAAGATTTAAGGGCTAGTTTACATTATCTTAGTCTTTAGTAGAGTGCTTTAGGAGAGTAGAAGTTCATTACGTGGTGTGTTTGACGTTCTTTTAAAATCGACGAACATGCCAAGCAATGTATTTCTACTCGCTACTCGACTCGGTCGTCTACTTGACTAATGTAAACCAGGCCTTACATAAAGCACAGAATAGATATAAGTACAACCGTCATAAAATTAGTTTTTTAAGCGAGAACAAATAAACGATCAATTATCGCCATAATATGCGCAACAATTTACTTAAGCAGTAACGCTTAAAAATAGGCCACTTTATAAATAACAAATTAAAATGGGTAATTAATTTGTGTTGTGTCCCGTCCCAGTCAGTATATGGCTTCACTTTTTCGTGACTTGAACTTGCGGCAAAACTACTGCGGCCCAGAAAATCCCGTTGAACAACGATCCTCATAAAATTAATGTGCGTAGCGTTGCCGCGTCGTTTATATACAAAGCCTGCCATTATCCTAAATCTAGATTAGGTACCTACTTAGAAAAAATCATCTTTCATAATAAAACCAATAAGTTAAGGAGTAGAAGTTCAGGTCTCGTGAATTGAAAGATGGCCATGCCCTGTGTTGGAATTATGTGAAAAAGATAAAAGGAAAAACAGTGAGCACGTAATATGGTTGCTATAATCAATCAGTCAAACAATGACATAGTAACTTACTTTAAAAACAGAACTACAACTCTTTTTAATTACATTATAGAACACAATAAAGAAGTAAGAAGTACAAATAGGTTCTACAACATCCGCCCTTAATGGAAATAAAAAGATAATGTAGTAATGCTAAACCCTACGGAAAAATTAAACATTACAGCCAGACAATACAAATACAAAACATAAACCGACCAAAAAAAAACAAATAAATAGAAAATTATTCTACCTACTTATCTTTAAACCCATGTTAACAACGCACCTAAGATGTGCTATGCGCCTTAAGGGCTTGGTTAAAACGTCGGCAGTCATTTTATCCGTAGGTATAAATTTTATGTCTATAAGACCCTCAGTGACCTTTTCACGAATAAAATGATACCTTGTATCTATATGCTTGGTCCTATTGTGGTGGATTGGATTGAGTGCAAGTTTTTGTGCACTTTGACTATCGTTGTACAATAACACCTTATCAGTAAAACCAGTAATGTCACACACTAACCGTCTCAGGAAAATAGCTTCCTTCGCCGCACTGGTCAAGGACATATACTCAGCTTCTGTAGAAGATAAAGCTACCGTCGGTTGTTTCTTACACTCCCAGCTAATAGGTCCACCTGCCAGCGTAAAGTAATAGCCAGTGTACGACCGGCGGTCATGTACACAGTTCGCCCAGTCAGCATCCGTGTATCCACACAAACTTTCACCAACTTTCCTGTAAGTAATACAGTAATCTATTGTACCTTTCAAATACTGTAAAACCCTTTTAGCGGCCAACCAATGACTTTTGTCAAAACAGTTATTAAATTGACTCAAGTAGCTCGTGGCAAAAGCTATATCGGGTCTAGTATTTACAGCTAGGTACATGAGACATCCTATCAAGTTTTGGTAAGGATACTCACTATGAGATGTTGAATTACCTTTCTCCAACTTATTGTTTTCCAAAGGTGTAGACATCTCCTTACAATCTCGCATATTAAACCGCTCCAAAACCGCATGAATATAGGTCTTCTGACTGACCACTATTTTATCATCGTAACGATTAATATTTAATCCTAAACAAAATGTTAAAAGTCCTAAATCTTTTAGTGAGAAATATTTTTTCAAGTCATTTTTGACAATGTCAAATGAACTACTCTCTTTGTAAAAAACAATGAGATCGTCAACATAGACAGCAAGAATTATAGTTTCTTTACCAAACTTTTTTATGTAAACACATGATTCCGCAGATGTTCGTGCAAAGCCTATAGCTGATAGGGTTTGATGCAATTTAATATTCCAGGCTCGAGCTGCCTGCTTCAAACCATAAATGGATTTCCTGAGCAGACACACTTTACCTTCTGCCTCGTGCTCAGTAAACCCCTCAGGCTGTTGCATATACACTTCCTCTTCCAAGTCCCCATTGAGGAATGCGGTATCAACATCCATATGCTGAATCTTTAAATCCATTTCTGCCGCCAACGCTATAAGTGTACGCAGAGATGAATTTCGAACTACTGGGGCAAAGGTTTCATTATAATCAGTACCCCAAACTTGATTAAAACCTTTGGCAACCAGTCGCGCCTTATACTTGGCTATTGCTCCGTTAGCGTCTCTCTTTATCTTGAACACCCATTTACAAGGAATAACCTTTTTATTATTATCTGGTTTATCCACTAATGTCCATGTATGTTTATTCAACAGGGCATTGTACTCTTGCTTCATTGCGGAGATCCAATCATCTTTATCACCGCTATTGACAGCTTCACGATAAGTTTTTGGTTCATCACACAACAAATCTTCACCGAGAGTACCGTAAGAATAATATTCTGGAGGTTTACGTACTCGTTCAGGATACCTTCTTTCAGGACATACATCACTGGATTCATTTGAGGGAACAAGAGACTGATCAGTTTGTTCACCTGAGTGTAAAGACTCCGTGTCTTCAACATCGTCACCTTCAGCTATCGCATCCACAAAATCGTCACCACCGCTGTCACCATGCTCTTTCGGAACCATCTCTACAACTTCTGAAGTAGATGAAGAAGAAGTAGAGGGGGAAGAGATGAGAATCTCCTGTGGCGAAGTCGTATCTGATGAAGTTTGCGATAATAGATTGGGGCTCATAACAAATTCAGGCTGAACAGGTTTATCCTTTAATCCTGAAAAAATATTTTCAAAGAAAGTAACATCCCGTGATTTGAGTAATCTTCGAGGATTTTCCTCGCTACGGAAATAATAACTTCTTGGATCATCTGAATATCCAACGAAAATATGTTCAGAAGCTTTCATATCTAGTTTAGTTCTCTGACATGAAGGCACGTGAACTAAAGCTCGGCAACCAAACACCCTTAAATGTGACAGGTCAGGTTTACTGCCACACCACATTTCATATGGCGTCTTACCATCAAGTGCACGATGAGGTGACCTATTTTTTAAATAAACACTGGTCTCAACAGCATCCTGCCAAAAAGCTTTGGACAAAAAGCTATGTGCCAGCATACAACGGGCCTTCTCTACAATACTACGATTGCATCGTTCACTTACCCCATTTTGTTGAGGGCTGTATGGCACTGACGTTTCATGGCGAATCCCTTGAGATTCCAAATAGTCTGTCAACCCCTTGTTGACATACTCAGAACCATTATCTGACCGAAGAGTTCGAATCTTGTTACCTGTCTGTCTCTCAACGAGTGATTGGAAAGCACAAAAGTACTTCTGAACTTCTGTCTTAGATGACATACAATAAAGAGATATAAATCGCGTATAATCATCTACAAAAATAATAAAATATTTATTACCTTTAAAAGAAGTAGTAGATACGGGCCCGCATACATCCGTATGGACCAATTCTAATGGTGACGAAGCCTTTTTATACTTTATTCCTTTAAAAGGTTTCCTGGCCTGCTTACCTTCTACACAGGGTACGCATGGTTCTTTGTCAACCTCAGTGTACTTCACACCAACAGCTAGACCTTTTCTGATTAGATCCATACCAATACGGCAGAGGTGTCCTAGACGCTTATGCCAAAGCTGAAACTGGGACAAGTTAGTGTGAACATTGTAAGCTGAAACACTTTGCGGCTTGACTGTACAATCCAAAGTATACAATCCACCACAAATAGAACCGTGCAAAACAGGACCATTTATAAAAGACACATCATTACAATAAAATAGAACCGTGCAAAACAGGACCATTTATAAAAGACACATCATTACAATAATAAAAATTACAACCATTGGTATCAAATACAATAGAAAAACCTTTCTCTACTGCTTTCTTGACCGAAAGTAAATTGCAATCCAGTCCAGGAACATGCACTACGTTACCAATCTTGTTAACAATGGTCTTCGTGTCAACCAAAACATCACCAATGCCCACAGCCGGCAGAGACTTCCCATTTGCAATAGTTATATTTCCACCATAGGGTCGGCAGCCATCAAACCATTCAGCGTGTGAGGTCATGTGTGTAGTTGCACCTGAATCTATAATCCATTTCTCAGATAACTGAATATTAGGATCAGATAACGCCAGTTCCCTGACACCAACCGTCATGTTTCCTGAACATTTACTCGTATTGGAAGCAACTAGTCCCTTATCTTCAGAACAACTCTCTGTAGAACTCTTCTTTGCCTTTTTCTCCTTCTTTTTGAGTGGGCAATTAGGGCTCTTGTGCCCAGGCTTTTTACACCTATAACAAATCACCTTTTTGTTTGTATACAACGCAGCCACATCTTCATTAGTTTCCTTTGTCATTTCACTCAACAACTTAGTCTTCACCAAATCAGTTGTGACTTCAACACTGCCATGCTCCAACGCCATGATCAATGGCTCATAGCGAGACGTTAGACCACCCAATATGATCGCTGCCAAAGAACTATCTTCAATAGTCTTTCCTATGTCGGCCAGATCTTGGGCGGTGGTGGTAATTGCCGATAGGTAAGCCTCTAAATCAGTAAAGTCAGATAAAGAGTACCTGTACAACTTCCGTTCCAGCGACAGTTTACGACCCAAGCTTCGATCCTCGTAGGACTTCTGAAGTACATCCCAAGCTTCTTTTGCGGTCTTAGCTGTCCTGACAAGCGTAATAGCAGCACCATCTACGGTAAGGCAGATTTTAGACAGAGCCTTTTGATCGTTCCGTGTATCGTCGAGTGTGTTAACCAGTGCGTTAACACCTTCGGCCTTTCCGCTTACGGTTTCCCACAATCCTTCGTGGATAAGTAACATTCGCATTTTAAATTTCCAAACTGGATAGCCTTCTCTATTACAAAGTAACGGAATACCATTGAGGGACATACCAGAAACTGCAGACATGTTAACTATGTTTTTCACCAACAATCTACTTTTAAATAGGATTGTAAAATATAATTTCACCAATTTCACCACAGAGCTTCGTGCTGATAACGAATGTTGGAATTATGTGAAAAAGATAAAAGGAAAAACAGTGAGCACGTAATATGGTTGCTATAATCAATCAGTCAAACAATGACATAGTAACTTACTTTAAAAACAGAACTACAACTCTTTTTAATTACATTATAGAACACAATAAAGAAGTAAGAAGTACAAATAGGTTCTACAACACCCTGACAATAGTTTGATCGTTGATATATAAGAAGGCCATTCTTAACCAGACATTAAGAATTAGTTAAACACGAGTATAAAACAATTTGGATTTAATCTTAGTATTTCATTTCTCTGTCATCGCGCTCCCTAAAAGAGCTCTGAATAAACATCAACTTCTTCAACAGAAACTGTTGAAGAAGTTGATGTCTCGAATTCTTTAATTAATTCTTTATTTATTAAACTACAACAGCTATAGGTATTTTAGCGTTTGAAAAAGTTCAAGTTAAGATAAAGCGACTTCAACAATTCGTCCTTATTTTCAAACGAAACTTATAGTTCAGAGTCAAAATCTGATTAACTATTCTACTCTATCTCTGTTTATTGGTAAGGATCTATTGTGCTTAAAGTTTGCAACTAGACCATCACAAAAGAGCTGCTGCTTCCAGCCAGCTAAGTTAGTCCCAGCGTGTCGGATTAAAATCCAATCCTCTTAAGGTACAGTGCGAATTGTTTTATGAATGGGACAGTCCTAGATATTACAGTGCATCTCTAAATGAAAGCTGGAGTTATTACAAAGACAGAGATTTTCAATTAAAAGTGCGCTATGTTTGAAACGGTTATTGCCATCAACGTCGTAAACTCACATCACCGCATGGTATCCGTATTTGCCTCAAAACTTCCTCGCAGGAGGCGGTGCCGCACCAGGTGGGTTGTAGAATCTCGTAAAGACAGGCAACTGCCCGCCCATCATGTGCAGTCTAGGAGCCAGCAGGGCGAGTGTCGCGTAGCAGACGGTGGCCAACCGCCTTGCCGCTTCGCCGCATGCGCAGCCCCAAACTTGAAACCTTGCCCCAAAACTTACCTCGCAGGAGGCGGTGACGCACAGCAGGGTTATCGAATCTCGTAAAGACAGGCAAATGCGTGCCCATCACGTGCAGCCTAGCGGCCAGCAGGGCGAGTATCATGCAATAGACGATGGCCACCCGCCTTGCCGCTTCGCCGCATGCTCAGCCCTAAAACTGACACCTTGCCCCAAAACTTACCTCGCAGGAGGCGGTGTCGCACCAGCAGGGTTGTCGAATCTCGTAAAGACAGGCAACTGCACGCCCATCACGTACAGTCTAGGAGCCAGCAGGGCGAGTATCGCGCAGCAGACGGTGGCCACCCGCCTTGCCGCTTCGCCGCATGCGCAGCCCCAAACCTGACCCCTTGCCCCAAAACTTACCTCGCAGGAGGCGGTGCCGCACCAGCAGGGTTGTCGAATCTCGTAAAGACAGGCAACTGCGCGCCCATCACGTGCAGTCTAGCAGCCAGCAGGGCGAGTGTCGCGCAGCAGACGGTGGCCACCCGCCTTGCCGCTTCGCCGCATGCACAGCCCCAACCTGACCCCTTGCCCCAGGCGTCTAGCCATGACCAGCGACTGCCACCAGTGGAACTACGACGCTGTAACAAAAAATTAAAGTTTTTTTTTAATTGTCTGTGCGAGCACGAAGCGTCTCCGTTTCATGTACGTCCGGCTGTCGTATATCTATCTAGGTCGTATTTCTCAACCAATTCTCGTAAAATTTTGTGAGCAGGTTATGTATGGTTATGTTTGTTAGCAGTTATGTCGAGAATTTTTTTTGGCTTATGTATTTGTTTTCGAAAATAATGGAACCACCTATTTAATATTTTATAATTTTATATATCTAATGATGATACTCTACAATGAACTTAAAATATTGGCAAAAGTAAAATGTTTTTCGTTTCTTTTTTCAACTCAATAATCAGACAAGTGTACGAAACATCATCACTAACTTTGATCATAAAATGAAGCAATAAAATAAACAATAAAATATTTCAAACTCAAGACGATATCGAAAAGGCATCACTCGCGTATGTGTCATTTCGCGTATGTGTCATTTTGCGTATGCGTCATTTTGCGTAATCAAAATGTGTTATAATGCGTAAAATTGGAATTAATTGACCCCAGCCTTTGAGTTCAAACTTATTTTGGAAAAAGTTTTGGTTAAAATAATAGTTTTCCTAGCGCGATGCAAGCAAGGTTTCGCATGCTTTCAACATTGTGTCGCACACTGAAATGAATGGGTCGCATTAATATTTTTCTTCTCCCGTGAGCAAAATTGTCTCCTGTGCAGAGTGCAGAAAGTGGTCCGCTAAAAAGATCATTAAATCTCTTAATGCATTTTAAAGTGACAACTTCGTAACGAGAAGGAAAATTGTGGTACGAGTAAAATAAAACTTATAATTTCTATTATCTTTTAAGCAAAACATGCCGAGATGGAAAGTAAGTCCAAAGGAAACATTGAAAGTAGCAAGCTGGCAAAAAAGTAATTTCCATTTACAAAGCTTTGAAACTGGGTCGTAGGAATACTGAGTATTGAACTTCGGATAATATAGCCTCCTTACGTAGCAATATACAACCGTATCACGTGTGGGTAGAGTCTAAATTAGTTTGTTTGTAGATGATGGCAATCTTGGCTCTGAGACTAGACCTGTCTTTGCAATATAAAAAGAAAAACTGCTAGATAACGAGATATGACGTCTTTATGTGTGTTGTTTTTCATCTATATTATTGCTTGTTTTTACGTCGCAACGAAGCTAAATATTGAGCAAGAGAATAAGAAAATGTGGGCCGACGAAATAGTTGAAGTGTTTTCCTCACAATGACTTTATCAAAAACACACAAAGGTGACGAAAATTTGACTTTCATTTTGTTTGCCGCAGAGCTTTTATCAATCTAGATAAGTATTTGGTTATAAACATTTTTATTCCGATTCACAAAGTCACTCGACGTTTTACCACTGAAATGAATTTGCGTAAAATGAATTGGTGTTAGATATTTGTTCTTTTATTATTTTTTATTTTTTATTTTATTTATTTGGAACAAAAAACAATTACATAATTATGCTTACTAATGTGACAAATGTTAGAAAATTGTACTAGCTTAGCTTTTAGCTTAGTTAGGTACGTATAATATATACAGTAAATGATTGTATTTTAAGTCTTAGAGCATTTTTAAGTACTTAAATATAAATTGGGACGGTCCTTAAAAAAAACTATAAACTTAAAAAATCCTTGACGAATAGTAAGTACAATAGGCGACTTTATAAAAGGTTAATTGCAAAAAAGTTTCGTTGAAGCGGTAACCTTTTCTGAAGCATTTCATTTAAAACTGTAGGTAAGGGAAAATTAGACTTCCTCAGGGTAGACATTTAGTGTTATTGAAGGTAGGGGGAGGAGAGTAGAGTGGGGGGGGGGGGGGGTGTGGACTATTCACCCGGAGACAGACTTAATAAGCAGTTATTTCTGAAAATTGCTTGTCGCTGAAGTTTCGCCGCAGGTACCGTGGCTTAATCTCGCGTGGAGGGAGACATACCCCCATGTAATAATAGAAAATGAAGAACCCCTTTGACTGTTTGTTTGATTAAAAGTTCACCTTCACACTACAATCCTTTTTACGTAATTGGTATGGCTGGAATCACCATTTTTGTGATGGAAAATGATCTCACTTTATTTCAGCATTTGCTGAAAAGTCATTTTTCAATTTTGACGACTCTGTCTGTATGAAATACAAGGAGAAAAAAGCAGCCATTGTCGAGTTTCTTGCCGGTTCTTCTAGTTACAAGGTCTCCCGCTTAGGATTTGCGAATCGATGGCGTAGCTTCTATGACATTCACAAGTGCTTCTTAGCAGCATAGTTAGACTGAATAAATTACTTATTTTGTATTTTGACCTACATTTTCTTAATCTACTGAAACTGGAGTTGAGACTAAGTTGTCCTTTTTCAAACAAACATAAGTGTTGAAGAAATTAAAATGAGGCGAAAGACAATATAAAACTAAATCCAATACTTTCTTAAAAAAAAATTGGGTTGCACTCCGGGAGTGCCGGCAGAAGTGAAAACTTGAATATTAACGTTGAGCACTTTTGGATATTTTGGAATGGTTAGGGAATAATTTTGCACGAATTGCCGTCTTACGAATTTACTCTGCATTTGAATTTACGAATACAGAACAGTATTGTACGTAAGTCTTATCCATAGCTTGAAAGAAAATCTAGAGTTTTGACATTGAATTAAAAAATTTGCGCGTTGCTATGGTGACACTAGTGTTTACGTCTTGAAATGACGCGCCGCCATTTTCGCCGCGCCCCGTAGAAAGAGAGGGGGATACTTCCGCCGCTGGCTGTCTACTCTCCATCTGTCACATCCGTCTTACGAATTTTCGATCAGAGTCACGTGATCCTGACTGACGCGAGTTTAACATTTTTCCCCATTACAAAAAAGCGTACTACGCCGCTAAAGAAGTTTTCACTTCAAAAAAAATTCGGGATGCACTCCGGGAGTGCCGGCAGAACTGAAAACTTGAATGCTTGGATGAATTGATTCGTCCAAGCTTGAATGTTAACGTTGTGCATTTTTGGTATTTTGGAATGGTTAGGGAATAATTTTGCACGAATTACTTTAATTATCAGTATAAAAGTACTATCATTTATGAGGTAGAATCACGTAGAATACAATATTTATTTATTGCGCTATCGTACACAAACATGACAATTTATATTACAAGAAAAAGTTTTCTCTCAGAAAAATCAACCCAGAACGCCGAAACGACGCGCCGCCATTTTCACCGCGCTGTAGAAAGAGAGGGGGATACTTCCGCCGCCGGCTGTCTACACTACATCCGTCTTACGAATTTTCGATCAGGATTACGTGACCCTGACTGACGCGAGTTTAACATTTTTTCCCCATTACAAAAAAAGTGTACAACACCGCTAAAGAAGTTTTCGCTTTAAAAAAAATAAACTCACGGAATACAGATAATAAGATGGCGTAGTTTATACGTAACAATTTTCTGAAGTTAAACATTATTAAGTATTTTTCGAAAAAAATACCTATGTATAGTGATTTCTCTACTTGAGCTTACTTCCGGAGCAAAATCAGTAGGGAAAACTTCGTATTGAGGCTCGGATCCGATTCCCACAATTGATTGAGGTCAGAGCTATATGTATGTTACTTTACTATGTGGGTGGCGTAACATATAGTCTGGCATTTATTTTGCTTCTCAAGGCTGGTATGGACTAATGAATAGTAAACTAGGGCTCATAGAGAAATGGCGTTTCGGTGTTCTTATCGTCCTTTTCCTATCTATGCCTAAGAGATCATCCTAATAGAACGCGACGACGCGCTCATCGCGCGATTAAGCGATGCGATCATCGCGCGAGTAAGTGACACGACCACCGCGTGTTCGCGCGATGACAAGAAATGTGTGACCTAATCACAGAATAGATATAATGAGATTATTAATATTATTAGTATAATAAGAATTAGATATAATTAGAAATAGATATAAGTACTACCATACCTAATACAACGCGAACGATCATCGCGTGAATTAACGATGCGACCACACGGCGTCGTAGCGTAAGCGTATCGTATGAGATTTTATTGCCAATAGGATTAGTCGTAGCGTACTGGCGTAAAAAAGCAAGCGTAGAAAAACTTTCTATATGTTTGGTGATGAATTTCCGTCAACGTGAAGCTCTAGTTTATATTCTGGAACAATATCTATAGTTCAGTAAAATTACGGATTCGCAAAACATTAAATGCTAATAAGCTATAATTTTGCATATCTGACTTAGACGTGATTATTAAACACTAATATCTACGAATCTAACTAAATTTAAGCATAAAAAAAATAAAGCGTATAGTTATTACTTTTTTTTGTTGGATTTACATACACAATCAAATTACAGTTCCAAATGAAGAAAAAGTAAAGAAAGTATGTAATTGGCAATTTTGCTAAAGCAACTAAATGAATTAATATTTTGGTCAGTAAAGTAAAAAATAATTAGTGAAAATTAGTTGGATTCATTCACAAAATGACAGCTAGCCATATAATTTAACGATCAAAAAAAGAAAGACCGCTATTGCAAATTATTTCTATTTCGTCATACTAGCTCCCGTAATTTTACTGAACAGTCGCCTACGCTACGATTCGTGTGTAGAAAACTCTGCTCGTATCGTACTCGACGCGTCTTGACGATACGCTTACGAGACCACTACCTCCTAGAGAGCCTAAGAGTCAGTATATCAAATAGATTAGTTTAAGGCTTGTCATGACTGTGTTTGGTCAGTTTAATTGTAAGGTTAGATTCGGCCCACAGGTTAAAGTTAATTAATTTAAGCTTGGCAACATAACATCGTTACGTGATCGTTACTGTCTGGCTGGCTAGACTGCTCCTATTTCAAACTAGGGTTCAATCCCGATTAATTTTGGTAAAGTTGTTTCGGGACTTATAATCTAGTGACAGAGATTAATAGGTACTCAACAATTCTGTTCACTAACATACACATACCTACCTAATACAAATGTAAAACGGAAAAGTAAATGTGCAAGAACTCAGGCTTTGATTTGCCAAGGATTAGAATTTTCTTTTTATCAAAATAATTTACAATACCCCTAAATATTTTTATCCTCTTCCATGTAGAACGCCAAGATGCTGCAGACCTTTGTACGGGCATTTACCATAAGAATAAATAATTTACCTCCAAATTGTCCCGTTTATATTAAATTACTACAAAGTGTCTACAAATGGTTAATAGCAATAATAATTATAATGTACTAGCGACCCGCCCTCGCTTCGCTTTGGTGTAGTGTGGAATTTGACATCATGTATTATACATAAAAACCTTCTCATATCTATTAAAAAAAACCGCATCAAAATCCGTTGCGTAGTTTTAAAGATTTAAGCATACATAGGGATATAGGGACAGAGAAAGCGATTTTGTTTTAATACTATTTAGTGATGTAGGAAATGAAGTACGGTATGGTAGTATGGTATTATGTATATACAAACAGTCAATGAATTAAAGATCGAATTGAAAAAAAAAAGAAAACCAAAATGTGTTAGAAGAAAAATGGATGTTTATGAAAATTCACTTCCAACATCCAATAAAACCGGTCAAGAGCGAATCGGACTCGCGCACCGAGGGTTCAGTACCATCATATTTGCACCATTAAACCACACTGCAGAGTAGAATAATAAAATTAGTTTTGCAGTTTTAGGTCAGCGCCATCTCTTGACCGATAGTGGAACTAATGTTAGCTTTTTTTAGAAATTTGATGATTTCTAAAAAAGTGTGCTATATTGAGACATTGTTTTATTTTTCCTGCAATATTTATATAAACTGCTATCACATAGAACTATTTCAGATTTTTCTCTATGCGGTACCTTTTAAGTCCCTGTTGTAAAATACTAAATTGATTTTTTTATTTATTTCTTAAAAAAATTTCTTTGCAAAATAGTTGGGCAGTAGTTAGTAGTAGTTCTCGAGATAACCAGCTGTGACAGAAAGACAGACTGAGCTGAGTCACACCATAAGGGTTCCTTTTTTAGCATTTTGGTACGGAACCCTAAAAATTGGTAGTAAACACATAGCAAACAACAAAATGAGAGGTCTACATCCACACTAGCGCCAAGTTAGCGGTAGTGCGTCGACTGGTGGACGATTTGTGAATCAAAAAAATTATCCTGCAAAGTCATATTTACCTTCTGTGCGACGAACAACTCGTAGACCACACATACGCCGGTGACTGTGATGCCCTGTTCCTTGCACAACATGGCGACTCCTACGCATGCTGTACACGCCACCACGTATCGCCAATCTGCAAAACAAAAGAAGTTTAGTTTTTTTCTTTTGCTTGGAATAAATCTACAAAGAGGTTTGTAACATAGAAGTCAAACGTAGTTTTTGTCATTGAATAAAGGCTTTATCCAATTTAGTTCCATCAAAATTTCGCGGGAATTCGTGGCGCTCTGACGAGGACTCTAGCACATGAGTAAATAAACGTAAACTCTAGACTAGACACTAGTAAGTACAGTAAACTATTATCAGCAGGCTGTATGCTCGGTTGCCATAAATGTTATAAAACATCAGAGTAGGAAAAAAGTTTTTTAAAATAGTACTTAATTTGTCTAAACTATAGTCTACACTATTTTATCAACCTTATTCTTTAGGTTTAGGTTTAAAGATATTTATTCTCATAAGAACTTACAATGTTCACTTAAAATGAGATTACATTAAATACTTACAGCTATATAATTTGCAGCTATATTATTCTTTAAGCAGATGAATTCGTTGTGAGTTACATTGAAATAGTATAGCTCCATGGCTAATTCGACAAACCCCTGGCTTACACCAACCCCATACCTACCATTATTGTTTTTAACCCAACTTTTTAACTTTAAGTCCTACTATCGATATGAATGAACCTTACAGCGGAAACTTGAAAAAACCACCCTACTACAACAACAAAGTTTAATTGTAACGATTTTACTTTTCTTGTAATCAGCTATATAGTAACCGCTCTTCATATTTTTTATGTCCCCACGAGGGTGGCATAGTCACTGTATGACTAAACCCTCTATAAAAAAAAGGTAAAAAAAAATCTTTATGATCGATACGTAGGCAAATTCTGTTATTCGCCTACCTACAATGGTTGTTGTTGCTTAAGATCCGAACTTTATTAAATATTCACCAACTCGAGCCAACTATTTAGGCTCCATCATACGGACACAATTTTTTCCGGCTACATTCCAACAAACGAATCGTAAAATCCTGTACAACAGAAAAAAGTTGTGACGTAGTGAATAGAACATCCAGATTAATCTATTTGTACGTCCTGTTCGGCAGTAACTTTTAACAGGGTCGGTGCGCTATTTGAATTCAGGCCAATTTTCCGTATCGATCTTACGTACGATGTGATGTGACGTTATTGAAATAGGCACATTTTATTGTTTAAAAACTGTGCAGCTGCGTTAGAAATCTACATTCGACGTCAGAAAAATCGCACCTTTCCAAAAATTTCTTCAAAGTTTATTTAATCCTATCTAATGTAATGGTAGGTGTTGTTATATACTTCTTCCCCTTCGGACATAGCCAACAGTCTCTAGATTAGAAACCGTTAGATTAGAACACTCGTCAAACGGAATCAATGACTGAGTTTTAGTTTCCGAGCAACATTACATTGCCTAATTTTTTCGCAATACCTATTTGAGCAACTTCATGGTATCCATCTTGGGTATTCCTTTTTTTAATTGAACTGTTGAAGTGTGTTTTCTTTATCATCTCGATAGCGAATTTACCCGCATTTCCTGAATTGACCCCTTTTATTTCCCTTTTATGGCGGCGCAGGCAATAACGCTTTAAGCGTTTAATTATGGTAACTGTTATGTTAATTAAATCAAACGATTATTAATTGAAAGCTTATTAAATGTACTTTCAATAGATATCAGCATTTACATAATAAAACGTTAGCTAGCAATAGCAGGTGGCCAAGTCTAAATATATTTTCGAAGAGGTGCGATTTTTCTGACGTCGAGTGTATATGGTTCCAATGAGAGGGACCAGTTAGTATTTTACTAGTAACCGAAAAAAATATTTGCCGCTATAATTAATCAGATTTTGATTTTCGATTTAACAAAATAATTGCGGTAATTACACTTTATCGGTATGCTCAATCATAAGGACCCTGGTTATCTTGACCTATTTAATAACGTGACAATTTGTCAATTGTTATGACAATTTGGTTTACATTTTGGTGTAGCTATGAGTAGTTTGTTATATTTTCAAATTGGTTGAGGGCTGAGGCAATGGATATAAAATTGTTGACAGGTGAAAATTGTCACGTTTATTAAATAAGGGCGCCAGAACTTTATTGTAATTTGAGAGAAAGAGAGAAATTAACCAAAGACCACACAAAATGTAACAAAACGACGAAGATTTAAGTAAGACGATACACATCACAACATTTAAACGTAAAAGAAAAACAATTCAACAAATAAGACCCTTTGGTCAAAAAAGGTAATTTAAAGGGTATTTTTGTAAGGCAGTGTTTTAGTTACCTGTGTAACGTCTTCTGTTAGCCGCACGGGCATAACACAGCAACGCTCCCAGGAAGAAAAGTGATGAAAGCATTTCTGCTCTGCCTACTACACCGGTCACCTGTGACAAAATAATAAATTATTAATTTAATATCAATCAGAATAACGCTGCTGAAGTTTTAAAAGTTAAGATATACTGGACAACTTACGATAAATATTTTAGTCCCAAACTTAGCAAAGCTTATGTACTACGAAGGAGACTGACATCAAACGGATAGATCATTTTGTAGTCGTTTTAATTAACCTGAGGGAACGTTCTACCAATAAAACCAAACATTTTTGCTAAAAATCATGACTCGAAATACGAAAAAAAAATTTGGTCCTCCCATAGTAACTAAATTAGCCAGCTAAAACATTGTATTAGTATGGGAAAGTAAAAAAATGACATTTTTCGACCCATGTTTCTTTAGCAAAAATGTTTGGTTTCGACTTTCGTTGGAAGAATACTCCCTTAAGTTAATTAAAAACGACTACAAAATTATATGAATCAGCATAAAAACGTTTATGACTGGTACAAATGCCACATTTATTGAACTCGATTGCACTTCTATGTACATAAAAATCTAAGTCAAAACAAAGATGGCTACTGCAGCAAGCATTATATAGCGCCATAAAAGATTCTTTCTAATTGGGAAACGGACATAAACGGTTCAGTTTAAAGATCGTCAAGTTAACAACTGGCGGGGCGTAAAGCTGAGCTCTTCAGTGGAGTTAACCGAGAGTTATAAAAGTGACTCGTAATGTTCGATTGTCTCATATTTCGAAGCGATATTAATAAAATACTATTGTTTGTATATTTCAAAAATATTTGTTAAAGTACATTTTTAAATAAAACCGGTTAAGAGCGAGTCGGACTCGCGCACCGAGGGTTCCGTACCATCATAATTGCACCATTAAACCACACTACACAGTAGATTAATAAAATTAGTATTGCAGATTTAGGTCAGCGCCATCTCTTGATCGATAGTGGAACTAATGTTAACTTTTTTAGAAATTTGATCATTTCAAAAAAAGTGTGCTATATTGAGACATCGTTATATTTTTCCTGCAATCTTTATATAAACTGCTATCACATAGAATTATTTCAGATTTTTCTCTTTGCAAACTTCGGAGATAAGGGGGGGGAACGGTATTTTTTTTTACATTTTTCATCAAAGTCGAAAACTATGCGGTCTAGAAAAAAAAGAAAAAATGATTGAAAAATCGTGCAAACGGAGCTCTTTTATATGATACCCCACATGCCTTAGTAGCCCCACTTAAAATTTTTAAGACTCCTTTTCAGGCCCTGCTGTAAAAAAGATATTTATTTTGTTATTTATTTCTTATTTGTAAAATAGTTGGGCAAATGTCATCTTAAACTATTCCAAATTTCAAGTTGATACCATTAGTAGTTCTCGAGATATCCAGCTGTGACAGACAGACAGACAGACAGACTGAGTCACACCATAAGGGTTCCTTTTTTACCATTTTGGTACGGAACCCTAAAAATGATCTAATGACAACTTTTAGCTTTTTCTTCTATGTAAAATACTTATCTATTTTAAAAGCAACTGAGTGTTTTAGGAGTTTCATTATTTAAGTGTCACATTATTTAAAGAGTAAAAATATTTGTCATACGAGAGAACATTAATACAGTCTACAGGACAGCACAATAAGTAACTGTACATACGACATAGTTTGCGTATAAGTCGAGTGCAAAGCGAAAATTTTGCATGAATTTAAATGTAAAACACTTCGGTAATGTCTATACTTTGTAACTGTTGAAACTTCCGACACTTCGTTTGTAAGTATGTGGGTGGCTATTCGAGAGTTCTTACTCATAGTGTCAACATTTCGATGAAGTAACTTTATGTGGAACTTTATAAAACGGATCTGTTACAAATTCTGCTTTTTATGAAAAATCTCTATACAACGTGTTACTGAATGAACCAAAAATGAAAAATCGTTTTTTGGACCAACAAACTGAACAACTTTTTACTATTGGACCAACTCTGAAAACGCGAAAAAACTGTCTACTGTTTCATACAAAAATTAATAACGCAAATATCAAAATGTATGAAACAGCTGATTTTATTTCGCGATTTCAGAGTTGGTCTCATAATAAAAGCTTTCAGTTTGATGGTCCGAAGAAACGGTTTTCCCATTTTTGTTTCATTCATTAACACCCTGTGTAAGTGTACTTATGAATTTATACAAATAGGTTGTAAAACGGAATCGTTATCCACCATGAGGAAGGCCTATAACAACATTAAAATGTGCTAAGCAAATATAAAAGTGACGGCATCATCTTTAAATTAGGTCTAAATTTAATGTTTTACGCGAACTTTGCTATCGAAAAGATAATATGTGAGATTGACGTAAGTTTGTGCTAAACGACAATTCTATAAATCTTTCGTAGGTTAAGTTTATGTGTGACTCTGTCAGGGGAGGCTTATAATTTGAGAAACATTTGAAGAAATATCTTAGACATCTCAAATTAAACCAGTTGTAAATCCTCTATACCACAGTAAGTAAGAAATATCGTTAATTTTTAAGTATATCTAAAAATGGGGATTTCAGACCACGTAAATGAACAACTTTTACTATGGGGCCAACCACGTAATCGCGAAAAAAAATCAGCTTTTCCATACATAATAGTCGAGTCGATATTGTACTTTGAACAGCTGATTCTTTTTCGAGATTCCATGGTTAGCCTCATAGCACAGAATACATAATAGTACAAAGTACTCATAGTAAAAGTTGTTCATTTATGTGGTCTGAAATCCCCATTTCATTTTTAGATATACTTAAAAATTTACGGTGTATATGTTTTTTCAAAAACTTATATACTTATATGTTATAGTCAAACCTCAAAGTCCAGGCGCTCCTAGGTTTGCCTAGTCAAACCTCAGGTTTGACAAGAAGGCTTAGTCAAAGTCCAAAACTAAAGCATGTTTTAGCCTTTGAGTAACAAATTTAACTTGGATAGTCAAACCCCGAAACTCAATACAATCAAATCGGGGTTTGACCAGTCAGAATTAAATTAGGGACAGAATGTGTTATTTTGTATGTAAATGTGTAAAAATACATTCTTTAGAGTGAGAATGTAACTAAATCAATAATCTTCCTGTGAAACAAAGATTTCTGTTGTCTGTAAAAAAAAATACCACGAAAGACGATCACTCCGCTGCGCTTCGCGATCGTCTTAAATTTCTAACCTATCACGTGACCTACAGGAATAAGGCAGCTTTGCCTAAGATTAACCTAAATATGTATGAAAAACAGCATTCATTTCCGATGTTAGATTTAGTCAAGGCTGCCTTACTCCTGTAGGTCACGTGATAGGTTAGAAATTTAAGACGATCGCGAAGCGCAGTGGAGTGATCGTCTTAAATTTCGGGCTAATTTTTTAGAACAGACTACAGAAATCTTTGTTTCACAGGAAGATTATTGATTTAGTTACATTTTAAGGAAAATTATTGATTAAGTTACAAAAAATAACCACGAAATTTAAGACGCTCCGCTGCGCTTCGCGATCGTCTTAAATTTCGTGGTTATTTTTTTTTAACAGACAACAGAAATCTTTGTTTCACAGGAAGATTATTAATTTAATTAAATTATCACTCTAAAGAATACTTTTAAATACAGAAAAACATATTCTATACCTAATTTAATTCTGACTGGTCAAAACACGATTTGATCGAATTGCGTTTCGGTGTTTGACTGTCCAAGTTAGTCTCTCCTAGGTTTGGCTATAAATGCGTCAGTCAAAGGCCGAAACGAAACACGCTATATTAGTTTTGGACTTTGACTGAGCCTTCTTGTCAAACCTGAGGTTTGACTAGGCAAACCTAGGAGCGCCTAGACTTCGGGGTTTGACTATAACATAATACACTGTGCCTATACAGAGAACGCAACATTACAATATGTTACGGTCGAGAATAGTTCGATTTGCGGGTTTTTCATAAGCACCCCCGTTCCCACATAGGTACCGTGCCCGCGTATCATCCTGTCACATGCGGTTATGTGGTCTAAGTGTACTCACCTGATTTATGTGACGTGGCCTTATTGTAGGAGGTATTCAATATGTTAGATTTAGAATTCCATAAACAGAGAACGTTATAAATGTTACGTTAGAAAATTAGTTCGATTTGCGGGTTTTCCACAAGCACTTATGTCATCCCGCGTGTCAGGCTGTCGCGTGCGGTGAGGTAATGTGGTTTAATTGTACTCACCTAATTTAAATTACAAGTGTATGATTTAGTGGCCTAATTTGAGTACGTATTCAATATGCTAGATTTAGAATTTCCTATACAGAGAAAGTTACAATATGTTACGGTAGAAAATTACTTAGTTCGGGTTTTCCGCAAGTACCAACGCTATCCCGCGTGTCAGTCCGTCACGTACGGTTATGTGGTCTGTTTGTACTCACCAGATTTATGTGACGAGACTGACGAGTGTATAATTGTGACCTAATTTAATAAATAGTCACAATACTTTTCATAATGGCTTTAAACATAATTGGACAACATTAATAGTTTTTTAATGTCCTGCACAGAGTATCAATGTTCATCAATAGGGAACATGCATAAGTCACCGATTTTGATAAATTTGAGCTTGATCGCTGCGGACACGTATAAAAACATGATGGAACAGAAAAATAAGTATCCGTTTTCGGATATAATGCACTTAACAGTCGGATAGAACATCAAATAAGAAATAATATTTTGTATGACACATGTACTTAAACGCAATATTTAGGGAGATATTTGAAAATTCTTGACTAACTCCATACTAATGCACTGAAACGTGACATGAGTGACGTAACACATGTTGACTTTTTTGTATAGAGCGTTTTCGGCGGGTGCTGCTGCGTGCTAACTTCAAGTAACTATATCACGAGAAAAAAACACAAAAGAAAAGTTTTAATATTACAGTTGATTTTCTTCCGCATTATACTTTTGATTTTGATACAAAAAAAATTGATGCAAAAAAATGAAAAAAAATGAAAAAATCTTTATTCAAATAAGCTCACATAATGAGCGTTTTTAAATCGTCAAATAATTTTTTTGCCCTACCACCCATTATGACGTCTTTTAGCTGACAAGAAAAACGGGCGCAAAAAACTTACCAGCTTTATCAAATGGAACGATATTTACAAATATGTATATCGTTTCCAGACTTTAACAAAGATTAACAAATAAATAAAATTTAATTAGATCATTACTTAATGAATTACAAATTTTCTTAATCAATTTACAGGCTTCAAGCTAAATTCAAAGTTTGAAGTTATTATTCAGTCTAGGCTGTTACAAGAGACAAAAAAAAAAAAAAACTTTACAATTCTATATGCGTTAAGATAGGTAGTCAGAAGCAGACCCATTCCCACTGGCAGCACCCGTTCACGAGCATGACGCATGAACCAGCCATCGCTTCGCTCAACCATATTTGAGGGAACGTAACGACCCGCCTTACGCGACACCACCGCAGAAATGATTAAAGAGAGCATGACATACTAAGGCTACCCATGTTAAGGCATCGAATTGAAAACTAATATCCAAAAGCTTTTCATAGGCAATATTTATGTATTTTATATTTTACTTTCCATAGTCATGCATGTTCCCTATTCCCTGTAGAGGAGTGAATTGCCAAAAGAAAAATAAGAAGAAGAACAGGACAGTGTCATGTTCTGTTATTGTAATCTATTTAATACTAGCGGCCGCCCGCGATTTCTTCTGGGTGGAAAGTTTTTTCTTATCCCTCGGGACCAATACTTTTCTTCTAGATGAAAAGTACCCTATGTCCTTTTCTGTACCCCTGAAAACGTGTATGTAAAATTTCATGATGATCGGTTCAGTAGTTGAAGGGTACACAAGGGTACAAAACAGGTGCTCCATGACACCATTGCACCAATCTGTCGCCAGAACCGCTACCCATTGACGATGGAAAATTGCCACTTGGAAAACGTTGATTCAATAACCAGTCAATTGTATTGTGTACCCTTCAACGGCCAAGTCACACAACATTAACTATAATAATAAAGAAATCGCAGTAAAGAACCTTAGACTTGGCACGACTTTGTCTAGATTTCATTACTTTTTAGAGATAAACAAGCCCACGAGACTTGGCTAGTTTTTTAAAGAATGTTTTTGTGGGATATAAATGATTCGAAACATAACGTTATCCTCTTTCAACTTTTTGTCAGATCATATTTATGAAAGTTGAAAATTAATATAATTTTTATTAAAATATTTTATATTTTGCTTTCAACAAAACCTGGGTTTCTCTGTATCGGTGTTATTAACTTTTCATATTATATTATTAAGTAGGTAACTTCCTAATTGAAATCTGTCCCCAATTGTTTACAAAATATTAATTTTATCTTTTGGCAATGATAATAAAATTTAATAGACTAAAATAATATCTTTAGTTTGATTATAGTTACGATTACGAGCTACGACGTATAAGTTCTTTAAAAAAAACATAGACCATGCATTTCGATGACAATAGATTTGCTTAATACTTAGTTACCATAAACACTTTCAACTCTAAATATTATAAACTACATTATAAGAATTCCTTGAAATAATCAGACGGGAGCACAAGTGACGTCATAGGTAATAGCGGAAGTTCGGGACTTGGTTGCAAGTTAAAGGTATACAAGTTTGTTTTGCTACAGCATTCAGCTGCAGAACTTTAGCAGTCACTCCCAAGCGGTTAACACTAAAATCTCAAGACCGGGATTCAAGACAAAGCTTGATTCCCTACGCTGAATCCCAAGATCGGGAATTAATCTTAAGGCATATCAAATAGAGTTGTTTTTGTCTTTTGACTAAATTCTTAGCCTTATTAAGGTGTCAAAGGCATCGGTATTGGTAAAAAATATTTACTTACTCATTTTGAATCAATAAAAAAAATCTACATAAAATAAATATTTTTTATTTAAAAATATATTTATAAATATTTTTTATTTAAAATAAATATAAGACTTAAATAAGTTTTTACTGTTTAAAGGAAAAATTAAGGGTTGAAACTTGGTTAAACATGTTATTTAATTACCTAGGTACTTATTTTTTACGCAATTTAAGCTTACTTTATTTTTATTTTTACAAAACTTTTCATTGATAAATTTACTCAGTCCATCGAGCAACGACGGCTTCGGCGCGCGTTGCTCTACTCAGTCATAAAAAAGAGAGCAAAATAATTAAGTAGGTACATTAAACCGCATTTTGTTCCCGAGCACAACAATATGGTGCTTAAAATTTAATCTCCAAGTATGAACGCGGCAAGTTTTTATCGGCAAAGTTGTCGGCAAAAGCTAGTGATAAACAAGAATACTCACCGCCTCCGTGTGTATGGGGTGCACGGCAAACAAGATGGCTGCCACGAAACTTGCGAACTCTGGCAGAAACATGGCGCAAACCCTGCAACAGAAACCAGAAATGGGTCAGTGCCGAACTATTAAACTGATGAGAATGGCGGCGAGAAAACACAGTTTACCTAGAACTTTAACCAACATTCCGACGAACTGATAACCTCCTCTTTTTTTTAAGTCGGTTAAAAAGGTTGATAACCTACCCTTATATAATACTAAATAATATACTAGAAAAAATACGATTCGCATCGCACCAGATCATATTCTTGGACAGGAATCATTTTATAATCTTTATGTGCGTAATGTGAAAATCTGTGACTTTTCAAAGGGTAGTTATTGATTTTGCACTAATACGAATCTTAGGTTGGACTTATCATAAGTATGTTTAAGATAAAATTTTAAAATTCAAAAAAATAGTGTAGTAATAACACAGTTAAATAAAAATTAAAACTTATCTAAGTCTTCATTTAAAAAACCAGAAACAAAATAGTGCAAACACGTAAAAGTTTAGTGGTTCAGAAAAACCTTAATGAACACAGTCCGGTGCTTAACTTCGAAGTTCCACGTTTACGGTGTTCTCAACTATTTTTAAACCGCTAAAATACTGTCACTTAGGTGCCAACGTCTCCTGAGCTGGTGCTAGAGTCAATAATTGAGAAAGCCAGCTGATAGCTTTTGTAAAAAATATAACACTTTTAAAAGTGAAAGATTTTAGTTAAACTAGATTTGAGACGCGATGTTGTGAATATGACTATCAGATAAGTTCGGTTTAAGTGACTTAATAATATTTATTTGACAAATCTCTAGGATGATGCTGTGATAAAACTCAAAAGTGAAAAAGTATATATCCAGGCTATTGGCCGAATTTACAGCAAAACACCTGCCAGAAAATTGCAACATTTCATGTCAGTTAAAGCTAAGACGGAGTACGAACAACTTCTGTCAAAATTAAAGGCACTTGTTAGTGACTTTTTCGAGTAGCAAAATCTCGAGAAGTTAAATTTGCCGAAAGTGGCTACTTTAGGCGTTGATCCAGATTAACACACACAAACACATTTAAACTAAGTATAAACGCATACAAAAATAGTTTATATTATAACTAATACTAGTTTTATTTTTATTTTATTAACCATAGTTATTTCGTTGTATTTTTATTTTTTCTTGATTGGCAGCTCTAGTGGACTCACGATACATTAAAACTTTTTTTTAACTAGCTGAAAATAATTGGGATAGATCAGTTTTCAGTTTGTAAATATTTAATTCCATTTCAATTATCTTTTTGCGTTCTATTTCATTTTCCATAATTCGTTTCATTTGTTTATCATAAAACCTGCTGTAAAATATCATTTATAACATATTTGCTCGTAAAGGGTCTCTTATTACACCAATTTCAATATCGTATTGTACCTCATTACGAACTTGTGCGGTTATGTAAAGTAAAACGCACGGTTTCCTTGATAAACCGTGCGTTTTACTTTACATTACCGCACGGTTTATCATGATGCTTCGTCTAAAACGAACGGTACTTTTTTAAATCTTAGCAAAGAGTTTTTATGTCAGAAAAGAGGTCAACATTTTATGAATAAATTTAACTTTGGGTGATAAAATATAATAAATAAACATTTAATTATTTAATTTAATTAATTTTGACAATAAATTACAATTATTTATCTGTAACAAAAACACAAAAATATTAATTTACTTTATTAGTAATACTGGCTGTTTTTTTATGCCTTTGCCTTAAAAAAAGCGCTGATGAGCGCGCGCATAGCTAATTTAAACAAGTAAAAATTATTCCACGTGCTTTTTTTGCTTTATTGTTTTTATTTGAAAATGTCGTCAAGTAGTGATGAATTTATTAATTCGACACCGCCAGAAGTCTCAGAGGCAGCGAAAAATGCTACTCTAAGCCTCTTGCCCGAAAAATTTACCGATAGATACTTACAAGCGTATCAAAATTTCATCATAATATGGAAGACAAGCAAAGGTGCAAAGTCCGAGTTTTATTTATTTTCTCGCAAATATGTTATAAAACGTCGTATGACATACGTGCGCTTTGATAATTACAGCCTCTGCTTTCTTATAGCCCTCGCCTACGGCTCGGGCTAGCAATATCGCCTCGGCCGTAATTTTCAACTTAACGCACTTATATCATAATGTACTATTTACTTACGATTGATTACACTCAAATACTTCGATTGTTGTACAATTTATATGAAACAATATAATGCCGCAGGTACTTACAAATATTATACTCGAACCAATTAATCAAATTTTGTAAGTTAAATATTCATTTTAATTCATCAAACAATATTTATTATTTCGAAAACAAATTAACGGAAAGATTTTCTCTTGTTTAATTGAGATGTTACGATAATTATGATGTATTTTATTAATTGACCGAGTGAGCGCGAAGCGTCTCCGTTTCAGCTTGGGCAAAAAATTATTTCGTATGTTTGTCCGTCTGTTCTTATCTACAGGTTGCATTTCTCAACAGATTCTCGTGAAATTTTGTGAGGAGGTTCGAAAATTATATAGATGTTTTTGTCAAGCCAGTTTTTCGATTTTTTTCTTAAGTGGCGGAGATATGTAAAAAACATATTTCAGTTCGGCTTTGCGGCCGTATGTTAATTTTCCTCTACAGCTCGCATTTCTCAACCGATTTTCGTGTAATTTTGAGAGCACCCAACTAACAATTTTACGTCGTACAATGGTCGTACAAACGTTATCTTACTACCACTGGTCGGAAAAGATAGGTCACACTTACGTTATAATAACGTTTGCTCAACGCGAAAAGGGCCCCATTTATACGACCTACATTGTCGTTTAATGGTCATACAAAAGTCACAAGATTACCACTTTCATCGTACAGTAGTCGCATCAAAACTTTACAACGACTCTTTCGTTATATTGTGGTCATACAGATGTTTTTTAATGACGAAAACGTTGTATATGAGTCAAGTAACAACACTTGTACGACTGATTTTTAATGTTTGTCAGTGACTCGTGTTTGTGGTTATGTTTCGAGATCTGAGTGCAAAATTAATCTATTACAAGGATATAAAAGGTAAGTATTACATAACTTTCATATCTTGCTAACTGTGTCTGTCTCTTATACCGATTAGTTCGTATGGGAATTAAAGTTTTATGATAATATACCTATGTAAATCGATACCTTAACCCGCAAACCAGCCAAATCCAAATATCAAAATTTTACAGGAGACAGTTAAAACTTTCTAATTTTAATAATAATAAGAAATTTAAAAAAAATAAAACCCCGTTGGTGCATTATGTTAGCAGCTAATAAATTTCATTATTTGTTTTATTTAAAATATTATCGTCACTAAAATATAGACGCTTTTTTGAGTTATCCGCTTTTCCTTAGTAGGAAATAAAAGTATGGTCAATAAAAGTTACGTTAAAATTTTTAAGAAAAATGGCTAACTCCATAGCATCCCAATAATACCTTCGAAAAACTGGATTTTATGCTAAACAAATGAAAAATAAACATACCATGAATAAATAGAGAACTAATTAAATAGCATTTGATATCTTCGCGACGTTTGTTTTTGTTTTATCTTCGAAAAACCGGAGCAGCACGCATATGGTTCTCTGTGACGCCATACAAGATGGCCGATCTCCGGGAGTTGGCTTGTCAAAATCCGTGTCGTTTCGTTACGCGTGGAGTTAGCTGGTAGTCGCATAGCAATTTATTTAAAAAGTAGGGATAAAAATGGAGTTGTTGCTTTTTCAAATCATCCGTCAGGAATATAGGCCGAAGACTGCATCAAAAAAAGTATTTTGCATAAAATGGAGTTAGCTGGTTTGCGGATTAAGGTATCGAAATACAATTCATATTTTCATGCCCCTTCGTAGTTTTGCGTTTGAAACATATTTTTTTAATTAATAAAATTTTGTTTTTTCTTTAAATGTCAGCCATGTTAATTTTGTCGCACACTAATCTCTATATGACGTTTTAAAGACAAAAAGTCATTTTAAGGTTATTTGAAGACCAAGTTAAGCCGCCATTTTGTTAAACGTCGTTTAAAAGTCGAAACTTGACTCCAATGCGACTACAAGTCGTACAGACGTTTTGGCTAAAACTTTAATATAACGTCGTATAGTTTAAGTCGTGCCGACGTTACTATGACCAGTTTATTATGACATATTTGTCGCACGACTAAAAAGTTAGATTTAAGACGTCTATATGACCTAGCAGTCATCTCATTACTATTGTAAGACTGCTATCCGACTTAAAGTCGTACAAGTCAGAACTTATATGACGTTTTTGCTTGTTGGGCAGGTTCGAAAATTATCTAGATTTTTTTGTCGAGCCAGTTTTTTTAAAAGTATCAAAATGGCATATTATAATTGTAAAAAAACTTGTTTCAGCCGTTTAAAAAAAAATCAAAATGAACACAAACCTTTTTTTGTTAGCGGTGCAAAGCAAATTTGGTTTTTAGGGTTCCGTACCCAAAGGGTAAAAACGGGACCCTATTACTAAGACTTCGCTGTCCGTCTGTCTGTCTGTCTGTCACCAGGCTGTATCTCATGAACCGTGATAGCTAGAAAGTTGGAATTTTCACAGATTATGTATTTCTGTTGCCGCTATAACAACCTATACTAAAAACAGAATAAAATTAATATTTAAGGGGGGCTCCCATACAACAAACGTGATTTTTTGCCGTTTTTTGCTCGTTATTAATAACAACAACAGGCAGACAGTTGAAATTTTCACAGATGATGTATTTTTGTTGCCGCTATAACAACAAATACTAAAAACAGAATAAAATTAATATTGAAGGGGGCTCGCATACAACGAATATATTTTTTTCCGGATTTTGGTACGGAACCCTACGTGCGCGAGTCCGACTCGCACTTGGTCGGTTTTTTATTTTTAGAAGACTCAAAAGTTCATAGTTCATATTTCAAAATCAATCAAAACGTTTCTGGCATTGGCCAGTGATATTGATTCGAAATTTGAAAATACCTGCGCATACTCGCTGCCTGCTGAAATACGTGACTGTGAAACACTATCACTTTTTAAAAAACGAGTGAAGGAGCACTATTTAGCTACTATTCCGTAACACTGTCTTATTTATATCTATTCACTTCTGTCCTCAATATAAAATTATCGTAGGTATTTATGTTTTTATATGTATTGTATTTAGTATATAATTATACATCTATATCATGTGTATGTATATTCTTACTATTCTTTACACACTGACTGCCCCTCTCAAAGTCTTTCCTATTACGGGCCAGCTGGAAGAAATTTCAAAGTGAAATAAGCTGTGCCCTTGTACAATTCTTCTGTCCATTTCTTTTCTGTTTAAACTTGTATGTGTGTACAGAATTAATAAATAAAAAAAAAATACCTAAAAAGGTTGTGACAGAACTTATTTGTTTTCAAACAAAACTATACAATTTGAGCTACTTTAACGCAAGGTCTACAGCTCACGGAGCCACTAGTAATAATTAACGTTCTATAATACTTAAATTTTTTCCGACGATACGTTATTAATATCAACAAATATTTACTCTTAACATTAAGTTAAAATTTACTCTAAAGTAACAGCTAAGGACACTTTGAGAACTTAGTGATTGTAATAACTTGTGTGCTAACTAACAGTCTAACATTGTGGGTGGATGCAGCGAAGAGCTAGTACCGTCGTAATATCGGCACGTGAGAGTTTGGGTATTACAGATACGTAAACAAAGCAGTAGGTGACGTCAGGAAGTTATTGTGTGTGACAACCTTTATAAATAGGTCTTATGCAATAAAACGCCTATTCTATATGATGGATTTTGTCTTACTTTTTTGACTATGTGACGTCTTCCGGTTACAAGAAGCTCGCTGAAGTGGCGAAGGGGTTAGAGAATTCTGCCTGCGATTGCAGCGTTTAAGCCACCGGATTTCAATTTTATCAAATTGTATTATCTGGAGTTCTACTTGCTTAATTAAGACAGTTCCTCGATGCATTTGCAGCCATTGCACTCGTGAGGTTAGTTATGGCTCATCCATTCTCCATGCGTTCATGAGGAAGTGAAAATGATGAATGGGGATAACACGAGACTCAAGCAAGGTTATAACATATAAACAAAACGAAAACTGCTGTAACCAAAATAATTAATCAAAATAAGGCTTTCTGGTCTCGTTACTTATGATTTTCATATCACAAGTACTTTAACAAATTTCTTTTGGAACGAGAATAACGTATGTGAGATTGTTTTTTATGCTTAAAGTCGTCATAAATCCATATTGTATCTACAATCGCTGTTACTAAAACCAAATCATTTAGAAATGGTTACATGACCATGTTACTTGGTTCAACTGCGTTTATGCTTAACGTTTCCTACTGATAAGCAAATCAACTATGGCCCGACTAACGAACCGCCATCTCCCGACAAGTTGTGCCTGCGAGATGATCAACCATCCATCCACTTACTCAATGATGTTGTTTGTGCAACTAAAACTGAATTGAACTTCAAAGTAACTGCAGCTTTGCTGTTACTTAAAGAGTGTACCTTTACTGCCCCAAATTTAAAAGTTAACTAAAATTAATCTCGGAAGCTCTATCTCTGAAACTAGTCATCCAATTTTAATAAAAAATTGATTTGCAATACATTTGCAATTTATTAAGCATTGCAGAAATGACTTTTCCCTATGATGAAGTCACGGGCGGAAGCTAGTAAAAATAAATGCTTAATATGCACCATTTAAACGTAAATTTGTTTTTATATTTCACCTGGAGACCATTAGAGAGAAAACCATAAGAAAAAGAAACCAAAGGCTACGGATTGATAGTCAAAATGTATTTGTTGAAATAAACTTAATAATCAAGCACTTTTGGGTCGTCTATATTTTCCTACCACCCGTTCCAGACTTTTTTAACTGACAATGACAAGAAGAACGGGCGCAAGAAACCTATAAGCTTTAAAACGAAATGGAACAGCAATGCTTTTGCAGGCGGTTACTGCTTATGATTAAAGAATAGTTGTAGGTAAGTACCTAGGGATTTTAGGAGATAGTTTCTCATACACTAATAGCACATTACTAAAATAGTCCTCCTAACCTTCTTCAATAAATGCTGGTAGGTGCAAAACAAGCTTTTTCCACTGTAACTTCCAAATACTTGAATGTGTGGGGTATAGATTTATGAAAAAAAAAATTTAGCTTATGTAAATATTAAAATAAGCGCTTTACTATTATTTTTGATAAGGTACTTACTGGATTTTTTCTTTACTATTAGAAACTGGTGGTATTGGAAGTCTTGCTAAAATACATTATGTACCTATTTATTTCTTTGTATATAATCTTAATTCCAAAGTAAATACTTTACTTAATCTTTAAGTTAATAACTTTGCAAGTCGCAGTATTACGTCAGTTGAACTGTTGGTAGTTGTGAACATTTCACGCGTAGGTATTTACGTGTAACAATTATGAACAAGTTGCTGACGGAGCGTACTCCTATGTCAGAACATGTTTCATAGGCTACATTCAGCCATCAACGTTCAAAGTCATCGCCAAGAATTTCGGAAGTTTGATTATAGGTAGCAACGTTTAGAATACAACAGACAAAAATTTAATGATGCTGATGAGTATAATCTAAGTACATCTATGTATATCTCGGTATACTTACAGCATTACAGCACATGAGTAAAAAAACGTATTACAGTACAAAATTATCAGTTGAATTACTTAGGTAGGTAACGTATTATTTTTATAAATTAGGATGTGCTAAATGTGACATAAATATAAAATAGAGTTATTGGTTATTTACTGGTTATTTCTGATTTAAGTTCACCGTCTTGTACTAGGGTGTAAGTATCAAGTTACATAATGATGGTAAAACTATTGTCTGTGGGTGGGCCTGGCGACCTATGGCACAGGTTTCTATTTCTGAAATGAAACCCATTTCAGGCACCAGTCTCTTACAAGAATAGTAACCCCCCAATAGTTAAGTTTTTTATTTGTGATGGAAAAAATAAACAAACTGTTCCGCCGCTGGCCCGTGATCTTTGCTGGTTTGGCGAGGGAATGATGGTGCAGCAAAAATTAATAACTTCAAATTGACTTCAAAAACACTGTATTTCAATGGATCACTAGCTTTCAGCATAGCGTACAAAATGCAAGAGGAAGTGTTGCCACTGCTTAAACATTTTATTATTTAATTTTAATTTTAATGTAAAACTGCAAAACAAACATTTTATTTTTTATTATCATTATTGGTCATTTGCATTATTTATTCCGACTTAAGAGCTTGACTTTCAATTACAGTAACATTTAATTTTCATAGGACTTTTAATTGTAAAAATATTATTGTATTAGCAAAGTGCTTTTCACTGACCTTTTAAAAACGTTATATGAAAAAGCTAAAAGTACTTATAATAACATTTTCAATTCGTAATACGGTTAACATTTCTGTTTTTCGTATCTAGCGCACTTGAGCCGAATTTACCGCACTACCTACTCGATCGCTATGGTAACCTTTCGATTTGAGTTGAGTGCCTTTTGTAATTTAGTAAAAACTTTACTGAATTACAACTGAGGTATTTAGTTCTGTATTGAATTTGATAGCCTATTGAGATATCAGAATATCGAAGAACAGAAGTATAATCTATTTAAAATATTGTAATACTCTTAGTTAAAAAGGAAGTACCTACTTATGGGGTATCTATAGCGATAATCGATCGTGTAAATGGCAATTCGGTTAGGCCGCAGGTGAGTGAACAAAATTATCTGATCCAGTGGCTAAAACTAGAACTACGTTATTACAAATTGTTACCTATAGGTAGGCGTAAATAGGCGTAAACTATAGTTTACGCCATCAACTACATAGACGACAGCGACGCCATCACCTGCGATTCAATTTCGGAAGCGACTTGCTAGGTGACTAAAGTCGACCGTCACAGCAGGTGACTAAAATCGACTCATGTAAATAGCTCATTACACAATTTTTTTGCAACTGATGTCAACAGTATTCAATAAAATCGGTGCATCAATTTAAAAATTTAATTGAACGGTCAAAAACATAAAAACATTTTAGTTATTTCAAAATGGGGAAACTTAAATTATTTGCTATAGTTGGAAAATTGGAAAACCTTTGGGCACGAGTAGGTATTACGATTCGGAGCAATCCCTTGTGTGAATACTTTATTACTTTCACAGACGAGGGATTTCTCAATAGAATCCGCTTGATCCGTGGTCTGATCTGCTACGGATGTTTCCACCGAGTTGAGGTTTTCTGCCTATTAGGAAAATCAGTCTAATAGTTATCGATTAAATTCACAGAACAACTTTAATATCTTAGACCTATTTAAAAGCTTGGGAATTTCTGACTTAGTTAAAATATCAATATAAAATAATTAACTTCTGAAATTAAGCTTTAACCTCTCTGGTAATAGATAAATAAATAAATAACCTACATCAAAGGCTCTGAACACCACGGCTGTACAGTTTCAAAACCTAGTAAGGGACATCTCTAAGAAAAAACGGGTTTTTGCATTTGATTATTGGGCTTCTAAAGTCATAAGGCATCGATTTGCATTGCAAAAATATCTAAAAATAATTTTAGAAATAAGATTTTGAATAATTGGAAAACATTGCAAGTCATAAAAAACCGACGGTCGTAACGCGGAAGAGCCTAAAAACCATTTCAAAAACTCAGCAAGTAACATGACAACTTTAAAAACTATAGCAAGGGTCATCCCTTGCTAGGTTAGGTTATTAAAGTTGTCATGCCAGATCAAGTCAATATTTTTTTAATGATTAATCGTTTGAATTTACATAACCGCAATGAATATCAAAACTACTTAACAATCCAGGGCCTTGGCCACCTACTCGTACCCTATAGTCACACGCACACTTTATTTCATTAGTTTAATTTCCTTTAAAGATAACACCCGTTTTTTTTGAAAACCAAAAATGAAAATGTTTTCCCTGTAATTATTTACACTTAAACTTATTTAGTTTGATGTAAACAACGGATATTACGGCTTCGGTATGGGTCTTATAACACCCTTGTAATGACACTTACGAGGTTTTAACGTTGTCAAACCGGCTGCATTTAACCCTATCATTTGTTAAGATATATGGTTATACCTTGTAGACAGCCAAGGATATACTGCATCTTTTGATCTAAGACTCATCACTGTAGCTCTTATAGTTTTGGCGCGGCAAGCTCTCAAAGTGACCAACTCGTTTTTTGGTTCTCCTGTAAAATTTGTCTCCTGTCCCTTACTAGGTTTTGAAATTGTACAGCCGCAAACCATAATAATAATGGAAGTCATTATGAATTGCTTATTTCTAATGAAGTAAGGTCAAAGAAAATATGGTAAGGTCCGATTCATAGTGTACAGATTACGTTACAAAATATTAGAAAAGCTAGCGTCAAGCAAAGTTTTAATTAACAAATGGCTTAATTATTTCGCAACAGCGATACTCCGCCATTATGAGTAAATTAATTACCAAATGTAATTAATTACTCACATGCGAAGATAAGACAAAGGGTCGGCGTAATTAAGGCGGAGTTATGACATCGGCAGAGGTGTGGGGTATACGAAAAACTAATTTCACACGGCGCAAATATGCGGCAGTCAGCGAACTAAAATTTCATCATCATCAACATCATCATGAGCTTCTTTGGGTCTATTTTTGGACATAGGCCTCTCCCAAATTCTTCCACTGGTTCCGGTCTTGCGCCTCCGTCATCCAGTTATATCCCGCTTGTTCTCTGATGTCGTCAACCCATCGTTTTGGAGGGCGGCTGACATGTTTTAAGAGGTTGTAATACTCCCCCAGGTATTACAACTCTTAAAACTTGTCAGTTTTCTGAATGTCCATGAATGCGTCTCTTTTGTTGCTATACAGCGAGAAAGAGACACATTAATAGCCATTCAGAAAACGGACAAGTTATAGGAGGTTGTAATACCCCCTGGTCTTTTGTGTGCCCACGGTCTCTATTCAAAGATCCTTCTCGCCCATCGTCCTCGATCCATGCGAGCTACATGACCCGTCCAACTCCACTTACGCTCCGAAATTGCTTGCACCACGTCTCTCACCCCCGTTTTTCGTCGGTCCATTCATTCCTTTTCCTGTCAAAAGAACTAAAATCTATGGAACTGTAATTGCAAACAAATATTGCTTAAAAATGGCACCATGGGGCTGAAGAAATGACAAATCGCACAGAGTCAGGTGACATACGTTAGCGTTCTTTACAATATTTTTAAGAAAAGAAAGAGTTTATTAGAAATGACGTCCTGTGTAGTCAAATGGTGTAAAAGACGCAAAGAAGACAAAAAGATGCAGAGATAACATAGGTAACCATAAGTACATAAATATTTTTTCGTTTTAGTATAGAAAATATCTCGAGTATACATAGATTATGGTCGCTATTATGCAATCGTGTTCAGTCGCTGCGTCGCAGCATTTTTAGCCCCGCCCACTTAGTTGTCATTTTTGTGTGGTGCTATTTTTTGAGCGGAATGCTTGTTTCATAGATTTATGTTCGCTGTTTCGGCAATACACTAAAACCGCCGATAACCACCCACCTATAGTAACTAAATGGAGCTCGATGGAGCAGTGACTTAATATATTAGGTTTGCGCTTGCGGCGATTATGAAAATGTCATATTATCAACTGGTCATTCATTTTTGATCAAAAATTAATTTCTCCAGCATGTTGGTCCCGGCTGCTCTAGCAGAAGTTGGTAATGGGGATTGAAAGAAATGTCACATTCAAAATATTCTGGCACATAGTATTTGTATTTTTTTTTAGATTCGACGAATGGAACATTTCAAGTTTTACTGTAAACTTGCTAAAAGTGATTATTACAGCAGCGTCAAGTAAATTAGTTATGCTAACAGTTAAAGTAAGATACGAGTTCTAAAACTCAACTTTTAAACCAGTTACACTCGTTACATACTTGCCAAGTACGCGTGGCAGTACATTAAGTTTTAACTTTACAGTTGAACTACGAAAACAATTCGGCATAAAGACGGTCTCAAGGTCAACATAATGTATAGTCTGACGTGCCGTTGACTGTACTAGGAGCGCCGAGATTATAATTATAAACGCATTTATTACTAAGCATTACACTCTTAACTGTTTAACAATTATATAAATTAATGTTATTTGAGTATTTTAATAATTGTCCAGCGTAGTTCTACTCTAACATAAGTTTTGTGCTTACTAAAAAGTTTTCAGAAATCAGAGCCCTTTTCAATAAAACTTACAATCCGACAAATTTGTCAATAAGTACCAACATATTTGTTAAGTTGTTTGATGAGTGCTGTTCAATAAACCTTACAATTATGTAAGAATTTTAGAAGTAATAATCTTACAAATATTACTGCTGTAAATGCTGTTTAATAAACGTTGACATAATAATATGTAGATTTCCATGACAATATTGTATTTACAAATTTGTAGTTTTAATTTACAAATTACATAAAATGTAAGTTTTTGTTGAAGATTCTTATTTAATAAAGGTAGATTTCAAAAATTTTATAAAATACTTATTTCGAAATTGGTTTTATCATTTGATTTGCAGAGTACGTACTTTCCTATTTGTTTGATTTATAACATAAGTCATAGAGCACAATAAAAAATCACAATGCTGTCTCTAATATACGAAAATAAAGATGTTTTATTCCTTTTAGTGAAAAACTAACTCACAATATGAAAATAAAAAGTAGAAAGACATTGTATAGTATCAAATATCGTATCAAAAGAAAGATTTTTTTTAAATATTCTTTTTTTTCGTTCGATTAGCACGTTTTCATCGTTATCAGTACTCTTACTACTTGATGTAATCACCATTTTGGTAAAAAAGCAGCTAAAACAATACAATAATGCCCAGGTATTAAATTTTACCTTTCAGAAATGTATGAGTACGACAATTCTACAAATAAGTAAACTTGTAAATAGAATTATGCGTTCAATAAAGCAGTTTTTCCGACAAATTTGTAAATTGTAAGTACAATTCGACAAATATGTCAATTTCCCACCATTACAAAGTAACTTGTAAGTATTTTTTATTGAACAGAAACTTGTAAAATTGTAACCTGTCACCTGTAATTGTAAATTGTAAGTTTTATTTAATAGGGCCCTGGTTTTATTTGTTTTCTTACAATGTAACCATATTAACGAGACTGAAAAATTTTCTCTGTTATTTTTACAAACTTTAGTCATAAAAGCATTTCTCTCTATCTCTCAAATATTATTTTCATATCTATAAATAGATTCAGATAGATAATCAGGAATAGCTAGCAAATTGACTTTTACAATATTAAAAAGCCACTATAAAGTATCCGACGGAGCGTCAGTCAGCAAGAAACGTTCAACTTTCCTCGCCAGCATATTTCTATCTGTTTATTAGGGGAGGTAAATTTCCAACATAAAGTACTTCCCTCTCAAATGAGCCTTTCCGCATGCAGTATGCAACCATGAATTTAAAAGTAATTCCATTATAAGTTGAGGAGTTTCCTGAAAATTTCCAGAGTTGCAAATAATGCGGGGCCTAAAAGTTCCGCTTGATACACTAATGTGATTGGAGTGCGCTCGGCAGTGAGCACATTACCTACAACTTTTGAGTGACGTAAAAGCTTGTTGGTATACACAATACGTAAATAGATACATTGAGCATTGTATTGGGCAGAAAATTTGATAGTGTACGTACTTGAGCTGAGACGTGGAGAATGAAATCAGGAAATGGATGAATTATATTAGACCTTGTGTACGGTGTAGTATGGACTGTTACCTGTTACATATAAAACATTAATTTCGTGTAGTTTTAAATCCGAGCCTCGGACGGTCCTAGCTCAGCACGATTTAATATAATTCACCCAAAGCGGTAAAACATGTTGAACTGAAAACTGAAATCATAATTGGAAAGTATTAGAAAACATTTTTAAACGTAATGGGTTGTATTTTGTTATAAACGGGTTATACGGGTTTTATAGACGGAAATGCAAACGGCATAGCGTCAGATCCACCAGACGTGAAGGACATACAACGAGATGGCGTTTTTTTCATTATGCTTAAAAAAAACCGACGAAAACGGCGCGCAGTTATTTTTTAATCAGAATAGGATACCTAGTTTTGTTGTAATGTGGTTAACTATTGATCTGAGAAAACAGTTTAGAATTAAAAAAACACGGCAAAGAGACCGAAATTGTAAATTCAAGACAAAAGATGATTTACACAAAGCATAAAGGTTGTCAAAGTTCCTCAGTCCTTAACTAATCCTTTGAACCCTTAATTACACTAAATTACAATTATTCATTCGCAATTCTAAAAGGCAGTATTTACAAAAGGTCAAATATCCCGTAATCAACGGTAAAGGAACGCTTGCCTAAACTATATTCTGCAAATTGTGCCGCTCTCGAATGATAATGAGCGCTCGAAAATCGTTAACGGGATTAAGCTTGGAAATTGGATATTGAGCATAAGCCTGGCTAAATTCGTGGTGGACACAGCAAGTATCTGTAATTAGCAGTAACTAAGAGGATAGGGACGCTGCTGGCCTGATTAAAACTGGCTTAGAGCGGGCGGCTACTTCACCCGCCTCTTAAACGAGCACCCCGTCTGTAATCGAAACAAACTGAGTTACGAGTACTGGCTAAAATGTTTGTATAATTATTCCATTTTAGTTGGTGTATTAATATAAAGAAAAATGACTGATTAAGGCTAGGCGCACATGGCAGCTTAACTTCATTGGCCGATTATTACTGATCGCGCAAGAAACCAATGGTTCCTCGGCCGATAGATTTAAGCGCGCAAGGAAGCTTAAAGAATCGTACGATTAAAAATATGGACTCCACTGAATTAGCATGTTTTTGGGCTCTTGCTCTTAAAATGTGTAAAAAGAAACAATGAAAAAAGTACTCGGTGTGTCTAATTAGTAAACATACTAATTAGTGCTAGATTAGTGAAAGGGCAATTAGTTCAGTCTTTCGAAGTTTTAAGATCGCATCCTGAGATGTTTTTCAAGTACACCTGAATGTCAGTCAATTGGTTTGATGTGTTACTAGCATTAATTTCAAGTAACGTATCAAAATGTTGTTCAAATCAAAATTAACGTTATTAATTTCTCCGAATGTATATTTATTTATTCCTTCTACCATTATAATAAAGTACTACAAGCTCGCGCTCAGCTGTTTAATTATTGGGCGTTACATGACATCGCCGCCCGATCGCTATCGGTCGGCATTTTTGTGTCCCGTCACAGATTTTGAAATGAACCGATTTTGTCAGCTATCATGCGCGCTTCTAAACGTAATACCTTTGTTGTAAACTCACCGATAGTTTGATCGGCCGATGCAGTAAGCCTCCATGCGCACCTAGCCTAAGGCAGTACTTGTGAGCTCCATGAAAAAGTCAAAACCGCCCTTGAAAAATTCTTTCATCGTTTCTACTTGCATGGCCTGAATAGGTATGTTAGCTGCAAACCAGAGTGATCATAGCCAGTTTTTTTATCAAATAATGTTGGAAATGATACCGTACGTCTCATCATGCAAAAAAGATATTTCTTCAGCATTTTGCAATAAAAAATCGTGATAATGGTTAAGTAACATTTTCGTAACTTTGACAACTAAGATCTACCTACATCATAACAGTTTATGGGCCTTGAGGTGATAAAACATTTAATAACAATGCAATTGTGTTCAATTGGGTACCTAACTTAATCTAAGTTTGTGTGAAAAAAAATTCCTTAAAAATATCACTTTTTAATTTCACTAAAAGCAGTCGCTAGCAAATTAATCTGTGTACGATGTCCATTCCGTTTTACGTATAGTAATATACTGTAACTTCCTGAGGGTACACTAGGGCTCAAGAAGCAAATCCAGGTACATCCAAGGTTTATCAAAGGTTCAACATCCGTATTCTGGGCAATTGTAATGCCCGTGCCAGATTTAAGTCATTTGCTTTAATCAACAATTTGGTTTAATGCGTCTTGAGGTGGTCGTTTGTCACCAGTATTATAGGACCTTTAATTATTTTAGCCTCCTTTAGTAAATTGAGGCTTTGATGGGATTCTTGGTTTTGAAAGGATGTTTCCAGTCTTAATGAGGGCTTTTCAAAATGAGATTAAAAAAATGAAAATAGTAACTATTTGCTTTAGATGATTTAGGTAGATATTCACTAGATGGTGTTGATGGAAAAAGAAGTGTCAAAATTGGCTTTAAAAATAAACGGCCTGTAACAAAGAGGCAAGTAAGCGCTCGCTGGCTGACATCTGCCCAAAGAGAAACATTATTTAGGGTTACATCTGCCTGCCTACTTGAGTACTCTTCGAAGCTTAGTAAAAAAACACATTGACACATACATTTTAATCAACGCCATCTATCGAGCGTACAGTTTTTTATCATTTGGAAAGCCCTCATTATTGATATAAATTTTCATAAAAGAATGAAGTCAAAACAAGGCTTATTTTAAAAACCTACCGGTACCTTCATTAGGTGTAAAAGAAACAAAGTTTTGAAAAGACTAACTTTTCAAATGTATAAAAACAACAGTTTTATGTTAAGGGCCCTATCACATTTTTTCGTCGAAATTTCGATTTTGACGGATTTTAGCGCTACAACCTAGAGAAACCTAAAATATAATACCGATGTAATTCCATACTCGCATCAAGTGAAGGACCTTGGTCTAACAATCGACGAAAGTCTCTCTTGGAAAGAACATATCGATCAAGTTTCCTTAAAAGTTACAAATGCGCTTAGGTCTCTCTACAGGTTTAAATACTTTCTCCCATCCAGCACCAAGATTGCGCTCATACAGGCTCTGGTTTTACCAATTATCGATTACGCTGATGTTTGCAGCTCTAACCTCAACCAGAACCTTCTCAATAAGTTGGATCGACTTCTTAATAATTGCATTCGTTTCATATATGGACTACGTAAATACGACCATATCTCTCAGTATCGTCAGCAACTCAAATGGCTTCCTATTCGTGAGCGTAGGAACCTGAGAGTTCTTTGTACGCTTTTCAACATCTTATTCGATCCACATACCCCGGAATACTTGAAATCTAGATTTCAGTTTCTGGGTGACTCTCATCTACGTGACCTTCGTTCTAGTAGCAACCTTCTCTTGCTATTTCCTATCCATTCTTCTGGCTTCGTCTCCGACTCATTCACCCTCTCGGCTATACGACTCTGGAACGCTTTACCCATGAATATCCGAAGTGCCCCCAGTAAGTTCATATTCAAAAGACTGGTTCGTGAGCACTACTTGAGTTCTATACTTTAAGTTCACCAAATCTGACCTATGCTATACTTTATTATGTGTATGTAGTATATAAGTATATTATTATATTATATTCATATATATATTATTTTATAGTAATTAGGAATGTTTATGTATGTATTGCTATGTTTGTTTATATTGTTTTTGCCGCCACGATTTCTTTCTTTAACACCCTTTCCGGTCGACTGTTAGAGAATGCCTTAAGGCATTAAGTCCGCCAATTGTATTTTCTTATGCAATAAAGTTTAAATAAATAAAATAAATAAAACCTTTGGGTCTACTAAATACATTTATATGTGTTCGCGACAAAAAGTAATATGATGATACACTGGAAAGTTAAAGGGTTAGAAAGGAAAATTAAAGTTGGTGAACCATTTCTTAGAGTCAACTTTGAACATACACAGAAAGAAAAACAAGTACAAACAAGAAAAAAAGTATGAAATTTGATTTTCTTATGAAGTAAAGATTATTCTGATATAAATTTTACGTAATAATAATTATGTATCTAGGAGAAATTCCCAGTTACTTCTGAGCGTTTTTAGTAGTTTTATGGTTTTTGATTGGGATTTTTTTTCACATATTCCATACATAATTTCAAAATTCCGAGGCCGCTATGAACTATTCGACTATATAAGATAATATTCAATTTTTTTTCTTTCATTTGTTTAGCACAGTAGTTCAATCCATGACCCCAAAAAAGTGCCTTCGCGCATTTTATGAAAATCTTTCTCTGCAATTTCGGGTTTAATTATAAAGTTAAGCAAATTTTCAAAAAAGCGAGGCCGCTATGATCTATTCCAATAGCTATTCTACACTATTCAATAAGTCAAAATTTGTTAATGTATTTTTGTTTCTGAGATCGAGAACCCCAAAATTGGCCATTTTACGCAAAAATCACAGTCGAAACGTATTTCAGTTAACTTCATGATACACATATCGTTGGCGGATATATTAACTCTCTGTTTGGGTTTTTAGTACAAGACATTCAAACTTTGAGGATCTTAGTTTGAAATTGGGTCACGGCAACTTCGAGGTTTCAAGTTTGAATGTAAGGGTGGAATGTTATTCTCTAAAAGGGCATTGTTTGCAATCTTACTATCCATCCACAATTCCCTAAAATTTGGGAAGAATTTTTTTTCTCGTAACACAAATGTCTTCAAGCCTGAAAATACGCGATTGTATAATGAATACTGTATGTTGAATATATTAATTTAATAAAGTATAATCCTACTAATATTATAAATGTGAAAGTTTGTGAGTTTGGATGTTTGGATGTTTGTTCCTCAGTCAGGCAAAAACTACTGAACGGATTTGGTTGAAATTTGGCACACAGATAGTAGATAGCCTAGATTAAAACATAGAATACTTTTTATCCCGATATTCCCACGGGAACGGGAACCACGCGGGTGAAACCGCGGGCGGCCGCTAGTAATAAATATATTAATTTAATAATATTTTGTAGGTACCAACCTAGATTTTAAGTTCCATTGTTATTAACCATTACGAGTCTTTGTTTCTCAAAATAAAACGAATTAAATAGGTAAGTAGCATACATGCATTAGCATTTCCCATATTAATTATGTTAAGTTATATCATTTAATCAATTTGTTAGAAAACTAATAACCAAAGTACATTCAATAAAACCGCGCTAGTATCAGTTAAAAAGTGTTTTATTTCATAAACATTGTGAAAAATATTAAAGTAATTACTTAAGTTATACGCGTACGATCATCAGTGCAAATATTTTACGAAACCTCGTAAGATTATTTATTATGAATCGCTGTAAAACAATATAGAGCAAAAAATATCAGAAAATTTAAAGTCGTCGGAAGCAGAGAGAATTCGTTCACAATCATAATACAATATGAGCACATCCATGCACAGCGTATCCGAATTTTATTAAATTTTCGCAGTAACGTACTTAATTCGTTTTAAATAAACGAGTAGATATGTATGTTCAATAAAAGAGAGAATTCATTTATTTTCCTTACATAGGTAATATAACGTTAGTAACAAAAAGAAAAAGTAACAATTAATTAGGTATGAGAGAGGAAAAAATGTAAAGGTAATCAGGATCATGCCTCAGGTTATGTCGTACAAATAAACAAATAAGATAAAAGCTGTAAAAAATAGTTATTTGTTATACTAGAGACCAAAGTCAATATGTGCTGCGATGCGAGTGCTGACTGTGCTCAGTACTCAATATAGAAATTATAGAATCAAATTCAATTCTAGTCTACTTCGCTAGTTCGTGATTTAAAGACACGAGACAACAAAACTTTGGTCGTATTAAACACACATCTTTTCACCTCTACCACTGAGAAAATTTTTATAGGTAAGAATAGTTATTTTCACGTGACTATCTTGGTAAAAAGCTAAATTCAGGATTAGAAACTTGTTCTGTCAACTCTTTTGAAGTTAGACATCGCCTGGACGCACATTGTTTTTGTATTAGGTATATAACCGTTTTTGTGAAATACATTACTAATTTTTAACCGACTTCAATAATTGAAAAGAAGGAGACCGACCAGCGACCTACCAACCCACCTGACTTCAAAAGACTTTTTTAATATTAAATATTCGTAGGTACTTAATAGTAATTATGCAGATTTTAATATTATATTTTTCTTTTTAGAGCTGTTTATTTTTGAAGCTGTTTTAAGAGCTATTTGGCTTTTTTATTATACTTATGTACTACCTATTTTTTTATTATTGATTGAAAAAGGAATGAACTGCCGGTTGAGACTGGAAGTAATATAATGTACGACAAAATAATCAAACGAATCTTAAAGTAAAGGCCACCTTAAATTCAAATCAGTTGTTAGATTTGACTTTTTCAGTAAAATATGGAATAAAAACCGGTTCAAATTGGAAAAAATACTTACCGGTAGGAAAATCGTCGGTTGAATGTGGAATAACCCAAAAAAATAACGAAGTCTTTTTTAAAAGCTTAATGCCTTCGTCGTGAAAATAAACAAGCTGTAAGCAGGCGATCGACGGGCATTGTGTTGAATAATTAAATTAAGGTCTTCACGGTATTATGGAGTCCTAACAATTAAAAGTTTCTCGATCCAATTAACAATTAAGGGTTAACGACGCGGCTGCCTGTGATTGGACTTTATTATTAATTAATTTCGATTTTGGAAAACACAAAATCCTACCTTTTGGAGCAGCTTTGATGTGGCTTAAACCAATCAACCGAAACTTATAAAATCGTTACAGTAACGATGCGAGTAATGATACGTGTTGGTTATTTGTTAATCACGCCACAATTTTAAAAATTTCCATAGACTTTGATTACGTACGAGGTTTGTAATTAATACTCGTAATTGTACAAACAATAATTAAAACACCATAAAAATACCATTTGACAGGTAACCAGTACCATGTGACACATATCATATTTAAATACACTAGTATTTGTAGTATGGCCTGTGTTTTAATTAAACAGTAATTTATTTCTTTTACTGCATCTAGGTAGTGTTTTTTTTAATACAAGTTAATTTTATTAATGACAGTTTTCAATATAGGAAGACCTAATATATTTACCTTCATCCACGATATCAAAAGTTACATCTAACGACCTCAATAACGTAGAATAGTGTAGGTATCTATTTTTGTTCAAGAACTTATTGGTTCCATGTTCCGTTGGGAGTTCGAAGAGCGATCCGAAACGTACCCAGAACCGATAGGCTTTATTAAATTAATCCAATACGAACCCTATTCAGTAGTAGCGTCATACATATTAATACATCATCTGTATTATGTTAGTGTTCGGCGAAGGTCTCATTCACAAATTATCGGAGGTTAAACGTATTTGAATTTGTGGAAATGCTTTGCCCAATATGAATTGATAAGTTAGCTAAAACATACTAGATCAGTTTGTTGGAAAAAAATACGTGGAGGGATATTAAATGATAATATTGATAAATGACGCTGTTTTGTAAATAAATAATCAATGAAAAATTTTAAAAAATAGAACACTTTGATTGGAACAATATACTCAATTGATCACTTTAAAAGTCTCCAAATAGTCACTTTGGAAGTCTCCAAATAGTCACTTTGGAAGTCCTCATGCACCTTAACCGATGACTGTTAAGTTACCATAAAGCCGAAGGTGGAAGCGCACTACTCCCGGAATGCTTATCACTGAGGAACTGGCTATCTTACCTCTAACTGCTGGAACACAACAATTTTTAAATTGTTGTTATGGCGTCAGACTTAGTTAAGATGGTGGTAGCTAGCCAGGCGGACTTGAAATAAGCACTACCTCTAACCAAACCGAGTACAAGTTGTACCCCCCCTGGGAATTGAACCCGGGACCTCTGTCTTACACGGGTGGGCGAATCACTAGACCACAGAGGGGGTTAAAAGTAAAAGTTAAGTATGGTAAAAGTACCTGTAATAGAGTAGTGAAACCAGTGCGTGGAGTAGTAGGTTGACCAGGTGGTACCCGGCCGGCTGCAGCCCGTGGACTGCATAGTTCCACCTGAAGGTCAACACCGTCAGCGGCCGGTACGACTTGTGGGACTGCTCCTGTGAAAAAAAATATAGTTTAGATTTTTTCTGGAGATATTTATGCAGAGATTCTAATTGGACCTACCGGGTCCAAGTTGTCATTTGTAGGTCCGTTGTAAAAGTAAACCAACTTTTGCAATGGTTTCGGTAGTCGGATGGGTACCTAGGCCAATTATTACGGTTTTATAGCTCCATGTTTCAGGCATGAGTTCAACTCAAACTGGGTCTAAGTAGTGGTTTGCCTTGACATATTGATTCATCAATCGGTTTGAATCAATTGAAAGTTGATTTGAATGTGGTAAGTAGTTTGCGAGACTTTTGATACCCCGTTTCAGGATTTACTGGTAAGTTTGATAGAACGGGAAGTTTGTTTCGTCACAGTGAAGTCCCTTACGCTACATGGAAACCTTTCTGATAAACAATAGTTCTTGTAGTAACGAAACGGCCAAGCCATATCTTTTGACTAAGGTGTAGAGTTTTTCAAGTTAGGGCGCGTAGAGTTAGAAGCTTGGCTCTACATGAGGTCTGATAACTTTTTGACAGTGTGAGCCACATCGTTGTCTTGGCAACATTATACATGAAAATGTTTTTAGTGTCATTATTTTGTTTGTAAATGTTTGTATTCACCTTCTAGCATTACGGCAAAAAGGACCCGTTTGCTCTTTCAAATTAACAAATCGAGGTCACGAAGCGTTGGCGATACTGCGACATTTTATCACGTGCCATGCCATATATTAGTCGACATGATAAAAAAATAAATCAGTTTTATAGAGCGAGTAGGCACACGCACAAAAATTTCCCGCGCTCATAAACATGATTCATGGTGGTGCGAAATTAGCAAGTGGGAGGGCAATGGCGTTTCTTCTTTAAACGAAATTCCATGTCAGGTGGTGGCGGCGACTGGTAAGGTAATGGGGAACATTTGTCACAGGAACAATATGGTGCCCCTAACTTGCTCCTAATAAATATCACTTGTCAAGTTGCTGAGTCGGTAGTCATAAAAATATGGGTGAAGTGAAAGGTCTAACTAAAACTTGGTGTGCATGTTGCTATCTTCTTATAACTCTATATACATCTCCCATTAAATTTGTTATTTTTAATGGTTCCCTTGCCTCAGCCAAGCGTTGTATTAATGTTCTTTAGTTATTTTCTATAGGCAATTATAGTTAACTGTTCTATCTGTCATTTTTTTAACTAAACCACGTTTTGTAAGCCAAATAAAAATAAAACCGGTCAAGAGCGAGTCGGACTCGCGCACCGAGGGTTCCGTACCATTATAATTGCACCATCAAACCACACTGCAGAGTAGAATAATAAAATTAGTATTGCAGTTTTAGATCAGCGCCATCTCTTGACCAATAGTGGAACTAATGTTAACGTTTTTAGAAATTTGATAATTTCTAAAAAAGTGTGCTATATTGAGATATCGTTTTATTTTTCCTGTAATCTTTATATAAACTGCTATCACATAGAATTATTTCAGATTTTTCTCTTTGGAGACTTCGGAGATAAGGGGGGAGGGAGAACGGTCTTTTTTTTACATTTTTCATCATAAGTCAAAAAATATGCGGTCTAGAAAAAAATTAAAATGATTGAAAACATGCAAACGGCGCTCTTTCATATGATACCCCACATCCCACATGTCCTAGTAGCCCCACTTTAAATTTTTAAGACCCCTTTTCAGGCCCTGTTTTAAAAAGATATTTTTTTTTTATTTATTTCTTATTAGCAAAATAGTTGGGCAAATGTCATCTTAAACTATTCCAAATTTTAAGTTGATACCATTAGTAGTTCTCGAGATATCCAGCTGTGACAGACAGACAGACTGAGTCACACCATAAGGGTTTCTTTTTTACCATTTTGGTACGGAACCCTAAAAAGCTTAAATTACCATATTATTCGGTACTTTCGGTAGTAAGTATAGTAAAAATCAAGGAAATATCAAAGGTACCAAATCGAAAACTATGTTTTGAAAATATTAAGGTTTGTTAAATGGCTCCATTACTTTTGAAATTTCATATTTTATATATTTTTAGAAAAATGCATGTAATTCACTTAATGGACGTTCGAATCAAAATAAAAAACATTGTATCGTATTGCGGTATCCGAGCGTTACATTCAATTAAATTTGAAATATTGGCTCCGTATCCGCGTGCATAAAAAGTTGCAAATACATTTAACCCCCAAATAGCGAATAACCTACAGGACCCGAAATGACGATACAAATTGACGGGTTATCATAAATAATAGAGCGTGGCAGAGTCGCGTCATTTCTGCAGCAGCCATACGTCACTGTGACATTTTGACATCACCACGCCTCTACCATTTGTCTGCATATTGGAAGCCTGAAGCTTTAAAAATTGGTTCAAACATTATTTATTAGTCATTTCAGAAATGCTGTAATTGAATTATGTTCGTTTTTTTAACGTACAGTTTTTGGTACAATAATGCAGTTCAAAAGTTTTCTTTCATAGAGCTTGGAAAGTATATCAAGGGGTATATTATTATATAACCGTAGAATCAATAAATAAATAAACGCCAGTAGTACAATCTCTCTCAAAAACCACTGGCTTCTATTAATTGGCTCAAGTTCATGATTTCTTTGCTGTACATAGTTTTACCGAATGGAAATAAAGAGCATCGTCTAGCTAGTTGATTATGTACACCTGTGACTTAGCATCATCATCATCATCATATCAGCCGCACGACACCCATTGCCGAGTATAGGCTTCCCTTAAGGATCTCCACGACGATCGGTCCTGCGCTGCCCGCATCCAGCGGCTTCCCGCGACCTTCACCAGATAGTCGGTCCACCTTGTCGGGGGCCTACCCACGGAGCGTCGTCCAATGCGCGGTCGCCATTCCAGAACCTATTCGCCCCAACAGCCAACGGTTTTTCTCGTGGTCCTGCGCTGCCCGCATCCAGCGGCTTTCCGCGACCTTCACCAGATCGTCGGTCCGCCTTGTCGGGGGCCTACCCACGGGACGTCGTCCGGTACGCGGTTGCCATTCCAGAACCTTTCCGCCCCAACGGCCATCGGTTCTTCTCGCTATGTGTCCAGCCCACTGCCACTGTGACTTAGCATGATGCTAATCAAATCATACATTCAAAATATGCACTTATATTTCAAAGGACTCACAGAAATTCCGTCTCATTTCAATGACAATTCTGTCTAATAAAACAACGTGTAAAATAACAGAGGAGACATATTTCAACTCACAATTCCGTCAATTAGCCTTCGCCAAAGTGTAGAGCAAACATTCCATCGCGATTATTTCGGGCGGCTTGCGTAGTGACAGCCCTGCCAGATGCTAACAGCCTCTTATATTTGTTCAAGAGATTAATGCCTAGGGCTGTCACCGCGTAATAATACGGGCTCGTCCTCTCAAGCTGTGGGAATGATGACGAGTTACCTGTCACGTAATATTTCCTTTGAACGTATTACAGCAGATGTGATTGGCCCTGTCCCAGTGACGTGCGTTTAATGGCGAGCTTACAGGTACAGTCATTTGTTTTGGTTTAAGACGCTTTTACTTTGGCGATAAAGTGGGACTTTTTGATTCTTCGTCTAGAAGTCTTTTCATTGAAATAAAGTGGTTTCCATTGACCTCGACAACTTTTTTGCGTTTCTGGGTCAAAACTGAATTTTCCCAATTGAGCAATAGCTCAATTCCACAATAGTGGAATCCACAGATCACAGGAATCTCCTCATATTTATTGTAATGGGGTTTTATTGAAATGTAAATAATACTAATTAACCAAACCACGAAGGTGTAAGTTTTGTGAACTTACAGGAACTACATTGTGTGTGCATTGCCTATTAATCATGACGTTCATGACGAGGTGTGAATAACATAATATCATATAATGTCAGTTACCCATACGATTCTCTAAGCGAAACATTATGTAGGTAGGTATTCCCTGCAGACTCTAATTGTAATAGGTTTAATTAGGAAACATAACGTGCTCGTGAAATGGGCCTCATTTAAGACATTAGGCCTCAGGTGTGGTGTGTACAGATAACAATGCGTAATTGTGGTTATAAAGGTGGGTACGTACATGCTATGTGTGAAAAACTCTTGTCTCGGCGCACCTGCAAAAGTGGGTAGGTACGGCTGGTTTTCGCATGTACTCAAACAGTGAACTGTTGCAGTGTCCAGAAGGAAGAGCAAGAGGATCGCGTACATTAGTGTGTACCCACCGTTATAGCAGTAGTGTCGATGAGACAAGAATTTGGTTCTGTTAAAGAACAAAATACGATTAAGGCTCTTTAAAAGCTAAGGTAGGAACTGACACCATCAATAAGGGAGCAAAAATCAAATTCGAACGTCCATTGTGCATTGGGGGTAATAAAGACAGCAGACCAACAAGTTATCGTGCAGCCTCAAAATTAGTTAAAGAAACTAGAACTTTTTCACATCTGCTACTTGTTTAGTAAGTCCATCCTTCTCTATGAATGAAATATTGATGGGGTAGGACATGGATCTTTTCAGCTATTTTTGAGGCCAACCGCACCTAAGAATTTCGAGTAGCAATTGTTTTTCTCACCCAACGCTGCCTTGCATTGTCGAATATAAAAATTAAAATGGATTTAAAGTACACATTTCGTTCTCCTTGCTAAATCAAGTATGATACCCCACATGCCCTAGTAGTCCCACTTGGAAATTTTAAGAAAAAAATCGTATTGGATATCCAGCTGTGAAAGACAAACGGACTGAGAGAGTTAGTGTGAACCCTTATAGAGAATTTACACTATAATCGTTCCTTTTTACCATTTTGGTACGGTACCGATGCGATAGAACGATTTTTTTAAATAATATATTCATCATTTGAAGTTAGTTAAACTTTACTTCGACGAAATAAAGTTTAGTTTAACATCAAATGATGAATATATTATTAAAAAAAATATCGTTCTATCGCATTGGTAGTGAAAAAATACTGTTTGTCCAACCCAACGACATTGTAATACATCGTCAATGTGGTTTTTTTTTTACAAAAAAAATATCATGTAACCAGCGTTGCGAGTTGCGGATAACATATCAGGCGTCACGTCCCAACGATTTTCAACTTTACCGCCTGAATAATAAAAGCTACCACCCCGTGTCGTTCAATGTTGTATGAACTAATGACATTATTCTTTTCCAGCAAGCAAAAGGTAAATGAAAAAAAGCTTTAATGGATCCAGTGCTCATTACGCCCATATGTCTCATGTTGACTCTTTTATTTTATTTTCTGAAGGGGACTTTTTAGAACAGAGACATAGCTCACTCTGAAAAAATATGATGTCAAAACATTTTGTGATTGTGACCCCACATAAACCACGTCTATACTCATTGTTCGTTCTGTTGTTAGCCGACTACGGCTAAGAAAAAAGGTGGGTTATGATTTTGACCGGTATGTACTTATGTGGGTATGTATGTATGTGGGTATGTATGTATATTCATCTGTTCCCTCATATCTTCTGAGGGACCAGATTAACATTCATACATACATACCAACTGTCAAAATGAGGTATCGTTGGAAGCACAGAACAAACACAGATTTTTTATTTGTGGGTGGAAGCGTCTTGATCGTTTGTGTGGTCTGGGGATGTGTGTGTGTGTGTGTGTGTGTGTGTGTGTATGTGTGTGCTAAGCTAAAAATTCCATGTTCTATCCCATCAATATTGCATTCATAGCGAAGGATTGGAATTTACTGAACAAATAACAGATGTGACAAAGTTCTAATATCTTCAACTACTTTTGAGGCTGACTGTACGACAAGTTGTTGGTCTTTACCCACCAATGCTAGAGTTGGATTTTTGTTCCCTTTGTTTTAAACTTCCTTATTGTAAATCATATAAATAAATACCTAGAGTTTTGAAAAAATTAAACATTACTAAAGCAATTTGGAATAAAAAAATATTATATTCTCAAAAAAAAACTATTTAATATACTGTGATATGATTAAACAACATTCAAATAAAGAATTCCTTCCGTTTATTTGTGTCAGTTTTTCCGCGGGAAATGAAAAAAGTTTCCAAAGCAAAGCATGTGCGCCACGGAACAACAGCCGACTTGGTAGGTCACATCGAGTTTTATTGACCTACTTGAAGTTGGTGGGTACTGAGTGGCTGTACAGATGTATGCCTTTACTTAGTTAGCATTTTATAAACCTAGAAATCAGTTATAAAATCGGTTCATTCTCCCAATGAGGAATTATCATTGTTTCAAAAAGAAATAGAAGAAAGTTGATTACCAGCGTTGGTTAGTCGAGTAATATTACTTTGCAGTCAATATAAACAAACCCATGGAGAATGAACAGAAAAGTGATGCTTAGCTCTTTCTCCTTTGAGTCCGTCTGCCAAGTACATCCGGCCATATAAGAACTGAGAGACTACGTTTTTTTGTCTTTACCAATGAGCGGGTAACTGATGCCATTACTATTATTTCGGTACCATATGACGTAAGCGACCCCTTCATTTTTCTACCGGAAGTGGCCCGTTTTTTTCTGGCCAATTCAGCTTTGGCAGACTGATTGATCTAAGCTAAGCATCACTTTTCTGATCATTATCAATGGGTTTCATCGTGGTATCAGATGACGTAGGCAATCTTACGATCGCCGCTGGTACTATTAGAACAACGCCGGCTTCGGAAGCCCGTCTTGCTCTAAGCCCAGTGCCTTATTGACGAATCAGCCTATCTATTATCTAATATCAAAATCTATCGCAATCGCTTTCAGGATGTTTGGACATTGATGCTTCTTTTTGGCACAAATAAAAACTTACCAAAGAAATGTAGCAATAAATCACATCCATCTCTCAAAGACAATTAGCGCCCTGCTTGGAGTCATTATGTAACATTGCAGCGACTCATTTTCTTTGTTGTTGTAAAACAATATTAGCCATTGGTGTACGTTTTTAGCCTTCAAAGGACTTTCTATCGAAATTTTCAGTCAAATTTTCCAAGAAAATTCATTTAAGTAAAATAGTAAATGTTTCCCGTGTTTGATCTCGTTGAGAATTCAAAGAGCCACCCATTGATAAAATCGTAATATTTTTCTTTAGAGTAGCTTAGGTTAGTACAAACTTAGGTTTGTAAGTGCGAATACTGTTTATACTTGTGTAGTTGCTCAGTATCAAGTCTCTCTAGCTAGATGAAGAAAAGCCACAAAACATTCAGCTCAGAGCGTTTAAACCTAGAAATGTTAATAGTGCAAAATTGTGTTTCTCTTCAGCTATATTTGCTCCCAGACACAGCTTTAATCTTGTTACTCATCTCGAGAGGTTCTGCCGTAAAGGAATGGAATCTAATCCTTTGGCGTTTCCTCTTGTTATCAATAAAAGAATCCAATTTTCTCAGCCGGTAGGGAGCCTGACACATCGTTACGTGACCGGACCTTTTGACACCTCAGATATTATAATAATATGAGGACGGCAGTGTGCCTACCGTACCCAATTCGCTTCGACCCCGTTTCAGACAATAGCTGATCAACATAGGGGTCCCGCTGAAACTGATTACGACAGCACGTTACGTTTCTACGTATGACCTAACTACGTTTGAAATTTCCATTGTTGGGAATTTCCCAATTCAATAAGTTGCTTGTACTTCCTTTGAACGTTGACTTTCCGAATTCCGTAAAATTATCATTTCTATATTTACGGAGCATTCTTCGATGCTCTTTTAATATTACTATATTAATAGGAAGTAGGATGCAAAAAAAGTAATTGCGCAGGTAAATGGATATTATTAATATTATTTATTTAGGTAAAATTTGAATCCTACTATGCCAGCTTAGGAAACTTTGTCTCGGATTGGCAAAATTAATTCGATTTTTTCCATTAAGTATTATACCTAATTTAAATGATATGGTAATTATTTGTGCATCACAATCACAACACAATGCATCATTAAATTGAATCACACATTTAAGCTAATGGAAAATGAGTCAGATTGCATTCAAACATGGTTATTCATCTTTTCATTCGTTACCACAAAAGAAAATGTAAAGTGATCCTGATTTCCTCAGCATTTTCATCCAGCTCTTTGTACACACTTCAGAATCGGGCCAAACAATAATTAATCTAATTCTAATTGCTACACAACACATTTTTGAGATCTAACAATTTATCACCGTCTGCGATGTTGAAATTAAGGAGGACATTAAAATATTTTCCCTGTTTAGCTAAGAGAGCTTTTTTGTGAAACAAGAATAATAATACCGGTTTCTGAACAGACTTTGATGGATGATACAAATGAATTCAATTTGCGTTTGTTGAATGGATACCTACTTTACTTACATCACTCACGCTTAGAATAAATGCTTTTATCGAGATTAAGAATTTTATGTAAATTTATGTTCCAGAATCTGTTGCAACGTAGACAAGTGTATTTCCTCATATCTGTCAACGTCAAATGTTATCAAATATTTAATTTATCCATTAATCCTTTTGCATTAGAGCAAGATTTATTTAAATTAGGACACGAATATCGTTCACAGCAATGTGATGGACATAGAGAAGGCAAATAAAGTACCTACAGTCAAATTTTACACATAAAAAACCTTAAAATCGCAAAACGTGAAGCAATATATTTGCTAAGGAGAGAGTGAAACTACGTTTAGTAAGCAAACAAAACCGGCCAAGTGCGAGTCGGACTCGCGCACGAAGGGTTCCGTACCAAAAAACTTAAAAAAATCACGTTTGCTGTACTAGCCTCCCTTAAATTTTTATTTTATTTTGTTTTTAGTATTTATTGTTATAGCGGTAACAGAAATACATCATCTGTAAAAATTTCAACTGTCTACCTATTGTCGTTATTAATATTGAGCAAAAAACTTCGGAAAAATCACGTTTGTTGTATGGGAGCCCCCCTTAAATATTTATTTTATTCTGTTTTTAGTTATAGCCGCAACAAAAATACATCTTCTGTGAAAATTTCAACTGTCTAGCTATCGTAGTTCATGAGATACAGCCTGGTGACAGACAGACAGACAGACGGACAGCGGAGTCTTAGTAATAGGGTCCCGTTTTTACCCTTTGGGTACGGAACCCTAAAAAAGTTGTGCTTCCAGCGTAATGCCTCGTAATGCGTGAAAAACTGCAAAGAAACAAATCAGAATTTCTTCAGTTTTTGCAATTAAATTCATAAAGGGTTTTTTTAACATTTTTTGTTGGTCGATGATTTTTGACTGAAGGGAAAGGGAAGACTTTTCATTTTTTTTCCCTTCAATAGCGTATGGCAGAGGAATTAAGGTCTACTCAAACCGGACCGGTATCCGCTACCGACGTCGGTAACGGTATACCCGACCGATATCCCGACAGGTATTTTGTATGGCAATACCGCAGCTGCTGCGAAACCAAAACCGCATACCGGATCGGTACACGGTAGGGGAAAGTCTGGAAATTAGGACCAATTTTTTTCAAACGCATTTTAGATATATTTTTTGTACATTTTTCTAAATGTCTAGCATATAAAATGAAACAAAAACTATTAAGCTTTGCATTTATTAAGCATTAATCAACATGATTCTTATAGTTTTATTAAAAATTAACAAAATATGAGATCCGAGCTTTGTTCCAATTTAGCCAACTGGTTTTGTAATTTAGACCACAGGGTTGCTAAATTGGGCTTTTATAGATTTCGAGCTCAAAAGACCTTAACAAAGAATCATATCTTATTCACCTAACTTACAAATAATCTGATAAAGGAAACATGTAGTTAAAACGTACGAATCTAATAGTTTAAGCCCCTCACATAAGATAATCATCGCAAACGTCAGGGTTTTGAGTACAGGCTTTGTTTTTCCACTTATGGCAACGCGCACACTGTATCCGTCTAGTTTGGCGCCTCTCTTATTATAATAATTTCTTTCGAATTTGGAACATTAATTATTTTTGCCTTCTAAATTAACGCTGCTATCTTTATGTGGTCCATTTTATACAACTCTATGCGGTCCATTTTAACCAACAGGGTGTATATAATATTAAAAAATCAAATAAAAAAAATAACCTATAAATACTGGCAAACGTTTCACATAATTTAATGCACACTAATTTACGCTTCCAAATTACAAAAATGAAAAACTGTATGTCTACCTTTAACTGAACTACACACTTAGAAACACATTGAAAATTACATCAAAAACAACAAAAAATAATTTATAAAAACAAAACATACATGTTCAAAGTCACAGCAAAAACAAAATGGCCGATATGTAATGAAATTAGCCGCGTATCACTGAGTGTTGCCAGAAAAAAAAATTAAAAGAATAGTTTACGTGATATAAGGGTGGTCCAATTTAGTTGTCGGTCCAAATATGCCGACTTTCCCCTACGTACCGCGTGTTCCGCCCGCCCGCAGTGCTCGCTTCGCGCGCCAGAACCGTTACCACCTTCGGTTACGGTAAAGTTCCGTTATGGTTTCAACAGCGCGCGGGATATCGTTACCACCGGTACCGTTACCGCTCAGGTTTGAGTAGGCCTTTATAGTTGAAATACATCCGGTCAAAAATTTCGATATTCGTTACCTAGTTGACATGACATCAACACGGCACAGCGCGCCGGTTCCGGCTGTTCGTTGCCTTGACAGCACTGATTGATCGCTGGAGAATATTTAATTTTAACGATTGACGTGCAACGGCCGCGATTAAATCACAATCAATAACGGTTGCACCCGGCTCGGACATCCGAAACGTGTGGAAATTTGCCCGGGAGCGCTTTGGGCGTTAGGCACACTTGTAAAATATTTTTGAATGTTATTGAACATAGGTACACTATAACATTTAATAAGTTATTGTGCTGCGTGTGAGAGAATTTGTGACAAAACGTTTCCTAACAACAAAAAAAGAATGTTTTAAACATTTTGTGATTGCAATTTACAATTCAACACTTTTGTGCGAGCACAAAAATAATACAAAATTCCACTTTAAAAATTATTCCAACGTGAACTCTTATTACTTACTACAATTTGAATTTTTTTTTAAGTTCTCCAGGCAGTTAGAGGCGAAGTAGTCCGTATAGTTCTACTGTTTAGTTCTACTAGTAGGACTAAACGGAGAATTAGTCCTAATTAGTATTATCCGTTTACTCCTATTAAATCTCGAATTGAAATTAGTAGGACTAAAAGAACTTTTATGTCCATTTAGTCCTATTAAAATATGTACAGAAATTAATAGAACTAATAAGATTTTTTCTCCGTTTAGTTCTACTAGTAGATAGAACTAGACTGAACGATAGAACTAACGGAGATGGAAGCAATACACACAGAAGCTAAGCCGTCGTTTAGGAGAATTGAATCGAGGAGAGACTGGTAAGAAACTTGGCAAAGTCTGTTTTCCTCTCTGTTTTATTTCGTGGAGAGTCGATCTATTAAATTAAAAGACCTGTTTGTTACGTAATAATACTACACCAGTTTTCTGCATGGACTAGGTATGAGTACCTATTTCTCATTTGTTAAGTGCTCGAACCTTGGTCTTTTTTAAGAGTGTATGAGGTGAGCACTCGAAAGTGTAACAACCAAGCATTTGTTTTGAAACCGATCGTATTTCTTGGTTATTCTCACTCACTACTGTTATAATTTGAAATAGACTTAAAAATAATGTGCACTTAGAACCCTGATGTATTGTCACATAATTGGTATTGTTGAAATCTAAACTTTCACATCACACTCCCGCCTGGTGAATCACTACCCTAAAGGACAGTCGACAGCGAAAGTATTAGTCTTGAGTCTTGAGTATATTTCGAACCTTAATATCTTTCATGTAACAGAATGAAACGTATGTGTTGAGAACTGTAACTTAATTACATCCAATCTTGTAGAATGTAAACATCCGAAAGATCTTGTTGATATTTAACAGCGAGGAAGTATCTTGCTTGCGTACACCTTGGTATATGAAGGATCAGCAAGCAAACTGTTTGCCAAGGTAGGTAGGTTCTTAAAAATAAAGCTGAATAAGTTAAAGACTAGTGGCTCTGTGAGCTATAGACCTCGCGTTTGTGATGTTTTTGAAATGGCTGAAATGTTTTTTTTCCGAACAACTTCGGATAACTGGATTGAAAAAAATTTATATAGTTATCGAACCTGCTCACAAAATTTTACGAGAATCGGTTGAGAAATGCGACTTGTAGAGAAGAACAGACGGACAGAACGATAAGAGAAATTTTTTGTCCAAGCTGAAATAGAGGCGCTTCGCTCGCTCGGTCAATGAGTGCATGTTAGGAATGTACAGTGCGAACTTCTGATATTGTTTCTCTTTAGATTTACGTATTTATGCGATAATAAAAAAAGAGATTATTCTCTGATTGGGTTTAATCTTTTCCCAATACAGCCAACGCAACCTAATAAAAGTATAGAATGTCCGTTTCTATTTGTATATTTTTCTCGTCTTCTAGTCATTCTGAAGCTTCCGTCCGAGTAAAGCGGTCTTCTCACAGTATTAGCATATAAATTAAATAGTCGGCCATTTTGCCCGGCTAAACGGCGACCGGTCGAGACCTCGGCTGCGATTAAGTTTTTAAGATAGTGGCAAATAGCTCGATTGTATCCACTCGATATGACTCATAAAACAAACAGTTTCAACCTTTATCCCCTCGTAATAGAGACTCTTTTAGCTTAATGTTAGTCGGCGTTCATAAAATAAAAGTTCACAACGGGCTTATTTAGCTAAATTAAGTGTAATATTAGCTGCATAAAAATTAGACGCATATTACGAAAATCGTTTTCGTGACTTCAATTTGAATTTCAATGCGTAAGGCACGTTCGGGCATTGGTAATGTTCTACTTACGGCGTTTTCAGCTATAATAGCAACGTGGGTATGCAAGCAATAAGGATATTAATAGAGTGATGATGAAAATAATGACATAATCAACTAAAAACATAGATACCTAGTGTGAATTAAAAACAAACGAATGTTAAACGTAATTTATGTAGCTATGGGTGTAATGAATTTGTATAATCCTGTATTAGTTTCAGCATCTTGATCTAAAATACCTACTTAATTTGAGAAACCCATAATCCACTGTACAATATTGTGTGGCGATTATGTTACTTTATAAATAACATTCAGCTTGCGAGTTCGTGTTTCGATGTTTGGCAACCAGCTCGATAAATGTTACATTGTTTTTATTTCCAAAAGCTAACACAACTTAGACGACACGTCCCCAATCAAGCTACTTTGTCATTCTATTTGGCAATAAAACTGGAAGTGATTGCCAAGTAAGGTTTGATGTAAGGGGGAACTTCGATAAAGAGCGAATAGACGTCATAAAACCATTAACAATGGTCTGTGTACGGGGACTGAATTCAATTATAGGCAGTAAACAATAAAGTTAGCCTGCGAGGATGTCGAGTCGGGTTCATCGTAGCGATTAATTCAACATTAAAAGGCGTCCTTGAAAGCCATCAAATTTCGTTACGTTTGAGTTAGTAAAATTCAAGATAAAGTAATTTAGTAAAAAGTGCGACTAGGCTAATGCTACCTGCGTAACTTCGTCAGGTGCTATCTACTAGTGAACTAGTGGCTCTGTGAGCTGTAGACCTCGCTTTAACATATCTCCGCCATTTTGAAAAATTTCGAGAACTGACTTGAGAAAGACATCTATATAAATATCGAAACCTGCTCACAAAATTTCACGAGAATCGGTTGAGAAATGTGACCGGTAGAAGAGAACAAGCGGACAGACATACGAATGCATTTTTGCCCAAACTGAAGCAGAGTCGCTTCGCTCTCGCTCGTGCTTCGTGCTCACTCAGTCAATTATATGTAGGTACCATCTCTCCTGCTTTTCTGTTTCTCTTTCAACTAAAATGTCGTGAGACTAGTAGACAAAACAAAAGACGGTCATATGACAGACAGACAAACAGCTCTGATGGAGACAGGATTCTTCTTCCACGCTCCTAGCTGATAGTAGCTCATTGGCTAGGTGCCCGAAGGTACTATTGCGGACTCTCGTCCATAACCACTTTGCAGAAAATATTACCTTACACCCAGTTGCTTTCCCTTTCCTCTTGTGCTTTCATCAGAGACAGACCTCAGGGCAGACAGTACCGCATGCCCTATCTTCTAAAAACTGTCATTATTATGGCATGCGTTTGACGCAAGATGAACTGAAAGTTGAAGTTGGGAAACACCATATGTTAGGTACAATCATAGTTGTTAAAAATCATAAACTGAATCCAATAATCGCAGCTGTACTAAAAAACATATAATATTATTATACACACACAAGGTAATAATAGTTCCATTACTTTCTCCTGATCCTCAATAAGTGATACAGTAATTTAAAAAGATATCTTAAAGCCGAAGTGCCCCGTACCCTGAGGCCTTTTATCAGACAAGTTAGGGGGACATCTAGGGGTCTGTACCCCATTGAGATAGTGCGGATCATTGGCTGAAAATTATTGTTTTATTGCCCCCAGCGATACAGTATATTTTATTACACGGTATAAATTTTTATTGTGTTTCGGTTGCAGTATACCGACATTATGATACATTGTCGTAAGACATATTATTTCCGCTGCTGCTGTTTGTGGTTTATAAAACTGTTTGTTTTTTAAGCAGTGAAAACTTAGAATGTTTTATTTTTATTTTTTACTTAAATACGAACATATTGAGAACCAATAGAGTGCAAATAGGGAGGGAGGTACCTTTTGCATACAAAGTTATTAGATTTCGATAGGTTTTGCGTGCTAAAGGTTTGTTATTTTTTGCAATATTTATAATTCTATACATTTCTTGTTTTTTTGGTAAATGTGCTGTGAAATCGAATCAACGTGATCGGAAAATTGCATGCGAAACAGACACGACACGCATGTGCACAAGTGTGCACATAGTCTAGCGTGACATGAAACTGGCGTCAGCGGGTTTGAAGTCGTATAAGCTAAGCCTTGAATTATGCCAATGCCAATACAATCCTTACACAGACGTTTGTCATTAGCTTAAGTTAAGCTCATAGGACAAACAATACGTAATCGAATATACTGAAAGAATTAATGAATGAATTTCGCAAGAGATTGAAACCTTTTTTAATAAAAAATAGAACATGTCAAGTAGAGATGCGCCGAATGTGGTTTCAACCGAATACGAATGTTCGGCCGAATATTCGGTCCAAAATGTACCGAACCGAATATTCGGCCGAATCAATCGGTTCAATTCTGCGCGGTAAACAGGCTTGTACACGTCGTTGCGGCGTTCTGCAAGAACCGGGCGGCGTTTGCCACCGTCCCCTCTCTGCTCCGCGCGCAACCCGCGGCCCTTAAATTAGTTTTTTTTTTTTCATTTGTGAACTAATATTAGCATACATTGACATTTATAAAAAAAATATAATTTGATTATAGGTACATATTAATACTTGTTTTTGGTTCCTAAAGATAGTCGGTTTTATATTCTAAAAGTAATTTTATTTTCAGAAGAAAGTTGTTACTAAAAGCAGTGTTCTTAAAATTTTGTTGTTAATTTCATAGAAATTTAATTGAGTTAATATTATCATTTGTAAAAAAGGAGAAGTTTATTTGATAAAAAAAATATTTTATTGATTGTTTTTAAAAGTTAAATCTTTTTAATAACTGGTAGATAGGTACACAAAGTAGTATTTCTTTCATTTACAAAAACCATACTGTACAACGAAATAAACCATACTTATTTACTAGTTAGTTATCTAACCTCACTGTTTAATAAAATGTTTTTTAATATTAACAATAATTTGAATATTCGGTAATTATTCGGGAAATCAACCGAATATTCGGCCAAATACGAACATGAAAAATCATACGAATATTCGGCCGAACATTCGGCGCATCTCTAATGTCAAGTAATGTAAACAGGAACTTATTCGGTCTCTGTGAAACTGACCCTTAGTTGACGTTGGGTTTAAGATTTCTAAAGTCTCTGCAAAAGGATAATGAATGGCAGAAGTAAAAGCGAAAATACATTCCACTATTTATGAAGGGGTTCTGACAATGCTTGGAAATCATTGGAAAGACAAATCATTGGAAAACAGAAATAAATTAGAGGAAACGAGCTTTTCGACGCATATGCGTTATGTCCAATTTTTTTATTCGTTCAGTACCTTTCGTTCAATATAAGACTTTTTGTAGGTGGAAGTGCTTGTATGCTTTGATCTGCGAATTTAATGAAGTCTGTTTGCAGTGGAAACCGGGCCTAAGTTCATTTTGATTAAGAAATCATCAATCATATAACACCTCAGGGGTGTTAAAAATGGTGGATATACCACCGAAAGTGGCGCCCTCAGAGGTTTTTATTTAATATGTTGTTAATAGAAAATTATATTAATAAAATTTTAAGTGGAATTATTAGGGCCCATGACCTAGTATTATAAGAAGGTATCACTATACATATATCTTCGTAGTAATTCGTAGAATTTAGCAAATGTGTCAAAAACGGCCACTTTTAGCAGTTTTGCTATCTCTATTTCTAGCAGTGACTACGAGGGAATATAATGATACCGTTTAAAAATATTAGACACGGGCGCTAAAAATGCCACGTAAAGTATTAAAATAGTGTATTAGAATTATACTATTAAAAAAAATTCACCGCGGCGCCACTTCCGGTTATACAACCGCCTTAATTATACTTTGATTGCAGAGTTATCCATCTAGAATTGATGCTACATTTCAAAGCATTGCTGCTCGCATATCTTCGGTTCCTGGGCACAAAGTACATGTAATTGTTCAAAGCCAAAGGTCAGACTGGCAAAGCATTCCTCTGTCGACGTCTGATTGTCTCGACTTTATAAATGACACACGGACAATGGGACCTTTCAGGCTACGTTTCTTAAAAATCACATAGATGGCGCTGTGCAACATGTAAAAAACGTATGATTTTGACGTTTTGTTTTCTCTATATTCATGCCATGATTCATGCTGTATAAAATAATGTTGTGATCGTGCATGCTAATTTCTTTCTGTTTCTAATAAAGTGCTGTTTACCACTTTATATGAAGATTTTATTTATATTTTATGAATATATGACATTTAATTCATATTTAAAATAAATTACATTACGTTCAATATCATAACGTAAATGGTAAACAACAAGATGGTGGATAAGTAGAACACAAACAATTTTTTCTCCACATTTTCGCTAAGTTGATATTTTCTTTAGACCTTTCTGGGGTCGGATTTAACATAATCTTATTCAAACATCAGCTCTAGACATATTTAAAAAGATCTTTTGTTTTTAAAGCCACCAGCAAAATCTTTGTGTAAGAAAACAAAACATGTTTCGGGTTGATCTTATGTCTACTAATGAACGCTACGGAAGCTTGCTACGGTGCGTAGCAAATTCCGTAGCCGTTTTTGTAGCAGATTTCTTTATGATTCATCGTAGTTATTTTATTCTCAGTAATAACATTGTGTTGTGTTTTATAGAGACTTATCAATTTTTATTTTAAACAGAAAACGATTAGAATCAAGTAATTCAACAATTTGCACAAACATTCGATTCAATATTAGCCAATGATAAATAAAAGTAAAATCATTGGCTGATTTCAGTTATTATCTGGTAAACGATTTTGGGCGATAGAGTGAGTGCGATACGATTGGGTGGTACTATGTAACCTTTAAATATCCCTCCCATAATCAAGTTAATTGGGAACAAAACGATTCTCCGAAACACTAGCAAAAGTTTCCGTTGTTATCGTGGCCTCCGAGAACTCTAAACAACGGACCGCTTCTGTTTACCAAATTAGTCTAGCTTTGTTGGCCACCGTGTTGACGTAATTTTTACCCTGTTGTTTTAACATAATTTATAGGCCGTGGTTAGCTGGATCTAACAAAAGCAAGCCTTATAAAGTTTTTTGATAATCTTATCATAGGAAGTTAACAGTTCAGTAATTGTTAAAATCATTCTATCGAACTATAAAACTGATATCAAGCTCACTTTTCTGTCCAAATGTGAGGTTTACGTAACATTACCAACAACATTTGGTAAAAAAGAAAAGGTCTTAATGCAGTTCCTTGTACGATACTTTTTATTGGCTATTACCAAAAAGTACTGAGGCGTGCGCCGCCCAGGCGTACATTCTGTTTATGCTCCACGTCTTTTGAGCAATATATCTGAAAGAAAAACGATCTCGCGTACATTAGATATTCACTTCGCTGTATACTGAAGTGGGATTACATATCCCGATATCCTGCCTCCGCTAAAGCCATTAAGCATTTGGCAAGCACACGAGAAGCGCGTTTGTTTGGACGGAAAATCCTCATTTATCACATGTGTATGTTGTTAAATCACATTTTCGGAGCAATTTATTGTCATTTTCAATGTGTATGGAGTCGTTACTGCGACGCATTAAGACTGAATACTGAGTATCTGATCGTTATCGATAATTTTCACTCGTTTATTACTCGTTACGTATCGTGACACTGCGGAATTGGATCGCGTAGGATTAAACTGACATAATAATAGGCGACGCAAATTGGCTCAGTCGTGCACTAAATTTGAGCTATCAGGAAAAAATGGCAACGGATATGCAGGTAAATTGACAAAATGTTGATTGTTGAAAAATAAGCTTAATAACAACTATTTAGTAGCAAAATAGAACAGTCGTCGAAAGAGCAATCAGCAAATATTCCTCATCCAATAAGAAAGGCTAGTCTGTGTGATGCCTAGTTCAAGTTGATAATTGGATTGATAACAAGGCAAACTTTGATGTAACCGAAGCGACTGAAACAATAATTCACTAGTTATGTGTTAACACAACTGGGTTTACCATATCTGGAAATGTATCGAAACTTGATACCGAACCAATTGTGTGTCACACTAAAAGCATACTCTACGTCAGAAACTGAAGCTGCGAGCCATTCAGGGTATAATGGACATTTTCGTCAGGGATGAGGGCTTATAATCGTATGCAGGAAATCACAGAGGGTAACTATGGAATGAGGACTGGGGTGCTTAGGAATAATGTCTCCCCGGAGGCGACATGAACAACCGTGGATAACTTTATCGGGATACGCGTTTCAGTGCAGAGGCGAGAGACGTCGGGAGATTGTTCGAATCGTCAAGTTACTTGCTTTTGAGGCCTGAGGCGACTAATAAATGTATCTTCTTTTCCTGAACGACAAATAGACGAGTAGCTAGTCTTCGATATACGTAAGATAAATAAGCGTGTATTATCACGATTTAACTCGTTACAAATAATTTCCCTTTTTAAATATTGTCAAGTTCATCGACCTTGTTTATCAGCTTGTTTAAACGTTTAATTGTTTCTAATAGAGTTGAAAGCCTACAGCCACAGGGTCATAAATAAAAGAAGACATTGACAAAGACGGTAATAACTCATTCTTTTGTAGTCCCATCATAAACAAAGAAAATTACAATAATCTTTTAAATCACCCAATATTCATCTTGAAGGGGACGCAGCAACAATCAAACCATTTGCATTGTTTAATATCCGTCTTACATTAATCATGTGATCAACCTCATCGTGTGCACAAAACGTTCAATCGATTTTGAATTCTTTTTTTTGGAGAAATTTGATCGTTTTGTATATCCAAATGTGTATACTGTATTGTACAAGTCGAGTGAACAAGACTGCGGCGCCCACTGCCCTAAGGGCTTCAAGTTTCTTCAAAACTCTACGCAGCAGTGGCAAGGTAATATCAAATTGTTCTCTTTTAATAGCCCCATTGTTCAACTTCAAAATTGTACAACCAAGTTATGTCAACGAAATAAGATTCATAATACAATGAACCTCAGCTTCAACTGTTAGTCCAATAAGAAGGAAGGACCATTTTTGCTGCGGCAAGCGTTCACTTTATACGTTTCATATAAATTCAAAGATCTCTAGTCTGCAGAGCTGGCGGGCAAAAACGTTTAATTGTTGTGTCTTAATGGATTCATTGTTCAAAGGAAATATATATTACTTTGAACTTTTTCAGATACAATTCTTTTGCTGAGACTCGTTCATTTTGGTGTCTACATTTTCCGTAGGTACTATGCTTTTGTAGTCTCTATATTTTGTGCTGTAGACATTTTTATTATGATTCATCAGTTTGAAAGGTCTTTCAGTAATTGTTTTAATCAAAAATTAAATTAAAAACATTCTTAAAAGATACATAAAACTGTGTTCAAAAATCAAAATAGCGTACTCATTGGATAAACATTCATTTGCCTTTTTATTCAATACCTAAATAAGTCAAATACCATTGAAATTGAAAGTTAGCGACTTGTACTTTAGGATTTTTATTGTTCTTGTCGAACATAAAATAAAATAGGCCATCAAGTAGAAGTTAATTAAGGTCGTGTTAAAGTTGAGGAGCTATTTTATGATCACAGTCCCTCCATTTCGGTTCGAGTGCCGTTGCAGAGTTTTGAGGACCGGTTTGACAAAATTAATTTCGTTTCACTTGATTTTCTTACAGCGTTCTCTCTGGTAGTTTAAATTATAAAGTTCTGACTGGACCTTTAGTAAAAATATCGTTTTAACAAAATCTTAACAAAGTGCTTTTGAGATCTATTTATAATTGTATTTGAAGGATTGCCTAATTTAAAGTTATTTCCGACATTATTTCAAATTTTTTTAGCTACTTACTTTGGGACCAGGTGAGCGATTGCGTAAGGTAATCGTATTAATTTGACAGTTCATATCGTATTCCATCGGCTGTAATTTGTATGGGATGACATTTATTATGTTATGTATGATACAATATGAACTGTCAATTGAATATGATTGACTTTACGCAATTACCAAGCAAATTGATATTGCTTTGTTTGTTTAATATTTAATTTCATTATTATCGAAAGAGCTACAAACAGTGTAAGAAACAAACTTTGAAAACAAACAGCAAAATGTTACAGTTTCCAGTTAAAAATTACTTGAATCCTACCACGTTAAATTTAGTGGACGGTTTAAACCGGAGCCTGCCAGCTTCCATTTCACTCAAGGTTCAAGTCATTATAGTATTTCATAGTTTGCAGAGGGCAAAACTTGGGGTTATTTTCGTAATATTAATGAAGTTGGATACCGTTTCTGAGTAAAAGGTACTTTAAACAAAATGGGGAATTTTCTCGGTTGTATTTTTAATAGACCCTAAAATGTAGATAGTTTTCAAAACTGTTAACTACAAGTTTATTTATCTTCAATTATTATTCACTAGCACTCGCTTCGGTTCCTTCCTTTTTTTCCAAATGCGACTTTCCAACAATACCCAAAAAGAAAACCAATACCATGCAGTCGTCATCTCTATTTGCTCCAAAAGTCTGTTTCCGTCCCGTTCGAATTTGGTCACGTCCCGATTATCAAGTGTGATTCAATTATGCTACAATTTACAATATTATATTTGGGAATTAATTAATTGGGTGACTGGAAATAATTAAAGGCGACTGTTAATGGGATACTTAAATACTAAACCGGGCAGCAGTTTATTTTTTGGGCGACAAAATAACTAAGCAGGCGACAAACAGTGGATTACAAGAATACTTAAAACGGCCGACATAATTTAAGTTGGCAGTGAAAAATCTAAATGGGTGACAAGAATACTGAGTGGGCAACTATAATACCAAGTAGGTAACTATATGACTGATTTAAGCTGCCCAACATAGTATTTTTAACACCTTTTTATTAGGTTGCTGACTTGCTGTCTCGTTTGTTTGTTTTTTATCATCTCGATTAGGATAATAGTCACCTTTTTTAAATTAAATATATGCCAAATTTTAAATGTTTTGTGTGCCCTAAGGTTGTCGCCCAAACAGTAATTTGGTAGCCCGTTCTGAATAACTAGTTACTCAATTTTTATTTTTAAGTCACCCATTTTCAATATCTGTAGTCGCCCTCGATCCGTCGCCCACTTAGTATTTCAGTACGATATATTCAGTATTTTTGAAACCAAAAATGGGAGTTTATTGTTACCCGATTATATACTACCCATTATTTTTACTCAAGCACGACACAAATACCTTTAAACGTCAAACCGGCACGTTTTTACCTGTATAATACCGTAATTTCAGTAGGTTTTCATTTACCGAAGTTGTTAGAATGCAAAAGCATTCCGGTTAAAGAATTTTTAAAGTAATTCGGGCGTATTTGTTTTGGCGGAATCACTTAATAATGCGGCGGTCGCCAGCCGTCCGGTCGTCGCGGAAGCACCAAAATTCACAAAGGAAAGGTCCCATGTCCTTTCACGGCTTAATTCAGAAAAACCGTGAGATTGCTGGATCTTTACGTACTGTTTGTGAATCCGACCCGTCGATTTTTCAACCCTTCAACGTCCCGTGTCTATAAAAAGTTGTTCACGGTTCCTGACTAACAACATTTTTTCACGGTTGTCTTGTGAAAGGCAGAACCCTAGTTCTGACTACCCCTAGGTAGTCGAACAGAGGCAAACCTTTGACCCCTTGTAGTTTTGGATCGTAAAGGCAAAAAAGCTTATCGGTTATTGTTTTTCGAATAGCTACTGATACTCCCTTGGGCTAACATGTTTTACACCTATAATGTTGATGTCTACGTGTGATTTATTTCTGAACCAGCTTCCGCCCGCGACTTCGTCCGCGTGGGCATTAGGAAAATCCCTAGTGAACCTTTGATCGGGATAAAAAATATCGTATGTTTTTTCATCCAGGCTATAAACTATCTGTGTGTAAATTTTCATCCAAATCTGATCAGCTGTTTTTGCTTGATTGTGGAACAAACATCCAAACCCACAAACTTACACAGTTATAATATTAAGTAGGATTCCGGAAAATCCCTAGGGAACCTTCGACCGGGATAAAAAGTATCCTAATTTTTAATCCAGGCTATAAATTATCTGTGTGTCAAACTTTATCCAAATCTGTTCAGCCGTTTTTGCGTGATGGAGGAACAAACATCCAAACCTACAAACTTTCACATTTATAATAATAGTAGGGTAAGTTGCGCAAACCTACTATGCAGTATTTAATGTTACACAGATTATAGTGTTTAATATTCAACCAAAAGAGAAAAATCTAGGGCCCAATAAAACCAAAACCTGTACGTTGTCATTTAGGTTATATTATTAAAAATTTTTTAGGTAACTTGGATCCTTAGAGCAAGACGGGCTTCTGTACTAAGCGTTGCTCTAAGCTTGGGTCCTTTTATTTTTAATAGGAGGAAACGTGGTGTTAAGGCATTTCACCTTCAGCTTTCAACCATTTCAATCATTTTAACAAAACTAAAGCTAGTATTTTAATGTCAACGAAACTGAAACGGCGCGACCGTTTATTATGTTTGGTTTTATCATTGAAAATTAGCCCCTGATCATATTACTTTTTGACCCTGCATTTATTGTAGGAATCTCTCAGCTCATCACACGTACCTATGACACATGTACAATCCAGTACCTAGCTTGTATATGTGTGTTGGTTGTATGCGTGACTGCTGTCACTATTCACTCGGGCCAAAGAAAATATACACTAACGCGACTCGGGCGTCGTCGCGTCGGCGTGTCTCTGTTTGACTAGTTACTCCTGTCTACTATTTGCACTCGTGCGGCTGTACCAACATCTCGCTATGTTTTCGCAGCGTGAGATTAATTTAACGCCTTGATGCGTCGCTAAGCCAGGAGTCGGCCCGGGCCTTCAAAAAAGCACGTCCATTTTCTCAGCGATGACCGACATAGCTCGACTATACTCCGCTGTTTTGTTAGGGATTTTGTTTACAAAGATTTCCTTGGGAGGATTAGTGAGTCAGCTTCTCTTTCAAGACAGATGTAAGTGGATTTTGAGGCGCTACTCTTAATTCTATTTCCACCGTGAAATTTCATTTTCTTTTAAACTGCCGTCTTAATGCTAAACTTTATAAAATAAAGCTTCTAATTTAGTTCAAAGGCTTTATTCGTATTTTTGAGTAGTACAGTGGAAAACATTTCAGTGACTATAGCAAGTATCCTTTATATAGGGTTGCGACAGTGAGATATAATCCGCAGGGACCGTGGGTCAGGGATGTGTACCGGAATTTCCGACAAATGATCGCTCTGAAAGTTTCAAATTACGACTACGGGCCCAAACGTTTTGCTTTTAGTTGGCTGAAATATTACGCGCAATTATTCGTCCGATTCCTAAATTGCTTCGGTAATTAAAGCAACTCACGGACCGCTTTGGCAAACTTTTCTTATCTCTTCTGAAATGTTGAGAATTTTGAGATATTAAGTTAAAGTGTAATAAACATATTTTTATTTTGGACAATATAAATGCCAAAAGGGAACTGTAGAGAGGGTGGGTTTTTTCAAAGACGAGATACGGGAAGATGGAACGAATGATAAAGGGTACCTTTCGCTTTGATGATTGGAAACATTGCCCATGTTGTATTATGTTAGTACAGTTAAAATATAATGTAAGCTAGAGGTACAATTTTGTCATAAGATACAAAATATGTCACACATGGTTTTTTAATAAAGCTTTTCCAGTTCTGTCTCTCACTTGAAAATTTTAAGTTGGTTACAAAAGAAAATGTTTAACACAGAATCGAATCTCGAAGGAAAGTTTTTTTAAACCTAACACAACAATTTTTCTGACATATTGAACTATAATAAAGTACCTAATTATTAAATTAGATCTAATTCCTACCTAAATAGATACTTATGATTTCTCTTCCAGATTAATAATTTAAATGTTTAAACTGAATGAAAACAATAATATCACGGTAAATTGAAAAAGACAAGATGAAGAAAAAAATTGCTTTCTTAAAGTTTAATAAGTCGGTTTAAGGCAGAAGATTGTGTACTTATAAAAAATGAAAATTGACGTTTATGAAAGGATTTAGGGGATGGAAATATGCAAGTGGCTCTCGGATTGTTCAAATTATAAAAGCAGGAAAAACCCATTTGACGTTGGTAAAGTCTGAAATTCGCTGACGCCGCAAAGTTAGGGGTGTACTTCTTTTTTTTGATTAATCGAATTAATGGCACAGCCCCGGGCGGGTCAGAAATCTGTTTGAGTATTTGTTTCAATCTTTCTGTTGGATTTGGAAAGGATATAAAGGAACCCAATACCTTCAATACTGACTGAACTAGATGAGATTGGGGGCTACTGTTTTTTTACTAAATTAAAAAAAGGATTAAGTTTGTATCTGATTGGTCAAGTTTCTCACATATGGTGCGTGAAAAAATTAAACTTCGTCAAATGAAGAAAATCTCAAAAAACTATTAAAAGTCAATCTTATTTTATTAAATTAGATTCTTAGTTGATAAACCACCTGTTTCATTTTGTTTAATTAAGTATTTTATTTTTTACAGATGCGAAAGCTTTTTCTAAAGATACTTTTATTCTCTTTAACTTCATTTTCATAAGTTTGCTTAAGAATAAATTGTGTAAGAAATAGGATTTAAAAATTTATCACAACAGTTTTACCAAGGGCTTAATTTAATATATTTGGCATGTAAAAGCTACTTAATTAATTTCGAAGTTAAAAAGACGGACATTCTTTCACATTCTCTAAAAAATGAAACAATATCAAGTCCGATATTGATTCGAGTTTTTAATTTCGCTCTACTAAAAGGGTCAGGTTATTATCACCCTATCTTTTGCGGGTAGGCCTTACCCAATTACATAGGGATCAAAACTTATTTTCCTTAATTTGAAATTTGGCACCCCTACGGCAGGGGGGTTCCGACACCGCCTGATTGCGAACTTTCCGCAGACTGATGCCGACAAAGATTTTTTAATGAATATTAATACCTTTCGAGTAAAACAAAGTTAACTCTGCGCTAGAATCGCTAATTGCTGCTTTAGCTTCTTGGCTCTTGGAATTTTGGAATGGTCAACGGACTTTATTTGTTATTGATAGTTATTATTAAAGATTTTCCTAAATTGCGAGGCAATGTTTTGAATACGTACGAGTGTTTATGTTGGCTAACAATAAGGCTTTCCGCCCACAAGCGACTTTTTGTAGCGGCGATAATCGCCCGCGAAATGACACTACAAAAGCTTTACTTAGCCTGCGACAAAAAACGCTTATCGCCGCGATTAACGCCGCGAATATCGCAGCTACAAAAAGTAGCTCGTGGGCGTTTACGTATTGTGAGCTCAATTTTTGTTGGGCGACAAAAATCGCTCAGCGATTTTCTCGTGGGCGGGAGCCGTTACATCGTCTATATAAAATAGTTAAATTTCAGTAAAGTACATTTAAATAGTTAATTTTCTATATAAAATAGTTAAATTCCAGAGAGGATTCAGGTAATTTATAATTTAACTAGCTTCCGCCCGCGACTTCGTCCGCGTGGACATTCGATAAAATCTTCAGAGAAGCTTAAACCAGGAATAAAAGTAATCTATGTTTTAATTTCATTAAATTCTGATCAGCTGTTTTTACGTGATTAGGCGGGTCCGTGGGTCGATTTTTTCTAATATTTTTTCAATTATATTAATAATCTTGTCTATTATTACATTATTTCTCCATACAAAATATCAACCCCTATTTCAACCCTTTAGGGGTTTAGTCATGTCCGCCATGTTGAACTTAAAAACAAATGGCATTTTTGGAATCGACAAATCAAATCAAATAATTTTATTCACACAAAACAGAGTGCATACAGTTGTTATTGGTTACATTCCGGTTCTCTGCCTTGCCATAGAAAAGGCATGTGAAATGTCAGTTTAGATTAAGTAGTAAATTAAATACGATTAAATAAGTAAATTAAAATGACATCACATAAAACCTCTTTAACGACATCCATATCGATTTTTAGGTTCATTTATCACATTTAATCTCTTAAGGGGTTTATTTTCGAAAAAATACGAAATATTGGTTTGCTTATTTGTTTTACTTTCCAACCATAAGCATAAATAATAAATTTTGTGAGTTTTACTTTGATAATAAAGGACTTTCCAGATACAACATTTCATTCCCCTTTTTGCCCTTTCGGGGGTGGAATTGTCGAAAATGCTGACAAACGTAACTATTAATTTTCAATCTTCAGCCCAAATATAAAATTTGAAGATCTTAACTTCAAAACTGACGGACTTTCATACAAAATTTCACCCCCTATTTTACCCCTGTAATTTCCAAAAATCTTTTCTTAGTGGATGCCTACGCTGTATATAGTACCTATGTGCAAAATTTCAAGTCTCTATGTTCAGCGGTTTGGGCTGTGCGTTGATATCTCAGTCAGTCAGTCAGGACTTTGAATTTTATATTTATAAATGTGTGTAAATATTTTCGATAAACATGCGATCCCAGGGGTATTTTTTTTCTCAAAAAATTTGCTTTATGGAAATGTTTGTTGTAAATACGTTAATTTTTGCGGATAGCACTAAGAAAGCATGACTAGGTGTTAGTTTCGGCTATCATCGCTAGATGGCAGTTGTTAACATGCCGCATCGGGGTAGCGTGTGGTGCTAAGAGCCCCATAACTTGCAATGAGTGTGACGTGAGTAGGGGTTAATAAGGAGATAACCTTCAAAATATGGCTTGCTTATTCGGTGGCACACTCACATAAGAAGCATGTTAATAAGCTTGTCACCATTTTTCCTATATTCTTTACCGAATGACTCGAGTGTTTGCTACTTTGTTGGCATTATAGAACATGATTCCATCCCGTGACTGTGAAAAAGAAACTTGTTATTCAGGAAAAGTGTAAATCTACTGATAATTTTTTCATGCAGGCATTTATACAAATTGGAGCAACGTCAATGCAACATTACCATTTATAGTGTCTAATCTAATATTTATTATTATCTCGATTGTTGCTATTTATTTGTATCTTCTCATAAATAAATCAATGTTTATTATCCTTACTTAATATTATAAATGCGAAAGTCCGCTTTTTTTTTGTTTTTGTTTGTTACGCCTTCACGTCTTAACTACTGAACTGATTATCATGTACATACACGTTGCCAGGGGTACAAACCTTCGGGGTACGGACATAGAGTACTAGTAGTAAATCGCGAAAAAATTTTTTTGTCCCGAGGGTTAGGAAAAAAACATTAATGCCCTTGCTAGAATTCGAAGCCCGGCTAGTAAGAGACATGACTGCTGACACTGCGCTATTTGTGTTATAGAACAACAAAAGATTTTAAGTAGAGCTTTTTGATTTCACGTGCTCACGAAAAGCCGGCTCATTTTAATGCGATTCACGCTTGGCTGATTCAAAACATCTAAATTGCAGTTTCCTGTACATAAAATTGCTTTTCAGTACGACAAGGCAGAGTTTGAGACTTTAAAGTCTTGCAAACTCTTTAATTTTCGCAATTTTCACCCTCTCAGCCGTCGACTTACGGATTAAAAATACCTCTCAACTTCCAAGTTAAGCAGATTGGATGGAAATCTTGTAATCGACAAAGTATCTACGAAGGAAAATTGTCGGATGAAAGATGTTTTGTCTCTGTCCTTCTTTACGGATGAAAGCAGTGCGAAATAAAGGCTGAGTAGGTAATCTGATTATACCAAGTTAGTCTGTGATAAGAAATTGAATTCTTATTTTTTAGATAAATAATAAAATTAAGCTTATACATATAATTTATTATTATTCCTCAGTGAGTAATGCTCTATTTTTATGGAAAATAATTACAACTGGATTTTTCTTGCGGTTACGTTGCTAAAAAGCTTTAATTTGGAAACACAACGACAGATGAGATTTAGAAAAAAATACATTTAAATACTTTCTGAATTTTTCCACCTAATGCTCCAAACTCTATACAATTACACAAAAAATCTTCTTCAAAAATCTTAAAAACCTTAACAATAACAGCTTCAAAAATAAACGGATCTGAAAAGCTAGAAATAATATTTTCAAATCTGCATAATTACTAACTCGTAAGTATGAATATCCAATATAAAAAAACCCTTTCGAACTCGGATCGCAGTTTCTTTTTAGGGTTCCGTACCAAAATGGTAAAAAAGGAACCCTTATGGTGTGACTCAGTCTGTCTGTCTGTCTGTCTGTCTGTCTGTCTGTCTGTCTGTCACAGCTGGATATCTCGAGAACTACTAATGGTATCAACTTGAAATTTGGAATAGTTTAAGATGACATTTGCCCAACTATTTTGCAAATAAGAAAGAAATAAAAAAAAAAAATATTTTTTTTACAACAGGGACTGAAAAGGGGTCTTAAAAATTTGAAGTGAGGTGACTAGGGCGTGTGGGGTATCATATGAAAGAGCGCTGTTTGCACATTTTAAAACATTTTTTTCTTTTTTCTTAGGCCGCATAGTTGTCGACTTATGATGAAAAATGTAAAAAAAAATACCGTTCCCCCCCCCTTATCTCCGAAGTTTGCAAAGAGAAAAATCTGAAATAATTCTATGTGATAGTAGTTTACGTAAAGATTACAGGAAAAATAAAACGAGGTCTCAATATAACACACTTTTTTAGAAATTCAAAAAACAAACAAGAATTCTTTAGTTTCACTACCCGTCAACAGATGGCGGTGACCTAAGAATGCTGACTTGCGAATTAAAATAGTTCCACTATCGGTCAAGAGATGGCGCAACCTAATACTACAGTAATAATTGGTGACTGGTCCTTATATAAATTACCTACTATTTGCCGTACGAATAAACGAAGAATAAGTTCCTACTTAGTAATATAAACAGTTTGCAATGTGGAGCGGCTGAAACGTTTTTCAGTCACCATAAGCAACTGTGGTTAAGATTTGTAAATTAACTGTCCGTCTGTTCGCCCTTCCACCTGTCTGCCGTTTATCCTACTTTTTTAAAGACTGTACTAAAGTAACATATCCAAATATATTTATGATTGTACGGAACCCTCGGTGCGCGAGTCCGACTCGCTCTTGACCGGTTTTTTACATTTCAATCGTTGCTTCAAATCCCCGTACCTTTTTTTGAACGGTTACGGTTTAAAAAATGGATTTACTGAAAACGTTTTAAAAGTTATACCAACTTAATTGAAACGAAAGCGACAGAGTTTTTATTTTACTTTATTATAATATGAACCTATTCAGGACCGAAATGAATTAGTAGGAAAAACTGATTGAAGTGGACTCGCCTGAAAATATGGTTAGTTGTAGCATTTCCAAGAATTTTAGTGGCTCTTTTTAAAGGAAATAAGACGCAAAAGGGCTTGAGCGTCGGCTCTGGTTAGGGTTGCCAACTTCTTTTTACAAGAAATAAAGTATTTTTAGTTCTAAGAAGGAAAACAAATAGTATTATCTCCTACACTACCAGTGATGCTGAAAATATTATTTTGTATATTTGTTCAACAGTAAAAAGTATAATGTAGAGAAAAAACAGTTTAATTGGTATGATGACTAATGAATAAAATAACGAAATATTAATAAAAATCTTAAACATATTAAACTTTTAGAGTAGCTTGTATACCTCTTGGTTTTATATATCGCATATTATTTGTTTCATGACCATTCAAAGTTGGGTGGACAAGTCCATTTACAAAGTATAAAATTTATAAAAATAAATAATACCTTTAATTAGTCCGTAAAATGTATAGCAAATTTGTCTAAGAAACCATTTTGATAAACACAATATTTAATATAGCTGCCGAACAAATTTCCAACGCGTTGAATACAAACTACTCAGGTGTGACATCATAATTGAGTAGCCGTTAGTATGGAGCGTTTTTGGGTGAGTCCATTTGTGTGCATTTCAAACTGATATCTCGGGCAGTTTTCATGCTAGCGAAATAATTCTTTTACCAATGTATTTTTTGAGAGGTATTTTATGTAAAATAAAATAAAAGAAATTGTCATCATGCCTATTGACCGAGCGTGCATCTCTGCTTCTGCTTGGGCAAAGATGTCCCGCAGTCCGTCGTCTGTCCGTCTGTTCTCTACAGGTCGATTTTCTCAATCGATTCTCGTGAAATTTTGTGAGCAGGTTTTTTATCGATTCAGGGGTTTTTGCGGTTTTTTCCGCTGTTCCTAGTAGTCTTATTTTGAACTAGCTTTTGCCCGCGACTTCGTCCGCGTGAATATTCGGAAAATTGCTATCGAACCTTTGACCGAGATAAAATGTGACAATGTATTACCACCAGGCTTATAACTATATGTGTGCTATTTTAAATCCGTTTAGCCGGTTTTACGTGATTGAGTAAAAACATCCAAACATTAAACTTCATATTTATAATTTCTCTCTCGATATATGTCTGTGATATTACCAATTAGTTACCGTATTATTTTTCCATAAAAAAAATAATCCCCGTTTCAGTCTTTTAGGTGTTGAATAATGTCCACCGTGTCGTGTTGGACCCTAAAATGAGTGCCATATAACATAAAACCTCAATATCGACATCCATATCGATTTGTTTGCTTATTTGTTTTTAGAAGTACTCATACGGAGTTTCAAGTCGAAATGTCTATTGAATATTATTTTTCCATACAAAAAATTAATCCCATTTTACACCCTTTTAGGGGTTGAATCATGGCACCGTGTTGGACAACAAAATAAATGCCATTTTCGCAATCAACATCCTATAAAACCTTTTAACTACATCCACATCGATTTATGAAAAAAAGTATAAGTATTTGTTAATCTTAATTTAAAATAATGTTTGCATGCTATTGTTAATGGTTGAATAGGCAGATTTTTTAAAGACCTCTAGTGTACCCTAATCAAAGCAAATCAATGATATTCTATTCTATGGGTTTATTTAACTCCATTTACCCCTAAGGGGTTAATTATCGGAAAATCACAAAATACGTGTTTGCTTTTAAAAGTTGTTAGTTTTTAAAACTACTCCTACGAAGTTTAACGTCAAAATGTGTGTTTAATATTATTTTTTCATACAAAACATGAACCCATTTTACCCTTTTAAGGTTTGAAACATAGCTACTATTTAGAACTTTAAAAAAATACCATTTTCGCAATAAACATCCCAGAAAACCTCAATAACGACATCAATATCGAGTTTGGGCTTCTTACTTTCTTTTCTTCTTACTTTCTTTCTTTTCTTTCTGAAAATCAACCCCTTAAGGGGTAAATGGGTTACCCCTTAAGGGGTTGATTTTCAGAAATTTACGAAATACATGTTTGATCACTTGTTTATAGAAGTACTCCAACGAAGTTTCAAGTCGTAATGTCTGTTTTAATTTTTTTCCATACAGAGTTTGACCCCCATATGACCCCTTTAGGGGTTGAATAATGTCTACCACTTAAAAATATATGTCACTTTCGCAATCAACATCCCATTAAACCTCGATAACGACTAAAGGGTTCAGTTTCGGAAAACCACGAAACACGAGTTTGCTTATTTGTTTTTAGAAGTACTCCTACGAAGTTTCAAGTTGAAATGTCTATTTAATATTTTTTTCCATACAAACTTTGTACCCCCATTTCAACCCTTTAGGGGTGGAATTTCCAAAAATCCCTTCTTAGTGGGTGTTTACACTGTATAAAATATCTTTGTACAAAATTTCATTTCTCTAGGTTCAGTGGTTTGGGCTGGGCAATAGTCTATCAGTCACCCCTTCACTTTTATATAAGAGATTTTTTCAAAATAAGAAAATCATATTTCAGACATTTCGAAAAATTATCAAAAATGTCAGAACCGCGAGGTTTACAGCTCTTCAGAGCCACTAGTAGTATAATATTGTTTTAACAGTGTGGTTGGAAACCCTAGATCTGGTACCAGTTCTAGTTCTTAATTGGGTACTCAGTACTTTTCCTGGTATAATTTGTTTTTTTTGCACATCTTACACCGCGGCTCGCGCCATTCTCGTTATAATTTTGAAGCATAATATTTTTGATACTTCATTTAAGAATAATTAAAGAACAAGGACTAAACTTAAGGTCGACTTAAATTCCATGATATTTATTTCGTAAATAATTCTTCTTTCTTCAAATAGGGATATTCTATGTATCGTAATTTTTGTGAGTGTCACATTTTTTATTATAAATTAATGCGACATGCTTCTATTTGGTCGTAAGACATTACGTTTATGTGAATGAACTTCTGAATATTTCATTCTGTATTTTTTTTATCAAATAGCATTAGTATATAGACACACTTCACTTTGCCTTTCCTGATATTATGAAATACAGTGTTTACTGTTTACAATTTCAAATTATTTTCAGCGTACAACACTGATAGTTGTCACCGCCATCTTGTTATACTTGATCCATGATTAAAACAACATGGCCGGCGGACCTGAATCGCGATACCATTGTATTTGGTGAAAGCCCACCAGTCGCCGCGGTCACAATGGGACTCTTTCGATGCACAATGCGATTCGCATCTGCCATCTCTGAAAACAACGGATCCCAACAGTTTTATTGTGCATTAAATTGGAACAGGTACGAATGGAATGGAGGCATTCATAATGAATTTCAGAACAGCCGCGCACAGTTTATTGTTAAGTAGTATTTAAAACTTTACTATGCAAGAACGTCGAATAGATGAATGGAGTGTATTCACTCTTTTGTTTTTACAAAATAATTTGGTAAGTACTGATTTAATTATGTTTTAAGTTTGTAAATATCGTTACTTATAAATTTCCTCGCGCTCGTTGAAGAATGGAACTGAAGAACAAAGTTATCAGTTAAAAAAGTCTAGAACAGGTGGTAGGAACAAGTGAAATATAGACGATTCAAAAGTGCTTAATTATTAAGTTTATTTGAATAAAGACATTTTGACTTTTGTGTTTGGAATATTAATATTTTAATTAGAGCAAAGCCTGATGAAAAGTTCTTGTACAGCCACATAAGTATAACTTATTTCTATAGCCGCTATAATTAATTTGCTTACTAACAGCTTTATGTGAAAAGCAAACAATAATGTTCATTGTAGAAACTTCATTAAGAAATAAACAATAAAGCGGCGTTTACATTCAATCTTCAAGGTTTCGCAATTATTTGACTAGAAAACTTTACGTAAGGCGAAATACACATTTAATTAATTCTTCGGGAATTCTGGCGAATAAAGGTTTGATTCTATTGGGTAGTATCGAAGTGAACATTGTTTCGTTATTTTTGTGGATAATGTGTTTTCTTCTTTGTCTTTTGTTATAGGGCCCTGGGTCAGGGTTCTTTGGTTACAAGAACTTTGGTTACCTACTACAATGCGTAGAAATACAATATACTGGGTCTTTTTGGTGAAGCAGTGATCATGAGATGAATTCATACACTTTAGAAAGTGAAAACAAAAGTAGGTAGGTAGTTTCCTTTGTTAATTTATACACCTATGATTCAATGAAAGAATCATATAACACATGACAGGTGGCAAAATAGTCACCAATGACTATAAGTGAGTGACGAGTGTACATACTTTTTATTTCTATTGTAAATTGTAACTCTTCAAAATAATGCGCAGTATTCCTAGATCTAAAGTTATACTTACATTTGTGTTGTGTTTCTAAAAACATGATTTTCTAATATAAAAAACATTCTGAAGAAACCTTACAAATGATCGTCACTGACCCGTTTTATTCAACAAAGTAAATTGGATAAAAGTTATAATTCCGCCGATTGACATTCAACCTTCGTGAAATCTTTATGTTGCCAGCCCGCCAAATTGGAACGTGCAAAATGTCGGCTGGCAGAATACGATTTCGTCGCCTGCCATACAGTGTTTTGAAAAAAGTAAAAAGAGCGGAGGCAATGCTCTGCCGGTCCGGTACTCCGTGCCGGCTCATAAAACTTGCAACCATTGGCCACGGCGAACCGCTGGAAATTTACCAAAACCTTTAGACCTCTCTACTTTGTTTTGAAGTTTGAGGTCCTATAGTATCGCACATTAGAATAATAATACCTAGAACGATTATTCCCTACAAAGCGCACTGTCAAAAGTGAGGCAACTAAAACAGCCATTATTGGCGCCGTTTTCAGATTTTTACCGTCCATTATTACATAATCATACTTAATATGTACAAAAAGTTTCAATTTCCCTACATTTAGGAGATTAGTTACTATATTATTGGATTTTAGTTACGATTAGGTAACGTATGCAGGATATAAATATGAAAACTAAGCCTTTTGGCTCAGTATTAGTTGCCTCAATTTGCATACAAGGACACGGCTTCTAGGTGTTGTTATTCTAAATATAGCACAAAATGTTATTGTAAATTATAAAACCTATTAATTAATTCAATTAAGATGCCGTAAATAATATTAAATGGAGTATTTACATGGAGCGACTTGGCAGGTGACTTTAGTAAATTAGCGCTTTTTATCGACAATCGCCTGTAAAACCGAATCGCCACCTAATTGAAATTAGGTTTGCGATTAGATTTTACAGGCGATTGTCGATAAAAAGCGCTAATTGACTGGTCGCTCCATATTCGAAAGCTATGACATTGTTTTTCTAATGACATGACATTGTTTAATTTTTGAGCAGTGGAATGACAAATAGACTACCTACTATACACCGTTAATTTTTAAGTAGGTATATCTAAAAATGAAATGGGGATTTCAGACCACGTGAATGAACAACTTTTACTATGGAGCCAACCACGGAATCTCGAAAAAAATCAGTTGTTCCATAGAAAAGTACAACATAGACTCGACTATAATGTATGGGACAGCTGTTTTTTTGTCGCGATTCCGTGGTTGGCCCCATAATAAAAGTTGTTCATTCATGTGGTCTAAAATCCCCTTTTCATTTTTAGATATACTTAAAAAGTTACGGTGTATTGATAATATTTAGGTGTTTTTACAACGACATTGCACCTAATTGTATTATTTTTTACATTATTAAAACTCAGTTCAGAAAAAAACCTTTCTTTTTTAAATGTCATGCTTGTTATTCACTTATTTTAGTTATACTAGTAAGTTATAATGACTTGTTGGAAATCTTTGAACCTAGACGACGATATTCTTCTAGATATTTAAATAAATTTCTCTCGTTATTTCTAAGAGCTGCTATAAAAAGTTGTTTATGCCAAAGGGTACCTACTTATTCGTATCAATTTTCTCCCAACTTTTTAAGTAATCATTAGCATTATAAAAATCTAGCGGCTTATGTGAAAAAGCTCCGGTATTTTTCAACGTTTCTTTGATGAAAAATACTCAGTGTCCTTAGCAGGAAAGTCTATCGGGTTTGTCACGAGTAAAAATATTTTTTTGTATTGGAGTTTCAACAATGCTAGTCATTTATTTACCTCCCTTAAGGAAGAGGGTAAAAAAATTACTTAACATTCCAAAAGGGAGTCCTTCCTTACTCAATCCTTTTATATTGTAGTCAGTAGTAAAACAATACCATTTTTTTATAATTGACTTCTAAGGTACAGTCAGCAGCACACGAGGTTATACAAAACTGTCAAAAATCTGTAATTTATTTTAACCTTAATAGCTTTGCATTTAAGCATAAAATTGATTAAATATCATTACGTTGTCGTGGAAGCCCAGCGTGCCGTTGACCGTACCTAAGTACTGTTTTTACAATGAGATGTTAATATTTTATTATTTACTTATCCGCAGAACAGTGACATTTTTTATTGTTTCTATTTCTTTTCTCTTACGTGCTTCTATTGGCTGTCGGAGAAAATAAAATGGGGCCAGTCTCAGCCGAGTGTTACTTACGTTTCGTTTCTCATAATGGTTGAAAAGAAATGCGAGTGAATAGGTAATTAGTCACGTAATAAGATCGCGAATGGTACTAATGGGGGTCTTTGCGGTGATGGCCGAATCGAAGGGTTCGGGTTCCGTGCAGATTTATGGCGCGTGGGGTCGTTAAACCCGTAATTATGTTTATTGCTGGCTTCCACTGTAGCTAATTCCGTAATCACTGCCCGCATCTATCACCGGTTACGGAGAAAAAGTTGGCGAGAGATTGATTTATAGAAATGTGTTATACAAGGTTATTTTTTGTATATTACGAAATCTGAAAACTGTTTGTTCAGAATCAGTAGAATCGATTGCAATATTTCTGTATTATGTTATATTTTAACTAAATAATATTTACAAAACCTTAATTAACGCACACCCTACTAAAATGTCTCGGGCGCACATCGCAAAAAGCTTGGAACTTCGTCAGTTTTTAAGGTATATCATTATAATTTTTTCGGCTTTCGTATATACAAAAAATAATGTTGTATTACAATAAATCACATTTAATAGTTTTATCGGGAACAAAGTTTATGTAATAGAAATCAGAAGTAACAACTGAACCAAAGCCGACAATTTTATATCACTTCAGCATGATAGCAATAAACCGTGTATAATACTCGTATTTAACAAGTGGCTCTGTGAGCTGTAGACCTCGCGCACGGTAATAGAATACTACCAGTATTCTAACTTAGTACTAACGGTCGAAATGCGAGCCACACCTATGCGCCTCGAGTTCGGTCTGCTCTCGGGCTGCAACAGTCGCGAATGCGCCGCAGTGACGAACGAACGGTGGTTTCGTATTTTGTGATCACGATGGCGAATTGCAACTATAGAGCACGAGTATATTGTGCTGTTTATGGTTGCCTCAGTTCTATAAAAACGCACCCAAGGATAACATATTTTAAATTACCTGGAGAATCTGAAAGGTGAATATAATACTTTTTTAAACCTACTAGTACGTAATTTGTTTCTTCTTTGAATAGGTAGGCATATAGCTTTTTCCACCGAGTGAAATACCTGGATTAATAAGTAATCCAATCAAATTAGACATGAAAAGGGCATGAATGACAGCTTTTTCATCAAGATTGTGTAAAAAAAATTTAAAGGAGAAAATTTGCAACAATTTGAGGGTACAACGCTTTTGATACGAGTGATAATTTCGGAGACACAAGCATACCATATTTAATACCACTATCATATTTCGTTTGCAAAAATAACTTTGTTTTTCATAGTGTTTGTAGAAATAACAAAGTTATTGTTTGCGGTTTTGGAAAATGTGTTTTATCACTAAAACGGCTCACTATATCTCGTTCAAACTAATTTTCTTTGAAAACGTTTATTAAAATTTATAGCATAATATATTTTTTGATATTTCACTCTCTCCCGAAAAAAAGTACTGTTACCGAGGTAAAGCAAACAAACTTTCCACGCAGACGAAGTCGCAGGCAGCCGCTAGTGTTTTATACAATTCATGAATTAAAAACTAAAAATAAATTAACAGTAAGAAAAACGTTTGTAGAAATTTTCAGATTTCATATACCTACAATATCAAAAAAGGTTAGAACTTTCTTTGGGGAAAATAAAATTATGAAATAATTTTTAAGCGTAAGTCACGGTGATCTACGCGGCGGCTTAAGTGTTAATAATTACAGATCACTTTTCTATTTGCTTAATACCAAAATATCAAACCATATTATAAATTGTATATGACAAAATATAATTTAAAAGCAAAATGATAACCTTTTAAATTATTAGGCAACCTAACACGCTATCACCGTTACTTCTAAAATATAACATACAATTACGAAATTAGAAACAAATTCAAGTAGGTGAAGATAGGTACTGTTAACTTTATTTCATCTACCTACTTGAGTTTGTTTCTAGTTTTGTACATAGATGTAGGCAGCCCTATCGTATGTTGAAGTACCGCGCGGCTCAAGTTACGTATTTCAAGGACAGGCTCGAGTTAGAATACTGGTATTTTCCTATTACCGTGCCTCGCGAGTCTGTTTTTACATGTGGCTTAAAACTAAATAACTGTAATATGATGTGACACAGAAAATTTGCGTTTTTTTTTCAATATTTTCCACCCCTGACAACAAAAAGTTTTGTGACATTAATAAACATTTTTCGAATTATGGCTGAACTAGATTTTTTTTGGTTTTCAGCCATATCTAAAAACTGAGTCGACGAAAAAAACCATGTAATTTAATTGACAACATTTAATTTTGAGAAAGTACAAAAAATTATAAAACCTGATCACAAAATTTCACGAGAATCGGTTGAGAAATGCGATCAGTAAAGGAGAGCAGCTGATCATGAAGACGCTTATAGCAATGAAACCGTGCATAATAATATAATTTAATTAATAATAGCTGTATAAACCCGTTTTAAATTGGAAAATTACTCAAACACGTCGATTCGTAGAAGTAGTTTCATATTAATTTAGTTAATACGTTAAATTATACTTCAATAAGCTGAAGAAATATGGAGGGAATAAAATCCAAGGCTTTAATTTAACTGATTTTAACTTAATTAAATAATGAATGTTCTAAAGCGTATAATCTGGAACTTATGATTGCGCAAATAACGATCGTTTGAAATCCGGAATATTAAAGAGAGAATTCAGAATATACGGAATATTGGAGGTAATTTGGCACAGTCAGGTTTCTGGAGTACCTATTTTGAGCGTCTCAACCTGCCATGGTACGACATGACGATTTTTACACCATGGGGAAAACTGATTAGTGAACTACCAGGCCAAAAGCAACCTGATGGGTACATGACTTCCCTCCGTGCACTCTTCCGATGATGTCATAAGCTCGTCAACTAGATACCCGAAGGTATACCGGCTAAAACTCGTCATGTCTACGTGGCCTTGTTGCTGGTCTCATGGGGCCATGGTGACAATCACACATATCCAGCCACCAGTCCATTTTCACGGGTGTCCGTTAGGGTGGGCCGATCTTAATCATTTTTCGAATTTTGCTTCATAAGACCCCTCATGAGTTGCGTAATGCAACGTAGGTTATGGGAAAAATAATATAAAAAAAAAATATTATCACTTTGAAACAGGAATTTTGTCAAAACCGATTCGAAAAATCTAATTTTGTTTAATTATTTTTTACAAAATTCGATTGCTATCTACAATTTTTTAATTATTTTTCCTACAAGCTACGTCTCATTGTGCAAGTTTTGAGGGGTCATTTAATGCAAAATTCTAAAGTCTGAAATACATGCAATACAGGTATTTTATAAAAAATCGATCGCTAGTAGAGGGCTCAAAGTGATAATCTTATTTTTTTTAATTATTTTTCCTATAATCTTCGCATTACGCAACTTTTGAGGTGTCTTGTGATGCAAAATTCGAAAAATGATTAAAATCGGCCCACCCTAGTGTCCGTGTCCATGTTATGTTATGAGTGACGGTTAAACATGACCGTCCCCATATTAAGGCCGTTCTCTTATGTATTGGATCTGCACTACCAACGATCAGAATTATTACTATTTACCTAAATTAAATGGTATACTTTGTAGGATGGACAAACTTTTACAATGTTAAATTAACTATCTAATAATTCTAATATTAATCAATATAATAATCATTGGCATTAGTCAATATCAGTATTATGATAAAATAATAGTGCAACTGTAGGCAATATTCACCAATAACTAATTTGTTACAGGACCATGCCAAACCTGTTTTTTTTTTAATTGTTTGAATATACATACTTATTTAGAGAAAACTAATGAATATACGAATATTATGAAAACAATCAAAGATTAGAGAGGTCGTCACATCAACCGTGCGATGATTTCAGAATCTATAATAAGTTACTAGAAGCGGACCCATCACGAAATTAATAATGGATCCATAAACTTCATTACCTGCTCTGTGAATAAGGAAAATAGATAATATTTTGATGGGAAAACGGTGTTATTTATATCTTTTCGACAAAATCCGGGGAATAGGTATCTTGGGAAGCTTTTGACTATAACTTATAACTTGCCTTACTAATAACAAAGATTTAAATAATATTTGACTAAAAAACCGGTCAAGAGCGAGTCGGACTCGCGCACCGAGGGTTCCGTACAATCATAAATATATTTGAATATGTTACTTTAGTACAGTCTTTAAAAAGTAGGATAAACGGCAGACAGGTGGAAGGGCGAACAGGCGGACAGTTAATTTACAAATCTTAACCACAGCTACTTATGGTGACTGAAAAACGTTTCAGCCACTCCACATTGCAAACTGTTTATATTACTAAGTAGGAACTTATTCTACGTTTATTCGTACGGCAAATAGTAGGTAATTATATTAGAACCAGGCACCAATTATTATTGTAGTATTAGGTTGCGCCATCTCTTGACCGATAGTGGATCTATTTTATTTTCTCAGGTCAGCATTCTTAGGTCAGCGCCATCTGTTGACTGGTAGTGAAAAGAAGAACTTTTGTTTGTTTTTTGAATTTCTAAAAAAGTGTGTTATATTGAGACATCGTTTTATTTTTCCTGTAATCTTTACATAAACTACTATCACATAGAATTATTTCAGATTTTTGTCTTTGCGAACTTCGGAGATAAGGGGGGGGGGGGGGGGAACGGTATTTTTTTACATTTTTAATCATAAATCGAAAACTATGTGGCCTAAGAAAAAAGAAACAAATGTTTTAAAATGTGCAAACTGCGCTCTTTTTATGCCCTAGTCACCTCACTTAAAATTTTTAAGACCCCTTTTCAGTCTCTGTTGCAAAAATATTTTTTTTTATTTCTTTCTTATTTGCAAAATAGTTGGGCAAATGCCATCTTAAACTATTCCAAATTTCAAGTTGATACCATTAGTAGTTCTCGAGATATCCAGCTGTGACAGACAGGCAGACAGTCAGACTGAGTCACACCATAAGGGTTCCTTTTTTACCATTTTGGTACGGAACCCTAAAAACAATTACAGATGTATTGATAATCACCTCCATTCGCGAAATTAACACGTTCAATGCCAACCTACGAGTTTTCGTAGATTTTTTATTTGCTCCAAAATTACTACGAGTTTAGGTACTTGTATGGCAGCTATCGTGTAAAAAATAGAGAATAGTTTTCGGAAAAAGAGAAGGTAGTTATGATAGAAAAAAAAACCGGTCAAGAGCGAGTCGGACTCGCGCACCGAGGGTTCCGTACAATCATAAATATATTTGGATATGTTACTTTAGTACAGTCTTTAAAAAAGTAGAATAAACGGCAGACAGTTGGAAGGGCGAACAGGCGGACAGTTAATTTACAAATCTTAACCACAGCTGCTTATGGTGACTGAAAAACGTTTCAGCCACTCCACATAACAAACTGTTTATATTACTAAGTAGGAACTTATTCTTCGTTTATTCGTACGGCAAATAGTAGGTAATTATTTTAGAACCAGCCACCAATTTATTATTGTAGTGTTAGGTTGCGCCATCTCTTGACCGATAGTGGAACTATATTTTTCCTTAGGTTAGCATGCTTAGGACAGCGCCATCTGTTGACTGGTAGTAAAACTAAAAAAAATTTGATTGTTTTTTGAATTTCTTAAAAAGTGTGTTATATTGAGACATCGTTTTATTTTTCCTGTAATCTTTACATAAACTACTATCACATAGAATTATTTCAGATTTTTCTCTCTGCAAACTTCGGAGATAAGGGGGGGGGGGGCGGTATTTTTTTTTACAATTTTCACCATAAGTCAAAAACTATACGGCCTAAAAAAAAAAGAAAAAATGTTTAAAAACGTAAAAACGACGCTCTTTCATATGATACCCCACATGCCCTAGTTGCCCCACTTCAAATTTTTAAGACCCCTTTTCAGTCCCTGTTGTAAAAAAGATATTTATTTTTTTATTTATTTCTTATTCGCGAAATAGTTGGACAAATGTCATCTTAAACTATTCCAAATTTCAAGTTGATAGCATTAGTAGTTCTCGAGATATCCAGCTGTGACAGACAGACAGACAGACAGACAGACAGACAGACAGACTGAGTCACACCATAAGGGTTCCTTTTTTACCATTTTGGTACGGAACCCTAAAAAGTACTGAAGAAAATGGCTTTGAAACTGACAGATCTTGTCAAAACCAGCTATAGCCGGATTCCACATGTAAAGGGTGTCGACAGTACTACCGATGCTATCTCGTACGCTCCGTCAATCACGACTCTTGAATACTTTAATAGAAGTAATGAGAGTAAAGTACAAACGTAACTCAATAAACATGACCCCTCCAGCAGAACAATATGCGAACAACAACATGCCTTATTAAACTGGATATTTTATAGCCAGTGTATAAAGATACAGGTTTTCTTACTTTTCTGTTAGCTTACAAAGTCCAATTTACTTTGGGCACTAAATGAAACTAAGATTGACTAGTTAGCCTTGTGATATGGTTCATAAAAAAGTAGGTGGAAACATTTCCTCGTTGATTCTTCTGTACGTATAAGTACGTCAATTAGTATTTTAAACATTGTGAAAAGTGGGGCCCAATTTTATAAACAAAATGAAACACATTACGAAATGAATATGTTTGTTACAACTTTAGTTGAAGTTGGAGGATTTGGAATTTTTAACCTTATCTAATTTAAGGTCTAAGGATCGATTTAAATATCAATTTTTACGATAAACTTAAATCACCAGAGGCGTTTCAAATTACAGTTTTTTATTTACATTAATAGCAACAAATTATGTCCCTCCCTACATAGGTATTTATAATATTTATAAATAAAACTTTACATATACATATTTCGTAATTGTTCCACAATACATTAAGTTTTATATACAACTTGAACAACAAAAGTAAACTATCAATGATATTCACATATTATAATACGTAAATAAAAATACTTTTGAGGTTAAGTATGGGTGGTTTGTTAACGTGTTGTTTCCGTGAGTTGGCTGATGTATTAATGGGGAAAAAATGCTAAACTCGCGTCAGTAAGAATCACATGGCTGATCGAAAATACGTAAGATGGATGGAGAGTAGACAGCTGGCGGCGGAAGTATTTCCTCTCTTTCTACGAGAACTTATTTATACTCTGTGATTATAAGTTTAAATCGTAGAATGCGTGCATGTAGAAATTAAAAACCGGCCAAGTGCGTGTCGGGCCACGCGCAGTAGGGTTCCGTAGGTACATTATACCATACCATATTTTAATACCGCTATCATTTTTCGTCTGAAAAAATAACTTTGTTTTTCACAGTATTTGTATGAATGACAAAGTTATATTTGCGGTTTTGGAAAATGTACTATATCTCGAAAACTAATTACTGTATCTCGTTCAAAACAATTTTCGTTGAAAGTGTTTATTAAGATCTATAGTTTATATTTTTTTTAGATTTTTCACCCTCTTACTTTAAAAGTTAAAGGGGGGGGACACACATTTTACCACTTTGGCGGCATATATTTTTCAAACGGTTGACTTTAAAAAAAAATAGTCTTAGGAACCTCAACGTCATTTTTAAAGACCTATCTATAGACACCCCACAAGTATTGGTTTGATGAAAAAAAATATTTTCAGTTTCAGTTCCATGTATGGGGAGCCCCCCCTTAATCTTTTATTTTTTTTATTTTTGTATAAAAATCGTAAAGCGGTTCACAGAATACACCTGCCTACTAAGTTTCAACTATGTAGTCCTAATACTTTTGGAATAAAGTGGCTGTGACATACGGACGGACAGACAGACAGACAGACAGACAGACAGACATGACGAATCTATAAGGGTTCCGTTTTTTGCCATTTTGGCTACGGAACCCTAAAAATGAAGAATAATTGCAGCAATATTACTCCTTTACTTTTGACCTCTTAAAGCGTCACATTACTAATGATTTTAAAGTTCTTGAGCAAAACATAGAAGTGACTATCCTTAACAAAGTTTTTGGTTATCCTAGGTTCTTTTCTTCATTAATTGTAAGGCAGATATTATTTTATGGGATGAGATCCCAATACCGCTACCTGTTGCTCTTTACATTTTAATTGTTTATATGTTCATTCGTTCTTATTTCGTTGGTTCATTCAGTTTTTTTGGTAAACCAATTGTTTGGTTGCACTGTTGGTGTTCAAAATACCTATTATAAATCCCATTATTTTTCTAGTTAATTCTCTGCCATATGTGATGTGAAGGGATATGTGAAGTAGTAATTTCCAGGCTTGTAATGTGAAGATCACTTACATGGAGATTCATGAGGAGTTTTACCTGCAACAAAAATATGAAACGTCATTAATATTCAGTTATAAAAACAAAAAAAAAATCTCTTGGTCAAATTTTCTTATAACAAACAAATATACGCGTTCCTTGAATTCACACACACACACACACACAAACACACACACACACACACACACACACACACACACACACACACACACACACATCTATTTAAGTAATCTAAGCGCTATCGCACACAGGCAACTTAGTCTCCCAGCAACTGTTTTGTCTCTCACATCAAGTCCACGGGTTTATATGGAAGCGCGCACACGAAGCGACACGGTCGTCTGCAAGTTTTCATACAAATCACGTGAGAGACAAAAAAGTTGCGGAGACAAAAGTTGCCCGTGTGCGATAGCGCTAAATCCTCCGAATTTGTGTTTATTGCGCTAAGAAATAAAGCTACGGCTTACAACAATTTTTATTAATTATAGGGGCTATAAATCTCCTGGCTAACGCATTAGTCAGTCCTACCCTAGGTGCGTGCCTTTCGTACATAGATTTACTCGGAACTAACGCGCCCAAAAATAATTGGATCGCGACCGAAAAACAAATGGCTGCTAGTTCTCGAAAGAACCGCTGGAAATATTCCCTACCGTCTCGTTATTGAGTAATTAGAAACAACGATAAGGTAGTACTATCTTAGCTTTTTATCAAGCTTTTTGTATATAGACCTAACGATGTTATTCTATTCGATAACTAGATAAGTTTTTTGTAACAAATGGCAGTGAAAACTTATACTGTCAGTCACAGTATTAAATGCGAAAATCATGTACCTAAATCCCACGTGGATCGATGGAGTCTAACCCCCTTACTAATAAAGATTGTATAGCAGCTGCATAGTTACACAGTGTTTTGTCACTTTCTTTTTAATGTCAAATTCAAATAGTTTGACAGAGAGTAAGCAATGTGTAACTAAACATCGGCTATTCAATCTTTATTAGTAAGGGGGTAAAACTATAGTGACTGACAGAAACAACATAATGACATGAATTTGCAACCAGTATTCATTAAAGAGTTATGTAAACACCTATCCATAATGTGGGATTTACAGGGGTGATTAAAGCCGCACGGCGAAAATCGACAATGTAAATGGCGATTCGGCCTAAGCCGCAGATGACTGAACAAACTTATCTGATCCGGTGGCTAAAACTGGAACTAAGTGTTATTACAGTCGTATTGTTACCTAGGTTACGCCACCGACTACATAGGCCACAGCGCCGTCGTCACCGATGTGTCACCTACGATTCAATTTTATATAGCGTCTCGCTAGGTGACTAAAGTCGACCGTCACAGTTGACTAAAATCAACCCATGTTAGTAGTCCGGAGACCAGGGATACCCAAACTTTTTAGGGGCTAGGGGCAAGGGGAATCCCTTTTCCAAAATGAACTAATACAGCAGACCCCCATAGCCAAATTACTTTAAAAATCCTATCAAACATCAAGTGAAATTAATAATAATCATTATAAGTTTATGTTGACCCCTGGAAAACCGATTAATTCGACCCCAAGGGGTCATCGACCACTTTGGGAATCCCTGCCGTAAAGTGTCGAATTAAGTAAAAACTTAAAAGCAGCAAATTGGAAACCTCCTTCAGTTTTCGACGGCTTAAAATAATAAAATCAATTCACCCTTAGTACTTTACTTACACATCAAAAAACCCTGTCAGATCTTGGAACAGGTGAGTGTTGCTGAAACTGACAACTTTCTCCAAGGAACATAGGTCGAAAACGAAAAAACATACTCCTAAAAACAAAATGTATTGGTAAGCTGACCGACTTCCCATGGAAAGGCGAAAAAAATTATTCGTTTTCGACCTATTCCTTGGAAAATGTTGTTCAGTTTTAGCAACACTATCACCTATTTCAGGATCAGCCAGGGTTTTTTGATACATGATTAGTTGTATTTTATTTATAGTAGGTCCACAAAATATTCCTCTATCTTGATCTTTGAAAAGAAATGGAATCTTGTAATCGTCTATGGCAAACTTCCCAGAGGTATGTATTTAATTGATTAGTTAACATTTCCAACTGTTGACGGGTTGTCGTAGGGTACGACCCTTTTTGGAACCCTAGAGACTAGAGGTACATTGGAAGGGGGCAGCAAGCTTATCATTAGGCTAATCTTTTTACTTCTCATTATTTTGCTGATTGAATAATTCAGCAAGATGTTGAGAGGCGATGATCTTGAATTTGTTGAAACTGTTTTAAAGTCTTAGTTGACACTAGACTAGAATTATAATATAGGCGTGCAAATTGCAACTCAGTAAAATAAAATATCGTAAAAGTAGCACTATTGCCGTATGATACGGTTTGGTGCCCAATCAATGGTGGCAAATCAATACTAAATACTGTTATCGTAAATCTATGGATTTAATATAACATATTCAGTGTTGATTTAACAGGTTAAAAAAAACATACTGGTATTCAAAGTGTTCATATTTCAAAATGGATTCCATCATGATCCGGAATTTTTTAACAAAATTCATGGCTAAAACCTTTGGCGATTCACTTGCACCATATTTACACGAGATACTGGAATCCCAATACAATTCAATTTAGTTAAAAGCAAATACAAGGGTGCACACAGTTTTGCTGTAATACCATTCCGGAGTTGTTTACATCAGCTAGCCCCCTAACTCAATCTGGTTTGGCCCCTCTGCCCAATAAATTGCAATTTCTACTAAAAGCATGCCGGTATAATGCTTATCAAATGTGGTTTCCTATATAGTAGAAAATTCTTTAGAATAAGGGTACCTAACTGAATACTGAATATACCTATAGGTACACTGGGCGAGTTCATATTATAAATACCTACTTACCTTCCTCATTTTATTAATAAGATGTACTGAATTGAGACCTTACATATTAGATACAACAACAAGTTTGTTAACTAAGAAACAGGAATGTATGCAGAAATGCACCTAATATTTTTATGAAACGTATCGCTAAAGTATTTATAAAGCCTGCAGCTGCAGTTGAAGAAGTTTTGATGAATGTGGTTGTGGATTTAAGTAGTTGCTTCAATGAATCGTTAAGATTTACACATCCACATTGTCTGTGCTAACTTCAATTGCTATCTTCGAAATTTTCTATTGAAATACATGTCTTCATTTATTAAGGCATACGCGGTGAAAACTATGTTGAAACGGGTGACAACTTCCCAAGATTTCCCCATCTGAACAAGACAAGACAAGGAAAAGTTTCCTTAATACTACGTCGTGGTAAATATTTTATGAACAAGAGACTCTCACAAATTCAGTGCTGCGACTTCAGAATTTTAAACAAAGTCGCAAATTTATATGCGGGATCTATTCACTTATGCAACTCTAACAGGCATTGGACGAGTATTGCATTATGTCTTATGCTAATACTCAGTTAATTTCCATCGGTGCGTTTTTATTACGTCGTATTTGGGTCGTCTGTGGCCTCCCTAAGGGAGTTTTATGGATCATATGAAGGAAATTTATTACACCGTCATTCGACTAAATTCCTCTCACAATGTTGCTGACTAAAGAAAATGAGGGTCGGCAGATGTTACTCGATACATAAAAAAAACTCGAATATATGTGGCTGTAAGGATGGCAGTTAAATCTATTGTCGGTGATATGACCTTGGCATATAAAATAAATGAGAGAAGCTATCACTTTTATACCCTATTATTATCCTTGTAGATTATAGCTTTTCCAGGCTAAATGTTAGAAGGGTAGCACGGAATATTTTCTGCTTGAATCAGAGTGTGAACCGTAGAGAGCTTCGAGCAACAAAGGCTTCGTTTCGTCTGTAGAAGCCCGTCTTACTCTAAGGTAGAGAGAGAGCAACAACCCGATAATACGAGTATAGTTTGATTGTTTTTACTACCCAAAATGCAAACTTTATGCTTGGGGAATAAAAAAAGAGCAACTCATAAATCATATCACGACTTACTTGCAACTGTCTACGCTAGTACTAATTTTTATTCTATGGTCTCTAAACAGAAGCTGTCTATTTATTTTCAAAGTAGAAACAAAAATAAACTATCACGATTATGGAATCAAAATAAAAATTACCCACCTAAATTCGAATTCACATCTTCTGTAAGTTGAATCCAGTATCCACTAACTATTAAACCGACTCGGCAGTCAATGGGCGAAATGTTTAAAAAGACTTCGGCCAAATTTCCTTTGTAACGTGAAGGGAATTTCTCTAAAAAGAGAATGTGAAACAACGATGTGATCTGAGTCGAAATGGGGTAGAATGTGTGATGCACTATAAAAGGGATTTTTAGAACAAAATAAGTCAGTTTCCTTTAAGGGCGCGTGTGTCAAGTGAGCGGCGGGCGTTGAAATTAAGTTGGACAGATATGTGACTGTGTGACAAGGGTCGAGGCGTGGGAGTTCTGCGATATATCTATGACACGAGATATGTTCGTTTATACCTGTTTCTAAAAATCGATAACATTCGTTGTTGTTCTGCTATTAGGTGCTGATTTATCGTTAACTAGCGGCCGAGCGCGACTTCATCCGCGTGAACCCTAGGGAACTTTTGACCCGGATAAAAATATCTTATGTTTCGATCTAGGTTATAAACTACTTGTGTGCCATATTGTTCGATTTCCAATCTGTATTCGGTTTGGTTGGTAGTGGGGCTTATTTCAAGTCCGCATGGCTAGTTACCACCACTAAATTGTTGTTGTTCCGCCAGACTACTCTACAGACAGTAAGAACTGTCTGTAGAGTAGTCTGGCGGCATAACAACAATTTAAAAATTGTGTTCCGGCAGTTAGAAGTAAGATAGCCAGTTCCTCAGTGATGAGGATTCCGGGTGTCCTTATCATCACTTAACATCAGTTGAGGTGAAGGCTATATCGCTATACACTATCCCGTTGTGCATAAAAAAATAACTTTCGCCAATAATACGTGTTAGAAGGAATTAAAAGTGGTGATAATTATTATCACCATGGGGAGCTTTAATTTTTTTTAAATTTTCATAGATACGATAATACTTTACATGAGATTTGCATAGCTGTTTTGGTAACTTTAAATAGGTACTAAGCAATCATGTTTGAGTTCAGAAACACTGGATTTTTTAAAGACACATTGTTATTAGCATAAAACATAGCCTATCTATGGCATGGAACACCTATCTAATGGATGTTTTATGCATGATATAAATTTCTGGGTTCAATGAGTCAAATAATAACGTTTATAACTTACTTTATATATATGAACAAGAAGGTATTTAATAAGTATGTTTTTATGGGAAATGGAAAAGAATTCCCTGAGAGATGTATTCAGAGAATTAGTTTCTAAACTATTTTATACCTCTCCGGGAACTTCCGCTCAGCAATGTAATAAACAGTAAAGCAGTAATGTAACTCGGGTTTCTCAACTATTTGTGGGTTCAACCAATTAAGTGAACCGTGTTTGCTGAAAATTTGATATACGAATAAAGTAAGAATTATTAGTAAGTTACTTAATGTTTTTTTTACTGAAACCATGTTTTGTAAACAATATAGAGATGGAAACTCTTTTTTATTTTTCTTTTTACTATGTAATATTTTATATAAATTAAGAGATGAATTTTTATTTGAGTTTTATCTATTAAAGTTAAATTTATAAACATGTTTTTTGAAAAAAAAAAACAAGGGTCTATAGTCTCGGGCTTTATGGCTGCTTTCCCTATATTTTTATACGCGAATCAAAGAATATGAGGACTTAGTTGTTAATAAAAATATAATTTAATAATATCACGATAATGATTCATAAATGCCAAACTGAAATATTTTTAATTAATCATAAAATTAGCAACTAATGTGTATTATTCCTCCTTTTTTTAAACTTAAAAGTGCCAATTTAAACCGAGAGCTTATATAACGTTGCACTTAAAAGCTATTACTTAGCTACTTCGAGAAGCCAGAAACACGGGAATTTTAAGAACGTGTTACCGAGGTATTCGCAATAAAAGAAAACAAAAATTACTGTCTTAGTATTTAGCACTAGTCCGAAGCTTCTTTTACAGAAACTAACGCGATAAGATAATACTTCAAAGATATACATACAACAAATAAGACTAGATTTATCATGGCAAGCTTTATCCTTATTCACCAAAATTCAACTCACGAAACTTAGTGACTTTCTTTTATTTTTCTTCTAATATAATTAAGTACCAAAATATTTCAGAAACAGACATTTATTTGAAAATGACCTCATATGAGGTAAACATACGGTGAAAACAGATATCTTTGTGTAGGTTGAAAAAGAAAAATAAATAATAATCATACCAACTGAGCAATTTTACTAGCATCATTCCGCAGTACTTTGACGCTGAAACAATATTGGTACAGTCATGAACAGTCGGAATGGTAAAGGAGGGCCGTTACGCGATATCGCGCGACATTACACGCGCGAGTGGCCGACTTGCACGATTTAGATGAAAAATGGGTAATATGCCATCCTACACTGTATTTTGTAAGTACAAAGGTTAGTTTTCATAGTTTTATTAGGTGTGGTAACATATATGATGAATACAACGATGGTCATACAGATGGAAAAAATTGCAAAACAAAATTACTTACTTAATTTTTCGTTGATAGCGTTAAATCATTACTTTTGAAATAAAATTCACTAGGACAATGAAACTAATGATATCAATAAAAGTATGCGTAAATTAACTTGATTGTCAGTAGTATTATTATTATTATTAATATTCAATTCTAGACAGTATTTTTTACATAAAAATAAGTATGAAGGACTAGTAATGAATAAGAAGTTGCCTCGAAAAATATAGATTCAATTTTTCATAGCCAACATAATGACATTCGGTAGAAGCAACGGGTAAACAGATTTAGGAATTCCGCCACTTTATAGAGCGGGCAAATTTTTCGCCGCTTATTATTCATGAAGACCATTTGTTAGTGCAGATACATGTTAAAGAGTGGGCAGGGGGACCATGTACGGACAGTAAATATATCAGGCTGACAAGGGCATTCATCCTCAGGATGGTGGAACGCCCAGCCTTTAAACGATTTACGAGGGGCGATGGAGACTGGTAAACACCGGATCGCGTTACCAAACCTATAAATTACTCAATTTTTCAACATAACTATCAGTCTTTCGATGATTATGTCTCTATCTATGGGAATCTGGGATTATTTCCTTTTACAAGGGGAATCTTAACGTGACTATTAACATTATTAATAACAATAAACAAGCAAAAAAGAATGATTTTCTGGTACCCTATTTACTTTTTATTTATTTTTCTATGACACAACATCGTTCTGTAATTACAAAAAAAAATACCTTTTTCCGCAGTATCCAAGAAGAATCTGCAAAATTGTGACATTGAGTGACGTCCTATATAACGTTGTGCAATAATGGAAAACGCATAAATCATAAAGATAGATCATTTCTTGGGCGTTACCTCTGAAGAGATGTGATAACGAATTATATCTCGCGTGGAAGTTTTTAATTTGAACTGTGTTTTGCTAATAGCGGTGTGTTTTTACTCCTATTAGTTTTTGAAGTACCCTTGTACGATCCTGTTTTCTAATCTCGTCCAAAGCGCTGCATAATTTTGGGCGCTCAATTTGTGAATACATGCAACACACGCGCTCCTAAAATGCAAATTGCTGCAACGGCGAGCATCACTTTGAAAATTTAAATTGAATGGTCAAACTTCGTGAAGATTCATGAATTAAGCATCCTTTAAATATTGCATTTAACAGCTTATACAAGCAGGATCGGAGGATGTTCTAATTTAATTTGCAATCTGAAAGGACCTTTGTTTCGAAGTGACGAACGGATAACGACATTTGGGCCGCCTCGTGGGCTTACAAGGCTTCCATGTTTAAGCATCGTAAATTAGATGTTATTAATGAAAGCGCAGAAAGGATTCCCATGTCGTTTCGTATTGTAGTAACAATAAATATTTAGGCGATATTTGTGGCAGCTGGATGTTTCGGGATGGACGAATAAGATTCGGAATTTCGGTCATCCGTTATTTATCACTAAGCCTTGCGTGATACAGATTGATATAATTATATTTTTGTCCATGAATACCACACCAGCAGATTCGATATACCTACTAGGTAGTTCCAAAGACTTTTATGATAACTTTGAAATGGAATTATAATTGGTTTTGCTAGTATATTGAATATCGGATGAAGCAAAATTGTTATCACAAGAAAATAGCGCATTGTTTGTCGGCATAAAGCCGTCGGTCGCCTCGCAGCCGGGCAACTTTTCCCGAGATACAAAATTTAATTTCTCTGATTTTGTACGAGCCCCGAACGCTTTTGTCGTCCGCTGCTTTTATGCGCTCCATCCAGGTCGGAATCCAGTCAATGGAATAGCGATATTGTGCAGCATTTGTATGAAATGACTATCAGATCTGCAGTACCCTCGCGGGGGGGAAATATATAGCGAATTTGTTTTGAAGTTCTCAATATCGCGAACTTTCCTATTGTGCTGTTGCAATATTATGTTTCGACGATGGTCTCGAAGATAGCGCGCTCATGTTTAAGACTGCTGTAATCTTGAAAGTTGATACTGTAGCAAAAGGATAAAAATGGTTTGACGGTATTTGTTGAAAAATCATAATTTATACGTCATAACATAACATAAATACATATCCAAGTATCACAAAATAATATGAAGAGTAAATTTGTTAAGAAGAACGAGATAAAGAGAGATTCTTGGTTTATAGTAGGATAAACCTACTTACTTCTTTGAATAAAAATATTTTTGGCAACTGAAACAAAATAGTATTTCAAACGATTCAGATACAATGAATCAAGTTTAAAAAATTAAAAAAAAAGAAAGTTCAAAAATAGAATATCATGTGATATATCTTCTACGTTTTGAAACGGTCGCATACCTATATCTAGCTTGCTGGGACGGCAGGGCTTGATTAACACATTTTAACTTAAGTCACAGTGAACATGGAATCCTAGATATTCTAACCTAACATTTACATGTACAGACCGAATTTGGTTTTCAACGTCTTCGAACGTCGAAGCGAAATTAAAAACAAGCCTGTACACGTTAGTACTATTATATATTCTGTGTCTCTAAACACAAAAGGCTTAATAAATAAAGGTTGTTTCAATATGTTTGTAGCAGGTTAAGTTTATTCTTTCGTTCGATATACAATAATTCTCTTTTAGCTGGCTTCATTACTAAAATATTTATTACTTGACTTTAATATAATACTCCCGTTTGAACTCGGCATACCTAACGAATTCTTTTTATTGCTTTCTCCTTCCACTTCCGAGTTTACTGATATGAAATATAAAGGCAAAAATATCTCGCAGTCGAACGCATATGATGTACGATCAATACTTGAGATTAGCTTCGGGGTACGCACACAAATATCCTATTACATGTTTGTGATTTCACAAGGGGAGTGCTATTTTCTTGTTGTGACACAGGAGAGTAATATTTCAAAACAGCATATGTGAATTTTATGCAGTTCCACTGAATCAGAAGTAGCCTCTGCTATTTCCTGTGGAAGAAATTCTATTTATCCATTCAGAGTCAGTGGAGCAACGCCTAAAGCCCTCCCAAATGCAACGAATCGAATTCGAGTTGACATAGGATTCGGTGCATAGAATTTATTGCTCGGCTAAAAGTTACTTTTGAGAACGAAATTGTACTCGCTAAAAGAAAAATGTATTCTAACTTCGAATAATGACTGCACTGTTAGTCTGTTCCATTATTGTTCTTGGCGAGTTCAACTTTCTAGTTATGCTGCTTTTACGACTTGATTTTTAGGGTTCCGTAGCCTAAATGGCAAAAAACGGAACCCTTATAGATTCGTCATGTCTGTCTGTCTGTCTGTCTGTCCGTATGTCACAGCCATTTTCATTCATTCCGAAAGTATTAAGACTACACAGTTGAAACTTGGTAGGTAGATGTATTCTGTTAACCGCTTAACGAATTTAATACAAAAATAAGAAAAATAAAAGATTAAGGGGGGGCTCCCCATACATAGAACTGAAACTGAAATTTTTTTTTCTTCAAACCAACACGTGTTGGGTGTCTATAGATAGGTCTTTAAAAATGACGTTGAGGTTTTTAAGACAACTTTTTCTCATGGTCAACCGTTTGAAAGATATTCACCGCCAAAGTGGTAAAATGTGTGTCCCCCCTTTAACTTTTGAAATAAGAGAGTGAAAAATCTAAAAAAAATATATGCTGTAGATCTTTATAAACACTTTCAACCAAAATTAGTTTGAACGAGATATAGTAATTATTTTTTGAGATATAGCACATTTTTCGAAACCGCAAATATAACTTTGTCATTCATACCAACACTGTGAAAAACAAAGTTATTTTTGCAAACGAAAAATGATAGAGGGTATTAAATATGGTATGGTATAAGGTAACTACGCAACCCTATGGCGCGTGGCCCGACACGCACTTGGCCGGTTTTATTTACTCTTTCAATGTATCCTGTCGTATAATATTATTAAGTATACGGAAAGAATATACTAGTAATACAAATAGTTACGGTACAACTCCAATTGTCCTTTCCGACTCATTTCACGCTTCAACAAAGGGACGAATCAGGAAAAACTTAGGGGTAAAGTTTGGGTCACGGGGAGAGCTGCGATATTTGAACCCGAAATAGCCGAAATAGTCCAGGCAAAATAAAATTTTGATCACATTAAATCCTACAGTTCATTTTCGTTTTTCTAAATAAGGATTAGGGTTATTATAACATCGTACTATGGCTGCTTTTCCTCTCCACCCTAAGCGTTATGAGATATAGGTAAAAAATACCTAACTTCTGGAAAGTAATGTTCATAAAATTCTACAGTGGAGATTTATGATGCGTTTGCTTATTTACATACTTAATATTTAATTAAAAAATAATCACTGATTTTATGTTTAAGGTTAAGGAGATAGGGTGCGTTACAATCATATTTTTGGAGAAAGTATGGTAATGTATCTTAATAAATCGTACACAAGGTGATTTTTTTATAATATGTTTTTAAGCTTAATCCAGGAGCATCTTTAAGTTTTCACTCCAGTGACTTTAATATATCTAGTGATTTTTATGTTTTTACGTGATTTTTGCCATTTATTTTAGCCAACAAAAAATCCTACACCAAATATTTTATCTCGTCTTCGTTTCTACCCTTGCAATAAACCCTCATAAAAAAAATCACCAGCTTTTATGAGTAGCATACGAAGTTTTAGCCATTAATAGCTGTAGTTGAATTGCGCATCAATCGGACGGAGTCAAGTGACAGATCGAAAATATCATTTCGTCCCCAATACATAATAGTTTTATCGCTTGGCGGGTTTCTTAAGTTTTATTGTCTGCCACTCCTACCACTTGATCGTTTTTCACACTAAATTGGTTGCAACTGTTCGCATCGAGTTGCGAGAAGTTCGGGTTAGTAGATAAGTTAAGGTCCGCTAAGAAACAGCGGCATAAATACGACGATCGAGTATCACTAGTATGAGCTCGCGCAGACCGGTGCAAGTTTGAGTTGTTGCAAACTGTTTACGTTACAGTAAACTATCGTTTTCTCTCTTTCACTCGTATTGACTGTGAGCAGTATATCCGACAGTTTACTGTAACGTAAACAGTTTGCATCAACTCATGGTAGGGCCACAGGTATTCTCTAAACCGTAGTGATTAACCGGGGCCTCATTACGCACCAACGGACGTGTATGTAGTTGTCTCATTTACACCCGCTCCCTCACCGACTGGGGTCGGTTCGCCTGTTTGGTGCTCTCTTTCATTCCTAGGGTGAAATGCCCTAAATTCGGCCACGTCAGCAATTTTAGAGATTAAATCTAAAATATTTATATTAAAATTGAACTACAGCATTGTAATTTTTGTTATTTACGATTGCTAGATGATTGTTCTTTATAATAATTGTAAGAAAATCAAGGAAACAATAATAGTAAAATTAAGAAAAAATAATATATGACGAGTGACCCAATTTTATTAAGGATATTTTTTATTTTATTATAAATAATTAAGTTCTTTTTTGGAGTGGAAAGTTTTTTCATTTAGATCTATAAGTATTGTAATAAGAATTTTATAAGATTGGATGTCAGCAATATTTATAATATTTGTTTTATAAATTTCTTTTGCAGTAATCTATTATAGAAAAAGATAAGTAGGGTAGGTGCACCAGTGAATGAACACCCCCCCAGTGAAGGAACACATGTGTTATTTTTCTATAAAATAAGAAATCTTTTGTTTTCTACACGCAACAGAATTTTTTTAATGAAAATTATACTTTATTATCTTAACTGGCTGCACAGACGACTATGTGTGTTCCGTACTTTCTAAATGGCGATTGCTCAAAGTAGACACGTTGTGTAGTGTTACTGTTTCTATGGACCAATACTAAGAACTATGGTGCGACAACATATTTTGATAATAGCTTTTAAGTTGATATATCATTCATTCTACAAAGAAAATTAGTTTCTTAGATGTAATAATGATTATTTCGTCTAATAGAAAGCAGATTGTAAAGAATTTCATTATTTTAAACAAAATATAGGGGTGTTCGAGTACTGGATTAAAAAATTGAGAAATAATTAGTTAATGAACCAGGTGTTCATTCATAGGATCTAACGTATTTTTTGGTTTAGGCTTATTTTGTGTCTTACTTTTAAAGGAGTTTGTTCATATTTAGGGGATAGGTATAGTAAATCATTGTCAATCTTTGGACCAGTCTTCGAACTAGGGTTTTCATTCATTAGTTTTTAAAATTTTAAGATTCTTCTATAGTAAATGCCTAGTTCATTTACTGATTATTAAAAAACTAGTAAATGAACTATACATTTCTTAATTGTTACATTAATTATTTTTTTGTTTTTAATTTTAGACCACTTCTAAAACAATTAGAATAACATAGCTGATGTGAACTATAAAGCAATATGGTGGTAAATACTTAGGTCTAATTTTTTTAATATTGGCTGTCCTAAGTTAAATAAACTCTTCGACCTGACTCTTCAACTCATGAAACAGAGACATGAAGTGAGGATACAGGTCATACAGAGCCCCAGGAGCATCCGGAGGATTCCAGAAAGGAAAATAGGTAAGCCTCAAGAGAGGCATATGCCAGTGGGTTGGGTATCGTGCGCCATTTAGAATTTAGGTTTCTTTTAAAATTTTATATGTTTTACCAGTTTGTTATGCTATAAAATATCGTGTACAGACATAAATTAAGGATTTCTGTTTACATCCACCTTATGAAACTAGTAGTTCATTTATCGGATTTCAAACATTCGTTAACTGGATTTTGCCGTTCATTCACTGGTGATTTGGGTGGGGTACTTTTGTGTAAAATTCGGATTATCTAAATAACTATAAGCATTTCAGAAATACTGAAGATATTATATTGAACATTAATAAATTCTGAATAGTATGTAGCGCCATTATTATAGCAAAGTCATCCAGAAATAGGTATTCGTAATTTTTAAAGTTTCAAATCGCCTTAAGGGTTCATTCACTGGTGCACCTACCCTATATGAGATCTGAGTTAAATTTAAATCATTTTATATTATTAGTATTATTATTTGTATTTTTAATAATTTTAATAATAATTATTATTAATCATAAAAATAATTATATAAGACTTTTATTAAGTTTGACCGTTGTCCGAATATAAGATCATATTTATTCTATTTTCAGCCACCCTTTCAAAAACGGCCGAATTTAGATTTTTGACTAGTTTTTAGGGTTCCGTACCCAAAGGTTAAAAACGGGACCCTATTACTAAGACTCCGCTGTCCGTCTGTCTGTCTGTCTGTCTGTCATCAGGCTGTATCTCATGAACCGTGATAGCTAGACAATTGAAATTTTCACAGATGATGTATTTCTGTTGCCGCTATAACAATAAATACTAAAAACAGAATAAAATAAATATTTGAGGGGGGCTCCCATACAACAAACGTGAGTTTCTTGCCGTTTTCTGCTCGATATTAATAACGACAACAGGTAGACAATTGAAATTTTCACAAATGATGTATTTCTGTTGCCGCTTTAACAACAAATACTGAAAACAGAATAAAATAAATATTTAAGGGGGGCTCCTACACAACAAACATGTTTTTGCTGTTTTCTGGTACGGAAACCTTCGTGCGCAAGTCCGACTCGCACTTGGCCGGTTTTTTGAATCCTGATTTTGAACAAGCTTTTATTAATTAACTAATAAAAATATATGAAAAAATATCACTTCAAATCATTCTTTGGTTAAGGTTTTATCACATAAATGCCAATGGATTGAGAAATCAGTAAGTATTTAAATAGTAAAAGTATTTAAAAATTTATTTCCCAGAACTTGCTCGTAACTAGAATTTGACAGCAAAATGGTACAATGCGTGGCACAACAACGTAGGTCACTGGTCAGATCGTTACTGAGTGCAAACCATATGACTGCTTACTGCCATTTTTACAATTCTTAATCTATACATATAATAAATCTGTAGAAAAGTTGAGTCTGTACAAAGGAAATATTTTGAAAAAAAGTGATTGGAGTGTTTAATAATTACCAGTAGAACCCATTTATAACATTTTTTTAATTTTTGTGTGTTTGTCTGTATGTTGGTGCGCTAAAAATAAAAAAAGCGCTAACTTAATGCTAAATAATTTTTACATACAAATATATGGTGTATCTTGCAAAATAATGAAATCTTTATTTCATCGCAATTGGTTCACTGAATCAAAAGTTAAACTAATTTAAAATTTACGATGAATTTTTGTTGTAATAATATCTTCGGGAATTATACTGTTAGAAAAACCGACCAGCTGGTGTATCCACATCTGGCACAGAATAATGGTCAATGGCTAAAAGTTAACAAAAACGTGTGGAGTTTTGGGTTTATTGTAATTGCTCAGAAACAAAATGCACATGCATGCAGTAAAATCAAAGCCCGCTTTCTATTATATTATTTTTAAACACACACACTAACATATATAATTTAAAAAATAATTTTGATTATATTTATATAACTTAACTAATTAGTTGTTCATATTCATACATAGTATGTAAGTGTTACGATGGAGCGGGGCTGTCTGTCACAAGTATTGTAATACTCACTAGGCAGTCCCAACCTACTGTTTTGAAAACCAATGTTTTGTGAACAAAATAAACATTTTTGATTTTTTTTTATTTTCTACTAGCTTCCGCCCGCGACTTCGTTCGCAAGGACATTCGAGAAAATCCTTCGGGAACCTTTAACCAGGATAAAAGTGTTCTATGTTTTAACGTCCTGCCTCGCTAGGCAGCGCGCTTGGTGTGAACGTACCTCGCGCATGGCAGGCCTCGGGTGAGCGTGAGTGCGATGTCGAGCGCGAGGCCTGCCACAACGCAAGCGGCAAACGCTCTGCCTTGCGAGGTTCGTCTACACCAAGCGTACTGCGTAGCGAAGCAGGACGTTAAAACATAGAATACTTTCATCCTGGTTAAAGGTTCCCTAAGGATTTTCTCGAACGTCTCCTCTACAAGTCGCATTTCTCAACCGATTCTCGTGAAATTTTGTAACCAGATTTAAAAAATATATATAATTTTATCGTCAAGCCAGTTTTTGATTTCTTAAAAATGGCCGAGATATGTAAAAAAAAACGTATTTCTGCCCTGTTTTTCGGCGCGGTTTGTTCTCCTCTACAGATCTCATTTCTCAACCGATTCTCGTGAAATTTTGTGAGCAGTCTTGAAAATTATATAGGCTTTGTTGTCAGACCAGTTTTTTGAAATATTGGATACAGTTCGAAAAACTGAACCTAAAAAAATAAATAATTCACACATTTCGAAAATACAGAATTAGAAGCGCACTCTAGCTGCGAATATACCAAACACTTAATATACCAAACAGCATGAACCCCACTATATGCTTGAAAACCTCGTGGCGAGAGGGCGAGATCTATATTTTTTTAACAATTTACTTTTCAATGCAAGGTCTACACTACAGCTCACTTAGCCACTAGTTTATCTTAAATTACATAACTAATGTGAGGTAATTTCAATAAAAGGTTTTTAAATTACTTTGTTAGGTACCTTGTCGTACCCTTACCCCTACTGCCCTAACAACGGCTTACCTCAATTACTTGTTTTTAGGGTACCTCAAAAAGGAAAAACAGATACCTACTCTTATCTTAGGATCACTTCGTTGTCATGGTCAATTACTTCCTTAAAAGGCCAGGTCCCTATTTCACAGACGTGACAATTGTAAGTGACAATGACAATTTGCTGTCCATGGCGTCAGCTAATTTGAATTTAGAAAATATACTGACCAAACTACATAACGCACAGATACCACAACGAACATAAAATTGTCATTGTAATTTACAATTGTCCTGTATGTAAATAGGGGCCAGGTATTGGGCAAGTCACCCTACTCAGTACTCGCGTCGAGTCCGAGAAGTCTGTGTTGCACTTGATGGGTTTTTTCATCTAAAAATAATTTCGAAAATTCGTTTTTTTTTCCTATAGATTACGTCAACGAAAGATGAGATTGAAATGGTGGCGCCACTTTCCCTGTTTAATTAACGTTTAGAGGTTAAGTCATTGGAAATTGACCTTAAAATAAGGCGCAAAATTAGTTCCATTTCCAATCGAGTCTCATCTTTCGTTGACCAAACTCAACGTAAATAAAACTTTTTTTTTGTTTATTTACTATAGGTAATTATATCTTGTCGCGAAAATGGTGCCACTTTGAGTAACCCTGATTTTGTTCCGATAGATCATCGAAACAATTTTTTGATCACTTATACGAATGTTGAAAAGTTACCGAAATAATCGTAATATTCGTAACCTTTTGTACCGGCTCGCGTCACTGTGCGCCACCCACCGCCGCGCGCCGATTACCTACCTTACGCGCGTCCGTCCTTCCGTGCACTACCGCGTTGATATTTATTTTCGTACATTTCTAGAAATCCTTTAGGATTTCTAGAAATTTACTTAATTTTTAAAAGTAAATACTTATTTAATATTTAACTTTTACGACTGTAGAATTAATGCTTCCTATATAAAAATTAATAAAACGCAATAAAAAAAACTATAATAGTCACTTGAGTGAAAACTTTTGCTATTAGTGTAGTAATTATAGGGAATCTTATGCTACAAAATCACTTATTTTATAATATTTGTTTCTGAGTTAGGATTTTTTATTTTTTATTGGCCTTTATGAAAAAATCCTCTAAAATGTAAGTGGTGATTTTGTAAGGTTTAGTTTCTAATGGTTTTAAGAAATTCATTAAGAAAATTCCCTTCATGTACGATTTAATCTCGATGTTATAAAATAAAAACAGTCTTTAAACCGCCTTTGTAAAAAAAACAACCTAGATATTTTGAGGAAAACTTGAAATTTATCATTGACAAGTTTATTTTAATCAAGTTTTCAAAAATCACCTCTGTAGGATATAATGTGATTTTCTCGAACAAAGTATTTTTCATTGCCCGGAGACTCATGACACGCCGCGCGCCGTCGCGTCATCGTCGCTCGTAGGTACAGAGTGCCTGGCATTCGTGCTCGCTCACCACTCTATATTACGCTCCGTCTTGCTGATATTTTCGTAAATTTCGAGAAATCCTCTACTTAGAATTGAGGGATTACTTAATTTTAAGATGTTATTAATTATTACACTATATATTATTGAACTTTTACGACTGTAGAATTTATGCTTCATATTTAAAAATGAATAAAACGCATTTAAAAAAAAACTATATTAGTCACCTGAGTGAAAATTTTGTTTTTAGTATAGTTAATTATAAGAAACTTTATACTGCAAAATCACTGATTTTTTAATATTTGTTTCTGAGTTATGATTTTTTTTTATTTATTAGCCTTTTTTGCAAATTCCTCTGAAATGTAAGTGGTGATTTTTGAGATTTCATTTCTAATGGTTTTAAGAAATTCATAAAGGAAATTCCCTTTGTGTACGATTTATTCTCGATGTTTTAAGACAAAAACAATATTTAAACCACCGTTGTAAAAAAAGCACCCCAGATATTTTGGGGAAAACTTGAAATTTATCATTGACAAACTTATTTTAATCATGTTTCCAAAAATCACCTCTGTAGGATTTATTGTGATTTTTTCGAACAAAGTATTTTTCCTTGCCCGGAGTAAAACTAGGTCAGTGGTTAGTAATTATTTTCAGATTATTTAGGATTTAGTATTTGAAGTTACTGGTATTCGTGTTAATCGAGAAAAGAAACTGCTAATATATCACGCTCAAAGTACTATTTAATTTTAAAAGTTGGGAAACGGGTTGGTGTCCGAAGACAGACATGTACCTACGTTTTATATTAGCTTTTAACAAAATGCGAAAAAAGGAATAGAAACAGATGTGGTTGACCGCTCTCGGTCCTTTATCAACACTTGTGAACATAAGTGACGTCACATTGAGACGTGTCCTTTTGCCAACCACTTTATTTCAAAAAGCGACACGCGTGTAGTTTAGTCTTTCCACATTGCTACGTGTCTCCGAATAATGTGGCATTTTTCTTGGAAGTAATGTGAAAGTAAGAATTAAACATCAAAATGCCAGGACCAAACAAATAATTTGCCGAAATGATGAACTGAATTTAGAGTTCATGGCTAAAAGACACAATTCCTAAAATTAAAAATAATACGCCCTTTTACGATGCTGAAAATGTTATAGTTAGGTATATTATCTATTTCCTAAACGGGTGATTAAAGGAATGGTTGCCAGAGCTTAGTTTTCAATTCCATTTCCAAAGACATCTGAGTGCCTAAAGCCATTCTTACCATTGAACACGTGTGTATAACGACAACATTAAGTGTGAAAGCAGGCTTGAGTCCACTATAATACATGTTTATAGGTTTATAAACTTCAACACGGATCAGGTGGTCCCCAGACATTCTAGAATGTTCGCGATACAGTGATTTACATTTCAAATTGCTCTTGTAATCTTGGACTATGTAAATTGTTGCCGACTCCCGCTTTTCCCAGGGGAGTAATAATCTGATGATGTATCACACACAGCATATGCGTGGCCGGGGATACTAATAGCATACTGCACTTTAAATTTAGGATAAATCGACTATCTCCATATATATTATACATCTCCATAAATATTATGCAAAGATTTTTCACTACGGCTTCTATATCACTTTTATATGATTTTGCTTCTTTCTGTTAAAACTGTTCTTCGTTTTGTTTGATGATAAAATAGGTACTCTGGTAACGCAAATATCGACAGTTTTATCGTTTAGCACCCTAGAGCAACGCCGCCGGCTTCCTTCGGAGTGTTGCTCTAAGGTTAGCACCAAGCAAATCGTATGTTTTTTTATTTGTGATGTATTGCGTTGCGTCGTTTTCATAATATTCTTTCTTCTGCGCCAGTCACCCACAAGCTAAGTAGACATACTCATTTAATTTGCAGAAAAGGCAAAAGGGTGGATTGCGTCGGTAAATGTTTTCCACGGCCCAACCTATTTACAAGTCTCTATTTACCGGGGTTTAAACGAGATTCCGTGCTATTCGGATTCAATTTACCGTCAAAATGGACGTCAGGGCTCATTTATTCCAATCCCCTGGACGACTGCTTCTGGACAGCTTGTCCGGTCGTTGTTTGTTAGCTGAGAACGTCATGTTTGGTTCGGCTATTACAACACCGATTGTCCTTTGTTCTGGGAAATCAGTTAAAATGTCTTCTCATTGAATTTCTCTTTAGACTTCACAATAGTATTAGTATATAATGAGAAATATAAAAGTGAACTATAAAGTAAAACAATGTAATCTGCCATTCAAGCTCAAAGTCATTAAGGTGGTACCCCGAGCGAATGTGGCGCCGCGGTGAATTTTATTTAATATTATAATTCTAATACACAATTTTAATAATGTTTATCGTGGAGATTTTAGGGCTCACAGTCTAGTATTTTTAGACGGTATCGTTACATTCCCTAGTAGTCACTGCTAGAAGTAGATAGAAAAACTGCTAAAAGTGGCCGTTTTTGACACATTTGCTATCTACTTCTACGAATGACTACGAGGGCATGTAGTGATACCTTCTAAAAATACTAGACCATGGGCCCTAAAATCTCCACGATAAACATTATTAAAATCTTAATCTATTAATAACTTATTAAATAAAAACCTCTGAGGGCGCCACTTTCGGTCATACAACCGCCTTAAAGATTACGACAGGGTGAAATCTAAAACAGTCGACAAATTATTTTGTGGTATGGCTTAGTTAGACCGTGAAACTGAACAACTTTATCATTGAGACCAACTTAGCCAGAGCAAAAAAATAATCAGCTGTTTCATACATTTTGGTCGAGTAGATATTGACGTTTTCTATGGAACATCAGATTATTTTTTTTGCTCTAATTAAGTTGGTCCCATAGACAAAGTTTTTCCGTTTGATCCACACCTCAAAATTTGTCGAATGTTCAAAAAATTACCCTTTAGTAATAATTGTATATTCCACTCAGGAAAATAGTGGCTTTTAAGTCTGGTTTCAATTATACACAACGTAAATACGAAAAAAGAAGCAATAACAATAACACAATTTATACACAGATTCCATTATGTTTGGGTGTTTTAGTGTAATATGCGAGGATTGAACAACGGATTGTCTTCTGGGAAATCTGAATTTGCCTTAGAACTCGCAACGATTTTAATCATAAGGAAAATAGGATAACTTTATCTCTGTCTGTACAAATAAGTAATACAATATCGGAGAAAATATTGATATGGCTAGACTTTTTGAGTTAGGATCGGATGATAAAGAATTATATTTCGATAGTAAGAAGAAACATGTTTTAGGAACTTTGTACTTAGTGATGGGATATTTATTAACACAGAAATTTTGGGCATTTTGAAAAAGCCCTTAAGCTGACATACAGCTGTAATAAAATTGTCTTTAATAAATAGATATTTTTTTAGCAAAGAAGTAAGAGAAAATTAAAGTAATAAAAAAAAAATCTTCTCATTCTCACCTGTTTATAATTTTATTCAAACGGTAAAATGACACCATATCTATGGCTAAAGTATTATTATTTTTGCACATGACTACATAACCAATAGTCATTCCCCGTTTCATCTTTCAAGCGAAAATGAGCCTCTTTATCTCAAGGCAGCGCCAAACCTTTGATCATGTAATTGCAACCACATTTTTCGGCCTCCCCGTATATCTATCCACTCGTTCAACAATATTGGATAATTACCTTGGAGGTAGCTCGGATGTTTTATTTCCTGTCTTAAAACTGCCCACTGATAACAAGCCTGCAGGTATCAAATTGATAGGGTACCCTTAGTCACGCAACCCTTAACTAGGCCGCCTAGTCTTCTTTATTCATCGGGTAAATCTAAGCACAAACCACAGACTCATACATATTCATGATTTATCTACATTACTTAACGCGTCTGACGTGTAGTGCGCGGTAATGTGCGGCAGTTTCGTTTTAAGGGAAAATTATGTCGTAAACTAGCTTGTGAAATTTCATGTACCTTCCCACTTTAAGGTTTCTGAAAAGGAATCAATTAATAATAACGACCAAAATACGGCTTTTCGAACGGCTATCGATTTTTAGCTAAAAAAGAATCAAGATCAGACCGTTTTTATGCATTTATTTGCGTAGTACAATATGAGACAAGAGCTCACGAGTTTCATACGACGTTTTTCAACACATTTGCGAGGAAAAAACAAAGTGATTTACCACACAGCAACAAATACGACACAAAAATATGAAAATTATGGGAAAAGCCGCACAGTTTTTTTTTCACACGCCCAATGCAAGAATATTTTGCGAACAAAGGGGTGAGTGAGCGAGCATACTTCAAAATAATATTTTATTACAAAATATTGTGAATTATGAATAATTTGATAATAATAAATATTTGTTTGACTTAATTAAGGACTTACACATTTATTTATTCAAAAATGTACATGAATTTTCAGCGGCACGAAACCTCTTTGATCTTACTAAAAAAATAACTATATTACCCGGTTAAATTGGGAATGTTCTATTCTCGCATATAATAGAATTTGCAGTAAGGTACTCTTTTAACTTTGTAGTGATAATTCTATAACGCACTATAGTGTATAATATTTTTATGCACGGTGTTTGTTAAAGCTCGGTTTATGGCCCTAAAAGCGATGTATTAGGGCTCACTTTAAGAGCAAGTGTGTTGAAAAATAGTATTAACAATTTATGAAATAATTTTGAAATGTTAAATTGGGGCACGCATTCGAAAGACATCTGCAAAAGCAAATAGAAGTTTATTTACTTTAATTAAACACTAATTACTTAGTAACCTTCTTTAAATTGTATTAATAAAATAATAATTGACCTATTTGGACACGATTGAAACAAATTAATTGAATGAATTTCGTAAGTACTTCATCAAAATGTTATCCACTCGTAGACAGGTATAGCTTTATCCGACAAATGGAGGGCCTTAATCCACTTTCAGGAATCCAATTATTTCTAGAAATTCAGGGAGAGCGATTCAAGTACTAAGTGTCTATAAAGATAATTGTGTCAAAATACTCTAGGTAATTGGATCAATCAAGAAGTATTGTGACCAACTAATTTGCTACTAATTGATTAGGTATTATCAATGGTAAATTACTAAGTAGGTATCTCTCTTTTTTGGCCAACTGTTTCTTTTGTTTGAAAGAAAGTATAATTAAATTTTAATTTAGTGTTTATTTTGGCTATATTTCCTAGCCTCATTATCAATGCATCTAATGAGGAACAGGATTAGTGATTTAAAAACCTCGAGGCGTCCAGTTCTACTTTTGAAGCCTCGAGGCGGATTGGCAGGACTCGGTGAGCTCGGTAGGCTTGTAAACCCGAGACTAGCCTAGACACGAGCTCTCTGAGCCACACCTCGAGGTTTCAAAAGAGTCCGAGCCTTCAAAAGAGCTCGAGCCTTCAAAAAAGCTCGAGTCTCATAAAAGCTTAGAGTTTATGTTTATGACTTTAATATCTCCGTAAATAATAATATTGTCAATATGTAATGCATGTAACGTATGTTAAAGCCGAGCCTATCGAGCTCACAGAGCCCCGCAAATCTGACTCTAGTCTCCAAAATTAGAACTCAAAAAGATAAATGTCTTATGTCATAAAGAGCACCGTAGATGCTTAATCTATTGGACTTTAGGTCTATTTATCCTCATTCATCAGCAGCCCATCACAACTAGTGCGTCGAAAACTCGAGCCGTGAAAATGCCTCGAAATCGGCCGAGCTCTGAAAAAGACTCGATCTCTGAAAAAGACTCCCGAGTCGTCGAGCTTCATACAAATGAGGCGAGCCCTGTAAAACGACTCCGAGCTCTAGACAAAAGGACTCGGAGGCCTCGAGTCTTGTACATCCCTAAACAGGAAACCTCAAGCTTGCTAAAAAACTTTCGAGTGAGTGATAATTCCAGGAAAATGGACTTGGGTAAGAGTAGATATTGGAAATGTTGCTAATATCACGGTTGAAATGAAAACAGAACAGTTTTTAATAAAAAAATTGCTATTTGGAGAATTTGTAAATAGTTTTGTTTCATGTAATAGAACTTCTCAAAGTCTCAAAGTACTATCGCTGTCAAACAAAAATAACTAATTTCATTTAAGTTAGTGCTGTAGAGTTATAGCGTAATGTGAAATACTTTTGAAAGTTCATTTCGTCATTCGTAAGTTCGAAATTAAATGGAGTCAGTGAGTCTGCCATTGATTTGCAAACAAAAGACCAAATTTGTTAAGAAAATGTGTGACGTTAAAGGAATCATCTGGCTTGGACAATAAGATCTAGTTCAGTCCATTCACACAGTATGTCGCAGGCTTTACAATCAGGCAAGCAGTTGATTTTAGGCATTCCGCCAAGAACATCGTTTCACAATTTGCCAACAACACCCGCAGATAATATAGGTAGGTATTTTAGGTTTTTATATTGACGTAAATTCATGATTGTAATTTTCTATTTAAGTTGAGGTAAAATGACAATATAGAAGCAATTATTATTATTGGTTTTCATTCTCAAAATGATTATTAATCTTTATATAACTTTTAAATAGGAATATTTACACAGTTCCTAGCATGACCACCGAAACGCGATATGATAATAGCGATTAATCACGTTTAACTGTCTAAAGACAATGGGTTTTCACGGTTGAGTGTCGATAAAACATACATAAAAAAAATGAAAAAAAACATACAGTCGACTTGATAACCTCCTCCTTTTTTGAAGTCGGTTAAAAACACTATATTACGCGATATATATCGTGTTTCGGTGGTCATGCTAGGGGACCTGGTATAGCAAAAATATTGATTGTTACAGGGCACGGTGTAATTCAAGATTTCGTTTGAAATAAAAACGTATTATTTAGTGCAACCACAGAATATACCGGGTCACTTTGAACTTACCATCCAAATTTTGAGGATGTGTTCAGTCCATGATACTGAACAACTTTCTCTAAGGAACATATGGTCAAATATGTAAAATAAAAATCGACTTTCCATACAAATCAAAGAGATCACGTGATCAATTTAGTATGGGATAACCGATTTTTTTTTTGCGAAATTTGACACATGTTTCTTAGAGAAAGTTGTTTAGTTTCATGGACTGGACACATTTTTAAAATTTGGATGGTAAGTTCAAAATGACCCTGTATAATAGTACTAAGTGCAACACGGCATTGTAGAGGATAGTTGTATGCACAGCTAAGATTACCGAGCAGGCGCTAGGCGCCTCGCCAGCAAACATTGTTGGGCAAATATTCAATATAGATTTGAGACGGCCCACTGGATGAAACAAACAGGATTTAGTTATACAATGGAAATATAAAACTGCCTTTGAGACGTTAGCATTGTCGAGTATTTAAGCTATTTAAAATAGTTTAAGGCCCGCCACATACCGACGGAATTTTGATTCGGAATAATTCGGCACCCTGATTATCTAAAAAGAAACTATTTAGCGACCGGTTTCATTCCACATACATTGCTACTTTTCTTTGGTATGTTTTTTTTTATCCAAAAAGAAGTAGCAATGGATCACTATCATCTATGGATTGCAACCAGTCGCTAGGTGGTTTTTAATTAGATAATCAGCCTGCCGAACGCAGTTAATTCATACAAATCTATGGACCTACTACATACATGCGGTAATTTTCCGTTCGGATCTTTCATACATTATCGCTATTCAGTTTCGTAATTTCGAATCAATAGCGTTATTCACGATTGTCGGAAATCTACTCGAAAGCATTCGATTCAAATCCGTATCTTCCGATATTACAAAAATATAGGTATTCACAATTACATTCGACTGGCATTCGATTCACTTTCGGAAGCGAAAGCGCAATGCATTTACAAAGTTTAGTAGCTTAAGGTATAAAATAAGATCGAAGACTTTAGACGTTCCGATTTGATTCGGAAAGTTGGTTTCCGAGAATCGTGAATAACCCCCCAGATTCCGTTTGTATGTAACGGGCGTATTCGAAACAGTTGAACGTTTATGAGGAAAGAAACTTTATTCATGCTCTGTGGAGGAAACTATTTAAATTTGGCTTAAATCATTGGGATAAACACCTCGTAGGTGTTTATCCCAATGTACTAAAGTAGTTGTTGTGACTGAAATTATTGTTTTAGATAAAAAAAAACTTACATAACTACGGCAGCACTAAGGCAAATAATTTTTGATGTAAATAATGGGATTATCAGCCTATTTATAACCATAACTTTGAGTTGCATTGCAGCGTTTCTCTTTAAACTTTTAAGTGCTTACGGTAAGGTTTTTATATGGCCTGTTTTCACTGAGTCGCTTCAACTTTCAAGTCAACTTGCGACAAGCGCATGCAATATTGATTGCCACCAAACCGTGCCCTTTCATGTTCAACTTTCTGCCATACAAAACTTTGGCGTTTTTTTGAGAGTTTTTTTGAGAAGATGAAAGCGAAAGCGTATGGTCAGCGTGCGCTATTGAATGCCTCAAGATATGCGTCAGATGACTCCTTCGATCATGAATACCCTAGATGTCAGGTCAGTGTCTAAAAAATGGCACCTCAAAATAGCGTCTCACTTACAAACTGGGCGCTTATTTTGTACAAAGTGATAAAAGATGTGATTTTGTACAATATAAGCTTATTTTGTACAAAAATAAGTCATTTAAGATGTGAATTTGTACAAAATAAGATAAGAGCCCAGTTCGTAAGTGGGACGTTATTTCGAGGTGCCGTTTTTGCGTGTTGTTTTAGTTTGTGAAGCGTTATCAAGGATATTCTTGATCGAAGGATGACTCGGATAAAAGTGAAAGAGAACGGTAAAGCGATTGTATGAAGCTGCTTGATAAGTATATTGCTCCTTTAAAATAACTAACTTTTGTTATGGATTTTAATTGACTTAAAAGCAAACTTAATCTGAATAACTCGTTGCCGTTGGAGTATCGCACGTCTCGTTGCTTCATTTGAACAGTATGTGGCAGTGTATCAGATCGGGCGGGCAGGCGCCGCGCCAGCAAACATTGTCGTACAAATATTCAACATGGCCGCCAAGATGGCTTACCGTTCAAGATGCCACTTATGTAACCAACGTTTCTGCATTTGAAAGGGGAGTAGGAAAATGCCTTAATAAAATGTAAAAATCATTTGTGAATAACGGAACACTGCTATTTACAGCACATCATCATCCCAACTAGAAAAGGTTAGATTTTGGTAACGGAGCTTCTCATGTTTCCACTATCGGACTACTTTATTATTTTTATATTCATATAAAATTTAAATTATTAAAAAACAGGGTCAGGGAGTTAGAAACAAAACGGAACTACTATTTGACATAGAATAAAATAAAATTATATGAAATAGAAGAAATAGGTTTGTATAATGTGACTGCTAACATTCACATAGTACTACTAGTGTACTACCATTGGGTACTTACTTAAGAATTATTCAGGCCAAATTATTACTTGGAATAAAGAGTTATTTAGACGCAGTCTAATCAAACAATTTAGGTACCTACCTAAATAAAAGGTATTACCAACTGATAGTTTTCTAATACACACATATGCCGGTCGCATAAATTACAATTCTATTATCGCATTACGAGTTTAGGCCACAAATTGTGTCAGCCATCCGTGCCCATTAACGGGTGGAAATTTCGATTTGAATCCATCATTTCCCAACGTTATGATCACAATGCGTGTTCGTAATGAATGCTACAATCAACTGTCCTGCGCACAAAGGCTATCGCTTCGTTTGTAAACAATGATGGCCGAAATGAAGACTTAATTACCAACACGACCAGAAATTGGCAGGTGTGGTATGTTTCTTTCACCCACCCACCACATTGAATGTACCTATAGAAAATTTACAAAATCGTTTATTATGCGAAAACTAGAACGTCTGCGTCGCCCATAGAAGTTTCGAAAAAGGTGAATAATGACAGACGGTAGTTCCGTGGATCAAAAAAATGGGCATCAGTGGTTTCCGATGAAAACGCTCCAACTAGGTAGAGATGGGCAAAAGACCCGACTTTTTTAATTTATTTATTTATATTCAGGCAACGATGGCCCATAGATGTATACCTTAAAACTAAACATATATAATTTATAAAACTTATATATATAGATTTAAACCCGCCTACTGGGTTTAAACCCAGTGAAAGCCCATAGACCATTTGGTAGAACTATTTATCCTTTGAATATTGTTCTGTATTGATTTAACATGAAATTATTTCCATAGCAACTGATCACATTTAACATATTTATCAATAGAAGAAGAAAACTGTAAAGAGTTTCTACAACATGTATCAAAAACTCTGTCAGATCCTGAAAAAGGTGATATTGTTGCTGAAACTGAACAATATTCTCCATGGAACATAGGTCGAAAAACGAAAAATATTTTCATACTCCCATACAAAATGTATTGGTCAGCTGACCGACTATGGAAAGGCGAAAAAAAATTAGTTTTTCGACCTATGTTCCTTGGAGAATGTTGTTCAGTTTTAGCAACACTCTCACCTGTTTCAGGATCAAACAGGGTTTTTTTGATACATAATGTATAACATACAATAATGGGTTTTTACTGGGCTTGAACCGAGTAGTCGGGCTTAACTCGGTTTACTGGGTCTTTTGCCAATCTCTTGCTCCGCAACACTGCGATCTTAATCTTCAACACTTTAAACAAGCAAGGGAATAGGTACTATGTACAGGAGAATCCTACGCCATGCACTAGACTACAATGGGCCGTTATGATGATGATAACATTTACGAAAAGAACGATATGTCGTGAGAATATTCAAATGTATTTGGAAAGGGCATTTTGGCATGAATTCTACATTTAAATGTGCTTTGATTAATTATTGAACAGTTACGGATCTACGTTAGTTTAATTATTCATAATGCTTCCTCGTACATAGGGTAGTAATTTTGATGGAGGGTGGGTGTCCCATTTAAAATTATTATTATTTCTAAAAGCCCTATAATTTCAGTCCTACCTGTATATTTTTTATAGACAGTTGTGCGTACCAAATACGTTAGCTATTAATAAAATAGCTACAATAAATAAAATACAAAAGCACTATACCTACAACTTACAAAACCTAAGTTCTGTAAGAGGTATAGTGTTTTTGTATTTTTAGGGTTCCATACCAAAATGGTAAAAAAGGAACCCTTATGGTGTGACTCAGTCTGTCTGTCTGTCTGTCACAGCTGGAAATCTCGAAAACTACTTATGGTATCAACTTGAAATTTGAAATAGTTTAAGATGACATTTGCCGAACTATTTTGCAAATAAGAAATAAATAAAAAAATAAATATCTTTTGTACAACAGAGCCTGAAAAGGGGTCTTAAAAATTTGAAGTGGGGCTACTAGGGCATGTGGGGTATCATATGAAAGAACGCCGTTTGTTCGTTTTCAATCATTTTTTCTTGTTTTTCTAGACTGCATAGTTTTCGACTTATGATGAAAAATGTAAAAAAATACCGTTCCCCCCCTTATCTCCGAAGTTTGCTAAGAGAAAAATCTGAAATATATCTATGTGATAGCAAATTATACAAAAATTACAGGAAAAATAAAATGATGTCTCAATATACACTTTTTTACACACACACACTTCTTTAGAAATTATCAAATTTCTAAAAAAGTTAACATTAGTTCCACTATCGGTCAAGAGATGGCGCTGACCTAAAACTGCAATACTAATTTTATTATTCTACTCTGCAGTGTGGTTTAATGGTGCAATTATGATGGTACGGAACCCTCGGTGCGTGAGTCCGACTCGCTCTTGACCGGTTTTATTTAGAAATATTTGGGCGCATTAAGATACAATAAAAGAAATTATATACCTACTTAAATAGTCAAATTATAAAAATTCCACTATAATTTTATAGTGGAAATTTTTTTAAAATGTCAGTTGTAATGTCAGTAGAATATTTATTCTACTGACCTATTATCGATTATGTTCTCCTAGTACCTAAGTAAAAAAACCGGTCAAGAGAGAGTCGGACTCGCGCACCGAGGGTTCCGTACCATCATAATTAATATATAGGTACTGCAGAGTAGAATAATAAAATTATGCCATCTCTTGACCGATAGTGGAATTAATGTTAAGTTTTTAGAAATTTGATAATTTCTAAAAAAGTGTGCTATATTGAGACAACGTTTTATTTTTCCTGTAATCTTGTATAAATTGCTATTTCTATGTGATATTTCAGATGTTTCTCTTTGCAAACTTCTTTAGGGCGGTATTTTTTTTACATTTTTCATCATAAGTCGAAATCTATACGGCCTGAAAAAAAAGAAAAAAGATTAAAAACGTGCAAATGGCGCTTTTTCAAATCATACCACACATGCCCTAGTAGCCCCACTTCAAATTTTAAGACCCCTTTTCAGTCCCTGTTGTAAAAAAGATATTTGTTTTTTTATTTCTTTCTTATTTGAAAAATAGTTTATTTTTTTATTTTATTATTAATTAGGACCGCCAGAGAAAATTACATTGAGTCTTACATAGTAGGTGTTTACATTATAACATGGAGAATGAAAAATTCTATTGAAGGCGGCCACAACATACAGGGTGGAATTTCTTGATGCCACCTGGAGGGAAAGTACTCTAAACAATGGAGATAGCTAATTTCACTCAAAGGAAACATTCCTTTATTTTTAAAAAGAAACAAAACTGCATTCAAAGTTTTTTAAAAATACGCTTTCCACACCTAGGAATCGAACCGGCTAAAATTCGAAAAAAACAATACCCTGTACTTTTATGATATCAATTGTTAGGGTCAAACATAAGGATCAAATCTCTCTAACAAACATGGTATATTAAATGAAAGGAAAACCATGAAAGACAAGATAAAGCACTTTTACTTAAGGCTCCATTATGTTAGTTAGTTCACAATAAATTATCTTTGTAGAACCATTTCGATAAGATGTTCATAATGCAGACTATTACGCATCCATTGCATGCAAATGAGTTCCTTAAAATAATAAAATGTATCCAGCAACATGGGGCCAATTTCGAACAACTAATTAGTTAAGCTTTTTTCTCGTTCAATTAAAATAAAGTTTAGATTTAATGATTTTCCTTTCATTTAATTTACCATGTTTGTTAGAGAGATTTGAACCTTATGTTTGACCCTAACGATTGATAACATAAAAGCACAGAGTGTTGTTTTTTCGAATTTTAGCTGGTTCGATTCCTGGGTGTGGGAAGCATATGTGTAAAAATCTTTTAATGCAGTTTGTTTTGTTTTCAAAAATAAAGGAATGTTTCCTTTGAAAGAAATTTGCTATCTCTATTATTTAGAGTACTTTCCCTCCAGGTGGCATTAAAAAATTCCACCCTGTATATATAGTTGGGCAAGTGTCATCTTAAACTATTCCAAATTTCAAGCTGATACCATTAGTAGTTCTCGAGATATCCAGCTGCGACAGACAGACAGACAGACTGAGTCACACCATAAGGGTTCCTTTTTTTACCATTTTGGTACGGAACCCTAAAAATAAAAACTCGTCTATCCCCAAACATAAATCAGCTTTCTCAGTTTTACGGGTCTTAAGTAACTAGATTTAAATTGGTTTGGCCTTTAGAATTCGAGCGTGGCAGTTCGAACCGATATGTGTACTAACACAGCTGATTAAACTTGGCTAACTTGTACGGGCAATCAAGATTAGTAACTTCATCTTTGCGTGTGAATGTGAATTGAGGATCCGATATACACTCGGAGTCAGAAAAATAGCACCTTTTAAAAAAAATCTTCAAAGTTAATTTAATCCTATCTAATTTAATGGTTTGTGTTGTCATTGTCATATACTTCTTCCCCTTCGGACATAGCCAACAGTCTCTAGAAACCGTTGGAATACTCGTCGGACGGAATCAATTACTGAGATTCAGTTTCCGAGCAATACAATGCTCGGAAACTGAATCTTTTTCGAAAATTTTTCGGCAATATTTGAGCAACTTCATATTGGCAATAGTATCTATCTTGGGTATCCCTTTTTAGGGTTCCGTAGCCAAAATGGCAAAAAACGGAACCCTTATAGATTCGTCATGTCTGTCTGTCTGTCTGTCTGTCTGTCTGTCTGTCTGTCTGTCTGTCTGTCTGTCCGTATGTCACAGCCACTTTATTCCGAAAGTATTAAGACTACACAGTTGAAACTTGGTAGGTAGATGTATTCTGTTAACCGCTTAACGAATTTAATACAAAAATAAGAAAAATAAAAGATTAAGGGGGGGCTCCCCATACATGGAACTGAAACTGAAAAAAATTTTTTTCTTCAAACCAACTCGTGTTGGGTGTCTATAGATAGGTCTTTAAAAATGACATTGAGGTTTTTAAGACAACTTTTTCTCAAAGTTGACCGTTTGAAAGATATTCACCGCCAAAGTGGTAAAATGTGTGTCCCCCCCCCTTTAACTTTTGAAATAAGAGAGTGAAAAATCTAAAAAAAATATATGCTGTAGATCTTAATAAACACTTTCAACCAAAATTGGTTTGAACGAGATATAGTAATTAGTTTTTGAGATATAGCACATTTTCCAAAACCGCAAATATAACTTTGTCATTCATACCAACACTGTGAAAAACAAAGTTATTTTTGCAGACGAAAAATGATAGGTGGTATTAAATATGGTATGGTATAAGGTAACTACGGAACCCTATGGCGCGTGGCCCGACACGCACTTGGCCGGTTTTTAATTGAATCTCGATAGCGAATTCAGGAGGGTCAATTCAGGAAATGCGGGTAGCATTTCCTGAATTGACCCCTTTTATTTCCCTTTTATGGCGGTGCAAGCAATAACACTTTCCTCCTCCTCAGTCGTTCCCTCATGGTTGAGGATCATGACTCCTTGCAAGGACGTCTCGCACGAGGTGTTTACATCTGTTGCGGTCCTCGGCTTGATGCAGTGCGACGTTCACTGGAATATCCAGATTTTTGGACATCTGGTTTGACCAACGTTTTGGGCTTCTGCCTCTCAGTATTTTTCCTTCTATCTTGCCTGTTACGATGAGCCGCTCTATGTTATCGGTATCTCTACGCGCGATGTGGCCAAAATATCGTAGGATTCGTTGCAGGCAGATAGAGGAAAGTGCGGTTTTGATTCTCGAGCTTCAATTCTTTCAGGACAGATTCATTGGTTCTTCGTGCTGTCCACGGGATTCGGAGAAGATGGCGCCAGCACCACATTTCGAAGGCATCGATTCTCTGCCTGTCTGCGGCTTTTATAGTCAAAGTTTCGGATCCGTACAGGAATATGGGCAGAACCAGAGTTCGTACAACTTGGACTTTAGTTGTTCTACGGATGTTGCTGTCATTTCATATCCTGCTGAGCTGGGTCATTGCCGCTTTGGCCATTCCAATTCTCCGTCGTATCTCTGGTTCACTATTTCCTTTATTGGTGACCAGGGACCCCAGATAGACAAATTGCTCTACCGTTTCATAGTCATTCAGTGTTTATTAAAGCGGTCCACTAACATTACCTTGGTCTTGTTTTTATTAATACATAGTTAGGCCAAACTCTTTAAGTGTTTAATTATGGTAACTATTATGTTAATTAAATCAAACAACCATTAATTGAAAGTTCATTAAATGTACTTTCAATAGATATCAACATTTAGACAATAAAACATTAGCTAGCAATAACAAGAGCTACGATTTTTCTGACGTCGAGTGTAGTATGATGAACCTAATTGCATGGAGCTTTGAAGCGCTTCGATTCATTATGAATGCGATCGGCATCAGTTCGGTTTTAGGATGAAATATTAATCAAATAAACTAATTTAGTGTTAATAAAATATATTACACAACGTATAAAATAAAGGATAACAATCTATATATCTGGTTAATTTTGAACTTTCCAAGTTGTTTTTAGCTCATAATAGTTCTATTATTATCATAGGTTATCTTTATCCATCCGTGAATTTTATTATATCGCCAGCTGGTAAGTCAAAGTCAAAGTCAAAGTCAAAAATAGCTTTATTCAAATAAACTTAATTATTAAGTACTTTTGAATCGTCTATATTTTCCTACCACCCGTTCACGACTTTTTTAACTGACAAGAAGAACGTAAGTAATTAAAGTTGCCATAAAATCGTAGCAGTAAGTAGGTTTTCTATCTTATTTTTTTATTTAAATATTGAATAAAGATTGCCTAGATCGCTGATTCCAAAATTTCTAAATCTCAGTCAAACAAAATTTAATGTCTAAATATACCTACATCGCGTGTCAAAAAACCCTGTCATATCCTGAAAAAGGTGATTGTGTTGCTGAAACTGAACAACATTCTCCAAGGGGTCGAAAAACGATTTTTTTCGCCTTTCCATAGTACGTCGTCGGTCAGTTGACCAATAATACATTTTGTATGGGAATATGAAACTTTTTTCGTTTTTCGACCTATGTTACATGGAGAAAGTTGATCAGTTCCAAGATCTGACAGGGTTTTTTGATACACGGTGTATAAACCAATTATACGCAATAAAATGAAAGAACCCTATATACATAACTTGCAATGAAATCCCGTGTTTAAAGCGGTTTCGAGCAGGTGATAAAGTTTCAAACGTGAGCCAGGCAGCTTTTCTCTGAAACCACCGCACGGGATGTCGTTTGGCAAAATAATGGATGTCCAATTACGAAAGCTTAACAACATTAAGCTCCACTAAGGAATCGTATTTCAAATCTCTTTGGCACATGGAGATTAAAATCCTGCTACCGCTTCGAACGACCAAGAAATTGTGCAGACAGAAATGTAAAAGAAAATAAATTGTGTCACAATGCTATGCTACGGAGTTGTTCAGCCGCGGAAACCGTCGCGAAGCAGTCGCCACAAATTAAAATATTTTAAGATCTGAAACTTGAGCCAGCCACACAGCTCTCACAGTTTAATATTATTACTCTTTGTAAAGTTACGGTCAATTTGTGAAGTTGCATTTCTTTGCAGTTTTTATATTGTAAAGTTAAATGAAACTGAAGTAGTTTAAGATGAGGTTTCAGTAAGTATCTCCTAGCTAGTTAATAGAATTAAAACCGAAGTCCGTTTTCGAACTGGATAGCGCAAGTTGGGTGGAATAGTTCTCAGTTCTAGCTTCGAAGGCGTTGTGTAACAAACACTTTTCATTGACGTTTTCTGGATGTTCCCGGTTGCGTAAATACAAAGGCGGATGTAATACAGACAGTAGCTTCTCTGTAACGCAGTTGCATCCGTAATAAAAAGAGGCGCGGCCATACAAAAAACTTAGGTCGTAATTGGTTATTTATTATGCCGGTCGAAGCAGCCAGCAAAGTGCCAGAACCGAACTTGAAAAAAAAAGGTAAAAAACCCGACTTTTGCGTCATTTCATTTGGTCAGCCTTTCTTTTACTCTGACTCCTACTACCTACAGACCGCGCTGTGTTGCAGCTGGTTTCGAAGGGTACATTACTGATAAAAGTCTTTTCTTATGCAAAGAATCGTGGCTGTACTATATACCAGCTGTGTATTGCAGCTGGGTTCGAACGGATTATGCTCAAAGTCATTCGCAAGATAATGCAGCGCAGACTATAGGTGTCTGAGTTGCATCCACCTTTGTATTTACGCTTCCCGGTTTGTGACTAAGCTGTTCGGCTGAAAAAGCTTATATGCCGATGGCGCTCTTAGGTTTAAGTAATTTCCTTCCACAACTCAAGTCAAGTGTCACTTCTTTTCGTTTACTTAGCGACCATGTTTTGTTTGCTCCAGAATAGCCTTAATGTTCGCTTTTACGAGGCGATTCTATCGAATGCCTGTCGTCCTTTCTATTGTTAGACTGATCTATTTCTAAATATCGACCGACACTGTTATAGCGATACCTACCTTCAAGTTAGAGATACCTTTCATATCAATAATTAATGAATCAAATGATTTATCTATTTCAAAATCAGTGCCGGGGTACAAGATCGAACGTTGAGCCCGAACATCGATGATGACTGATGAGAAACTAATATTACAATTTACAAAAGATGAAATACATAACTTATTTTATTTACAAAGTTAAAAGCTAGATAATGGTAAGGAAAAAGGAAGATGGGAAGTAAACTCTTCTATGTCTTAATTTAACACTCGCAGGCACACTTCTCTTATTGAACCACAAATTCATTCTTCTGTGAAAGTGAATTTGCCGCGGAAATGAGTAATCAACGTAAACGCCAAACATTTTTCTTACCAAACGCCGGCCGCTTAAGAATAATGAATAAAGGGTATGAGCAATACCAACATTAATGAAGGTACGCCTGCCCTAAGGAGTAACGTCGACGATAATGGCGACATAAAATCTAATAGGGACCTAACAGCGGCACGCTTCATACCAAAGAACCCTTAGGTCCAATAGTAACATACGGACCATTCCGCAGTATTATGGCTGCCAAATTAGTGTGAAGTTAGACTATAATACGCATAAATATTTCTTTATCAGCTTGTCATTGACTTTAATGGTTGTAACCCTTAGAAAATTAATAAATGTGAGTTTGATTGGCTTTAGAAAGTCTAGAATGTTACACAACCAGAACTTCTTTTTCTGTCAACATGGTTCATTCTTATATTTCTTAAGTTATTCTTTGTTCCTCTAAAGAATTCATATGTAATTATAAACTATCACCATTTATACCGTTTCCGTTTAAATTATTTAGCTTTTAACAAGGAGTTTGCTACTTTTTAACAACACAAAGTCCCTAACAAATATCTTGAGGGGCACGTGTATTCTTGCCCTTACGTATATTTGAATAGGTACACTTCCATTAACAGGCCGACTTTAGAACTTTCCCAAGTTATTGTGTTGGATGTTAACCCTGGCATTAGAGGTAATAACTTAAATTAACTCGTCGTAGCCCCTTGCTCCTCCGGGGGAATATTAGATGGTATAGAATGCAATCTTTTCATTTAATGTTTCTGCTCTTTATATTAATTTTAAAGAAAAATATTTTGTATTTTTAAGGTTGTTGTTCTTTATAATCCTTTATAAAAATGCCAGATCATATCTATTCACGATCAAGTGGTCGTCTGTCGTGTCCCTTGTAAGTTTGAACAGACAGGTTCTCTCTGTACTTACTTACATCAAAATAGGTGATTATTTAGCTGGTTTACTTAGTTATTAATCTTGAGACATTCCTTGCCTTTTTTACCACAGCTATACTTATCAAACTTAGTTGCACCCCACTCTACAAAAATGGGACATAACAGCGGATACCCAACAAACTGTAAGAAGCCATTTGAAAAGTTAAAAACACATGTTAGGGAAAAGTAAATCGAATTAAACGGCTTAGGAAGCAGCACCGCTTATTGTCAGCAGTTAGCAAAGTTTAATGGGAGCCGCGTCCAGGGATCGAGTTCCACTGACAGAGAACGAGCGAAGCGACTTTTATTTCGATTAAAGTTTGTATGGAGAGGATGAAGAATAAGTCTTAAGATAGCTCAGGGAAGAGCTAATAGTACTAGGGTTTCCGTTTGTTTATTCTGAGCTTCAAAGTTGAAGGTGGCTCGGATTTTGTTAGCTATAGCTTTTGCACTTTTGATTTATTACGAAGACTTTAGAATGATAGCGGCAAATGTTTAAGTGATAAAGATAATGAAGCATGTATATTTAATATAAGTTAACCTATCAACATTATTCGTGAAATAAATATCCGTAACACACCTAGCTTAGCTTAATTTGGTGTGAAAAAAATATGTGAATAATTTTACAGGTGAAATACAACGTGTTACAAAAATACCCCTAATGCCGAATATGGTAGATAGGGACCCTCAAACCAAACAACTTTTACTATGGGACCAACTCTGAAATCGCAAATGTATAAACAGCTGATTTTTTTTCACGATTTCAGAGGTGGTCAGTTGTATGAATACACACATCAACTTTGTCTAGGGATACAGGTGTTATTTTCATACAAACGAGGTAACTTTGAAGCCTTGGTTTCCTGCCAGGTATGTACTGTGCTGTGATCTGATGACGGCTATCCAGGGAGTGAATGGAGGAGATTCAGATAGCTATACACACCCAACTGATCTGACCAGCATTCTAAAAACGTAATGGACATGTTTAAAAAAACCGTAAAAATAGCATGAAAATGTATGGAAATCCTCAAACTGAGAACTCTGACCCATTAATCTTTTAGAGTGCTGATCAGATCAGTTGGGTGTGTATAGCGATCTAAATCTACTCCATTCACTTCCTGGATGGCCATCATCAGATTACAGCACGGTACATCCCTGGCAGAAAACCAAGGCTTCAAAGTTACCTCGTTTGTATGAAAATAACACCTGTATCCGTAGACAAAGTTGATGTGTATGGTTAGTGTTTTTCTTACACGTTGTAATAGGTCAAACAAGAAATTCGCAGACATATCTTGAGCTGGCGGACTAGCTCCTAAGTTTAAGTTACAGACTAAAGCATTCCTTTAATCTAATTACTTTAGCAGCTGGTGCTCTCTGTTTGTGCTCGTTGTTGACAAGCACAAAAATAAACTCGAAACATTTTGTGTTTCGCAATGTCTGCGGTGGTGTCGCATTGTGTCGTTTTAGCTTTGTAGTTATCGCTGTGCTATTAAATTTAGTGCTTCAATTTTGTATTATGTTTAAAGAATGACGGCGATCATTATTTTTACATTAATACTACATTAAAAAGGAAAGTAGATTTGCGAAATTAAAGTTGTAACTCCGCTTAAATTTTCAAGTAAAAAGTAAAATTAAATATAAAATAAACCCCGACACGAAAAGTTCTAAAAAATAAAATAATAAAAATGTGTTGATTGGCTCTTTTACTTACTTTTATATTTGACGACCCAGATCAAAATATTGCTAGGTACAAATATTAAAGTAAGTACAAGAGCCCATCGACACATTTTATTTGAATTTTTTGGAGTTTTTTTGTGTTGGTTTCATTTAATTTCTTTATTTTATTTTATTTCATACTTTTTAAATGACGCACTACGATCAACACTCTATTTCGTCATTCACGTAAGGAAATACTTTTCGGTACGATATAAAAAAATTGCAAAAGAAAATCTTGCGAGCCGAAATCCTTTAATTCCAATAGGTGTACATTAAACATATTTTCTACTGTGGAGGCTTGATCATTATCTAACACCTACTCATTGATACCTAATGGGCCCAAACTGATATTGAAACGGCAAGGTTAGTATACTTTAGTTATTTTCATAGTGTAATGTCATATGGACTGCTATTGTGGGGCTCAGCTGCCAGTATTGAAAATATTTTTGTACTCCAAAAAAAGAGCTGTTCGCGCCATATACAATCTACGGCGAAGAGATACCTTGAGAGAATTGTTCAAAGAAATAAATACTTTAACTTTGGCAGGCCAATACATTTATGAAAATTTAGTTTATGTAAGGAAACACTATGATTCATTTGCTAAGAACAGCAATATTCACCAGTTTAATACAAGAAATAAAGATAAACTTGCCGTTCCAAGATTTAGGCTTGCAAAAACTAGAGGTTCATTTATGGGGAAAACCTTTATTAATAAAGTTCCACAACAAGTGATTGATCTTCCTTTGCATGAATTTAAAAACCATATTAAAAAAACGCTCATGGGTAAAGGTTATTATAAAGTAGACGATTATCTTAAAGATCAAAATGCGTGGAAATGATGTAACACATAACTACTATAAGTACTTTGTTGAAGTAATATAACAATAAGTCTATGTTGTTGAAAATAATCCTGTCACCCTGTTGTAATTATTTGGTAACGATATATTAAAGTTTGTAAATATCGTTACTTATGGCTGTTACAGCTGATAAGTTTCTTGCGCCCGTTCTTCTTGTCAGCTAAAAAAGTCCGGAACGGGTGGTAGGAAAATATAGACGATTCAAAAGTACTTAATAATAAAGTTTATTTGAATAAAGCTTATTTGACTTTGACTTTGAAAAAACACGCTGTATTTGCTGTAAGTTGCTGAGGAGTTGGGTATTCCGCAGACTACCTGATGCTGTAGCATCAGCTTAAGGTTGTGAAGCGCTCGTGGCGAAGTTTGACAGACTGATCGTACTCGATGACGTTTGTTAAGCAACGCTCGGTCCGGTCAGGTGTCGGATGGGTGACCGTAAAGTGGCATTACAACTGAGCGCTTCCGTGCTTGGGAGGGCACGTTGAACCGTCGGTCCTGGCTGTTGTCATCTGATAACAGTCAGAGGCCTTACAGGCGGCTTGATAAACTCTAACACCAGAGGTGGTCACTACTAATCCTCATTCCATAATAATAATAAAAGCTAAAAGGTTTTCATGTCTTGAAAAAACCACCGACGACGTAACAATACACCAAATTTCAAATTAATCGGTTCTGTGAAAGTTGATAAGACTGTGATAGTTTACTGTGACTGTGTCTGTCGAGGCATCGTATAGGTCCCAAACAAAAGAACCGATTTTGATGTGTTTTTTCATTTGAAAGCTGGCGTAATCGAGATGATTCTTATAGTTGTAATTTATGAAGATCTGTTCAGCCATTTGAAAATCATCAGATCATCAAATAGAAAATGAGCTGATGATTTTCATAAATCACAGCTATGAACCATCTCGATCACGCCAGCTTTCAATTAAATAAACCGCGTCAAAATCGGTCCATTACTTTCGGAGCTACGTTGCCTCAAACAGACAGATACACGTGTCAAACTAATAACACCCCTTCTTTTTGCGTCAGGGGTTAAAAAGAAGCAGGGATGAACAAATGTTAACAAATTACAGCATGAAAAACATCAATTGCTATTTTGAAATTTCTATTCAGTGTTTCTGTTTGCTTTGAATTGGTTTATGCATTGGCTAGAAATAACTAGAATGATTTCATTTAAAGTTAAATTTAATGAGAAAAGAGATTCAATAGTAGATTTTGCTTGGTAACATATTGTGTTTCAAACAGCGCTGTTTTATCCAGCAGGCACTAAAACTTTTTGTTGCATATCAAAGTCATATTACGATAATTAAATGTATAGAATTCACAGTACGAACAGCCACAACGGAAAAAGATGACGCCACTTCGCCGCATCGACTCGCGTTCAATAATTCATTTATTTAAAAATCTCTCTGTGCTGTGCAAAGACAGGCCATTTTGTGTAGTTTTAGTTTTAACTTTTAAAATTCGGTATTTTTTAGTTTCGTGTGTGACAATTTGTGGACTGCGTCACAATTTACAATTTGAAATATTTTAGATGGTATAGAATGCTTCCATGTCAATAGCTATTTAGTAAAGTGAAAGCTAAATATAAAATGTATGACGAGCTAAATAGTTTAAAACACATGTATGTTTTGCATACGAATCAGATAATAATCTCGATAGCTCTGAACAATACGGGCGAATTTTGCGGTGTCGCTCCGTCCGGTCAGTGATCGCGGGGCGTGTCATAATGATGGAATGAAATAACAATTTGAATGAACAGTCACACAAAACATTTCTCTATTGTTTATATTGTTTCCAACCACTTACCCTACCGCTATTATATTTCCTCAAAATGTCAATGCACAACTATGTAGGATTAACTGATTATAGCGTTCATTTGCAGTAAAGCTAAAATAACAAACGAAGCAGCAAAGACTTAAATGCCAAAACCGCATCGAGCTATTCTTTGCAAATAACGTTGTCTCCGTTTTGAACTTAAAACATTTATAAGGCGGACGATGCACGGAATTATACCAAGCGGAATTGTCGCTATAAATTCACTAAGGCACTGATAGAAAAAGTTCAGCGGGACGGGAATTCTGCCAAGTCGGTCTTTGTTTTGCCAGTTGGCGATTACGCACGTTACGATTAAGGAGTCGTGACATTCGTAAAGGGGAATTGTGTCGCATGCGAGGTGAAAAAATGCCTTTGACATACGCTTAAAGGTGTGAGCGTTTTCCTCCGTTAAAATTAATGAGTTCGGTAAAACATTTTTTCTCTCTGAGCTTTTGTGCAATTTATACTTCTAAGTCACAAAAGCTAGTATTGTTGTGGGTTTTTCTATAGAACAACCAGAAATAAACTCGAGGGCTTTTTCTGTAGTCTTTTTCTTATAGAGTTTTAAAATTGAAATTGAATATTTTAGTATAAGTCAAACTGGTCGAAATAAGTATTTTTTTATAACTGATATTATTATCTCTTTGTAACTCGTAGTCATAGGGATTGTCCAGTAGCTATAATTTCCGACTTTATGATCTTTGTACGACGCCTGTAATTGTTATAAGTAAGAATAAAAGAAAATAAATAAGTAAGTATAAGTAAGTAATCCGTAAGTAAAGTTAAGGCCTATCCACGTTGAACAGTTACTTTTAGAATTTTGCGTGACGTCATTTTATGCATCAAATACTTTCAGAAGCATTCTTGAACAGGAATACTTTATGCGCAATGGTATACAGAATTAAAGGTAAACTTTGGAATAGATTAAAGAAATTACAATATTCATACCGCAGTTATAATTATGATTGAGATAATGAATGCGGTATAAATCATTTGTTAAAAGCCAAACGCTCTTTCAAGTTTTGTAACGCCTTAAGGCACTCTCTTTCGTCTGTTTTTTTCTGTCTTCATAATTACTTCATCCATTGTTATCGCCGCCATCTTAGTTATTCGGGCGTTAGTTAGTAGCTAATTATATGAGTTCATAAATTTTAAATGCAAAAGTGTGTTTTTTTCATTGAGTCAAAAACATATTTAGCTATGTACCTGATATTCAATAGGAAAACAAAATATGGGGATATGTTGTCGACAACATTGTAACTTGTCACAATGATTTTAGGATCACACTAATAATTGTAAAATTAACTACTGGATTTTTCCAAATAATGGGAACGCAGAAAGCTTCATGCAACTTTTTGCTTTAAGTTTTTTCTAGTTAGTGAGCCATCTAGAAAATTCCCGCGACACGTGCGGCTTCCAGGCTATGAGCCTCGTCACGTTCCTGACACGCCGACGTCACGGGACGTAAAAGGAAGTCCAGTTTTAGCGTTCCGGCAAGCTTGTTACCGGAAAACGTCAATTGCAGTGCAGTAGAGCTTTTAAACAATTTTACGGCCATGTTTCAACAAATTATAACGGGCTTTATTAAGAATTATTACTACTAAGTACTATTACTTCCTACTTTTCATAAGATTTTGAAAATAAATGTCGATTCAATTAAAATATTTAAAATATTATTATTCATGATGAAGATAAACATTTACATTTCTTAATTGCACATCTTACTGCTTGTTTTAAAAGCAAATTTCATTTTATCTCTTTGCATTTTGCAGTTGGAGTAACAAAAAAACAAAAATTTTAGTTACGAAGTTTTAAGATAACATAAAAAAGTAATTCACATCGTTAGAGAACTCTGTAAGATTGTTAAAAAGCTTTTTTCTTTGGGGACGGAAAGTTTTGTTTGTGAAGATATAAAATGGCTGCGACACAACAGCTCGAGGATTCACGATAACGGAAAATGTTCCATTTAGAACAGTACAATGGGTGACACTTGGTGAATTACTGACTGAAGACTTGTTCCCTTTCATTGAATATGACATTTGGTAAATCTAACCACATGCCACGATTTCCACATTTTCTTCATATTCACTCCTGCATACACACATTTGACATTATAAGAATATCAAGATCATGTTTGAGTGCCAGAGAACACACAATAGTAGAGAATAATACTTAATAATGAACTGATCAGAACGAAGTTGAACGAAAAATGTGTCATTTAAGTACACTTTAGCGGATACGGAAAATTACGTAAAGACTCAGGTTTTGTATAATACTAATATGGTAGCAGAGATTTACATTCATGAATAAGATGAAGATGCATTAATAGATGCCCGTATTAAGAGCACAGATACGGCCAGTGTTATTTATGACACACGAAACGAACCCATACAGATTTGATATTGCCCTCGGGCCCCACCGCATACGTCCCTGTTCGTGAATATGTGCGAAGCGTCAACTAGCAATGACAAAGTGAGCAGAGGCGAGAGTTGTGCCCTGTCGGGCCACTGCTTTTTGTCTCGTATGATTGATGGCTTGTCGCCGGCAACATTGACGCGCTCCCAGATTTCTCGCTCGACGTATCGCGTATCGAATCAATTATTGATGCGAAAATGTAGTTTGGTCTGCTTTTTTCCTGACTCGCATTATACTGAGCAGAAATCATTTTAACGATCTTGCGGGTGCAAATTACCGAGTCGTAGTTCTTAAGTCGAACTATCGGCAAAGAAGTTATCGTGGAACTTGTAAAAGACTAATGATGCTCTCAGTATCGCGGCTTTGTTCAGTTTTGATTGATGTCCCGATGTTTCGCGATCCTCGCCCTTGCTAACAAAGCTTTTGTGACGCTAAAGATTCTTCCAGCAAAGAATCATCTTGGAACAGAGACACATTGTCACTTCTTCAGAATATTTTACTCATTCTAGGAACGTGATTCCCTATTTATTTTGTTCTATCTTTTGTGTCTAGATAATGGCCATTTCTTGGAGTTACAGTATAAATGTTTAATAATTTATGATAAAGTTTACATTGGAAGCATTATTGGAAACATGTTTCTTTTTATAAAAGAATAATATCATTAAAAAAAAATCGAATATCTTTGATCATAACCTTGTATATAGCTAGGAAAATATGCTTCAAAATTGCTAACTGAATCAAGTTGTCAACCACCTGCCAACAACAACAACACACAGAACTCTGACAAAATATAAATTGTAATAAGTGTTAGTACACAATACAATAAACGGCGAATTTATTTCACCAATTCGAGGAATTGATGTAGAGGGAACGATACTTGTATATCTGTCCCTGGGGGGATTCTCCCTAAAATAACGGTAAAGTGCTTATAAGTAATTTGGCTACCGAAATGTTACAAATTGTGTTCAAACGAACTACCACAGTACTCGCTTGGATAAAATTGGTGTTTGGTTTATCGCAGACTTTTTGACACGTTTTTATTAGATTGCTTTCTCGTTTGTTAGTTTGTCCACAAATTTTGCAAACGATTTTATACTAGCTTTTCGATGAGCTAGAGACTTTAAACTTTGAACATAGGTTAGAACTGAAAGACAAAGGCAATGTCATGGTATTATTGAGCTGATCTGATGATGGAGCCGGAATAAGGCTACAGAAACTCTATGATGAAGCCATACAATCCCATCGTGTTTGGGTTCGTTAGAATTATCTTGACAAGTACTTTGACGAGGGACGAGGTCCAGGGTCTGATGATAAAGCTGGAAGGCCATGTTAAGGAACTCAATATTGAAACTATAAATTTAGTGTTTTATTTTTGTATGTACCTTGAATGACTATTATCCATTGACATTTTATTAGCTGAATTTATATTCAGGTTGCTTTGATAACTTGTTTTTTTACTTCACAATTTTAATATCCTCATAATTTTGGAGTAGTTTTATAAAAGCATTACTAGAACAATTCCGAAAAAAATTTAACATTAGATCATACAAAAATAAATTCTTTTCATTATTTAATTTCAAATATAGAAAATTATTATTAATTGAAAGATAAAGATATAGAAAATTATCATGTAGAACAAAGTATTTATAATGGATATGTATAACACAGTATTTTTAATGGATCAAATTTTGATGCAACTTTACCAATATGTCGTAGGTACAATTATTTAGCCGTAATTTTGCGAAACAACGAATCCAATTAAGCCGCAATTGCTAAAACATACTGTCAAATTTTCCGATTAATTAAAGACAAATATTGTGATGACTAAAGTGAATGTTTTTTACAACAACATGAAAACAGTGTGTAAATAAAGGTATAGTTAACTGGTTTAATATAATTCAAATATAGATGTAAGTATATGAGGATGGAAGAAATAAAAGAAGTTACGATTTTAGCTGGGCTGGAGAAGTAGATTCAGATTACATGAGATATATTTAAATAAAAGTAAGCTGGTTCACATAAGATAAATTACTATTTATTTTTAAACTTTATTTACTTTGCCTTGTTGCTAGCATTTTCAAACCTATTGACGTACGAAAATGCTGCAACAAGGCAAAGCATCTATCTATCCATTACATTTTGGAGCATGATGTTAAAAATGCAGAAGCAAGCTTGCAAGTAATTTCATTCTTCTACCAATGACAAATTTCCATAGTACTTAAATAATAATAAATTCTCGGTTGCCAGCATGCACTGAGGAAGGAGATATTTGATCATATCGGTGCAAGGGTACGGCGACCCGGAATTTAATCTCCTTGAAAGGTTCCAACTATGCGCCATTTATTATAGTTTGTTCGATTTCTTATGGCTGGGAAATTGACTTTGAGAACCGGTCGGTTTGTCCGGAATTCGGAATTGGGATAACTTTGGAATAAATTTGGAAAGGAATGGAAATGAAGGAGAAAATGGGGAGACTTTTAAGATGTGTTGTCTTTAGGTTTGTGATGGATTGTTTTCATATAATTATGTATATTATTTGTTTTACGTGTACAAAGACGATAAGTGGACATATTGTTATGTACTCGCGTATCACTCTGAGGCTAAGGGCTCAGGCTGAAAATCGGCGTTTTTTTGCTTTTAGCGAAAACTACACCGAGTCTTGGCCCTGTTGCTGCTGCACATACTATGCACAATTGTCCATCTGAGTTCATGTTTTTAAATTTGCATTTTTTATTATTACTTACTGTAAATTATATAATCGATTCAGCTTTCCTATCTATTTAGGAATCACGTGCTCAAATCAGTGTACCTGTTATAATATGTTGTTTTAATTGGTTGAAGTACTTATATAATTACTGAATCATACTCATAATATTTAAAATATGGTTTTTGTTAAAAATACCAAACAGTATTTTCTACTGTGTCAACCAACACAGTATTTTTCAAATAATTATGAAACTACCGAAACAATGCGCTTCCGTTTTTGTTATGTTTCTATACGAAATTATTTCTGGAAATAAAACCAGCAAAATGTACCAATATTTTTATTTTAATAGCAACTAACGTCTTCAACTGACTGTGTAAAAATAATAGGGATATTGTATTGTTTACTTACAAAAATGTAGGCATTTTTCATCTACCGACATAGCGATATGTAGAACTGTCGAATTACGTACCTGAAAACAAAAAAAAAACATTTAGTTCGCAGAACAACACGTATATGTTTCACACGTAATTTACGAGTATGTTGAAGTAGGGGCACGCATTAAGGGACAAGGAAACTCTAAAAGTTTTCGAGCTAAACGACTCACTCCTTAAGGTTGTAAAGCCAGAAAATGACGTTGAGCTCAAAGAGAAACCTCAGCCAGGTAAATATTTGCACACGGTGCAAACAATCTCAGGACAGAGGTCGCTAGTGAGCTTCAAACAACACGTCTTTAATGGCTGAAAAGATGAACTCCTTTGTTTATAGATCTTACTAAAGATTGAAACTAAAGTTTAAACTGTGCCTCTAACAACGAAACGTAGAACCATGTCAAATTAAATTATTCAATACTTCTATGCTAATCTATCTACAAAGCTTTGTCTTCTGCAGCTTTAACTTTGTAAGTCCCATGGCTGTATAAAGATACAGAAGTACTAAATATAGATGTAGATATAAGATTACCTGCGATAAGCCTATCAAAAACTAATTATAATTTGCATATTACTCATAGTTCGAAAGATCCAAATCCTACGCCTAAGTGACTTGAATCTGACCTCTGTCTTTAATTTAATTAGCTGCTAGACAACTCGGTAAGCTTTCACATAACGCGTGGCTCGTTTTGAAATTCAAAGGAATCCAAGAGATGAGAAAATATTTGCCACGAGTGCGGTTTGAACCCGCATCTCCTGAAAATCAGGTCAGCGCTCTTACCATTTGATTTGTAGCTGCCATGCTACCGAAACTCCAGCAGCAAACAACTTTTCTCTCACATGCCCACAGAACTTTCAACCTTAACGCTGAGTAATAGCTTTCAAACAGCTTAGCTGAATCTTTCGAGAAAATTCAAATGATCTCTACCGAAATTATGTAGTAAAACAACAGATTTGATTTGGTGGAGGTTTACTTAAGATGTTAAATTACGGGATTACGACGTCATAAGCAATTTCGGACCAATCAGATGACTTGTGCAAACGAATATCTATGGTAAGTACCAATCAGATTTGCTACGGGAGTTTAAAGCAAGAAAGGAAGGAAAAATTATATTTTTCAGAGATGTACAGAATTGAATTGTTTAGTTTTTTTGTTCATTATGGCAAGGCATAATGTCATTAATTATCATGTTAATGTTCACTAAGGTCTATCACCATAAAAAAAATAAGTTTAAAGTTTTTATTTTCACCTCACATAATGGTATATGGAAAATGGACGAATGAATGGAAACTGTACACTAGAATAAAAGGCTTTAGCTGTCTGCTAAAAATCTTTCACACACTAGCTTTACTCTGCGTAAGCGTATGCTGGGCCAAAACGTAGGAAACCTTTAATTAACGATTCTAATCCGAAGTGTTGTTACAAAGCGCCATAACTTCGCCGATTACTGGCTCTTTAGAGGCAGTTAGTTCTCATTATCTGATGGGTGGGTCATGACCTGCAACTGTAAATGCAACGGGAAAAACTATTTGCATTTCAGTAACTTTTTAACTTCCTATTTGCTATATAGTATAGCATTATACATCCTAAAGCTATACTATATAGCATTGTATATTGCATAGCGTTCATTTTACACGATATAATCGCAAGCTCAGATGACAGCGATCTGCACATACTGTTTGATACTGGATAGTCTTGTAAGTTCATCAAGCGATGATGATAACGCGGAATTTGATTCCAGCTTGGCATTGCTGCTACAAAACAGAAAAATACTGGCATTTTGACAGAGTCTGACTGTACTCTGGATATCAAATCATATAAAGTTCAGAGAAAAGCGTGTTGACTACAGATTTTTTGCACACGTTTTGAAGTTTTTCCACTGCCAGTGTATAAATATCTTTTTTTTAATTTTAATTAGGACAACAACAGCACAATCATAATAAAATTAAGTATGAGGTAACTTACAAATTTATAAGGCAAATTATAGTTATCCGTGATATTACATGGTGAAATTTAGTTAAAAGCAGACATTTTCAATTAAGTTTGAGAAAAAAAATCACATTACAAAAACAATCAATACTTAACCGACAAAAAAGTTACAATTGGTGAGGTCGATGATATTATTATAATACTTATATAAATATATGCAGGTACTAGAATATATATATATATATATATATATATATATATTAAATTAAAATAAACATGTTATACATTTAAAAAAAATATAGATCTATACATACCTACCTACATGGATAACAAGTCCATCTTGAGCCATATCTTTATTATATAAAAGAACTAAACTGACAATGTTTCTTCAAGAAAACTGCTCATCGACCAGTCGTCGAGTAAATAAAAAATACAGATTTTTCTACGTCGAATGAAAATCGGTAGAAATCGAGCGCCATAGAGCGCTCGATTCATAAATAAGTTCATAATCATCATAAACAAGAGACGAACGATTCATAAATAAGTTCCTAAACGCGACATTTTGTTGGAGCGAGCTGGATGGAATACGGCGTGCGATATAGCGGTGGCCGCGTGCGACTCAATTTCATGACATTAGCAAACCAATGGCATAATAGTATAGCTAAGTGTGAACGTGTGTTACATAAATGTATGGTTTATACCAGGGGTGCCCATACTTTTTCTTAAGGAGATTGAGCTAGCAAAAATTAATGACTAAGGGAACGATATTTTGGCCTTTAACCCACCAAATATTTATAAAGAAAAAAATGGATATGTAAAACTCGTAAAACTACATTGGGTGCAAATCTGTTATCCTTTGCGATCGATCTTAAAACCTCTCGCGATCGATCGGTCGATCGCGATCGACCGTATGGGCACCTCTGCTTTATACTAATATATTATAGCGTAACCTGAAATGCGCTTTGCTGTCATGCCGTGGTCTTGTGGTTTTCTCGGCGAGTTTGCATTTTTACACTGTCCTGGTTCCGGGCCTCTGGTGATTAGGGAATCATTGTTGATTATTTATTTTTATTATAACACATTTATTTATGTTTGATACTAACATAGTGGAATAAATTACACAGAGAAAATATACCCTTAAGGCCTACGTTATAACTTCAGCAATTAACATTGATCCCCTTGCAAACTGTCAACTCAACACATTTGACGCAACCCGCCAAAAAAGGTCTAGTAGACGAATTGCCCAAAATTAGTCGAAGGACTGGGGAATGGGGAATTCTAGTAATCCGACGGAAACACATCTGTGCATTAACCTTAAACAGTTTTTGCGACCGCGTGCCGCCGAGAGGCGTTCTTTGTTTCTCGGAATAAATTTACATTTTAACAAATGACGACGCGTATCTACCGTTTTCACTTAGGCTCAAACCTTATATTCAAGAGCTTCGTTTAGCGGAAATATGGCAATATAGCAAGTTGGAAAGTCTACTTACAGTAACTATCTCTTCGATTTGGATCCATGGTGCTTAATGTTGATTATTAGAGCTTTCCAAAATACATGGTCCCAATAAATAGCTGTAAGAGAGAACCAATACAGATCGGAGGAATTTACGTGGGTTTTTGGAATCCAAAAATTAGCGAGAAGCTTATGTAGGTACTTAGTTTTATTTTATTTTTTATTTATTAAGGAAACAAAAAGTCATACATAATACAATTATTTTGCAATGTTATATGGATCCAAAAAAAAGACCTATAGTTCCATTAAAGTATACAAAAAAAAGTAGTTACAACAAAACCTTTAACAATAATCAATCCACGGCGAAATAAATCACACTTAAGGTGTGTTATAAATATATATTAAATGAGTTAATAGTACTAAAGTAATAGTAGGTAGGAAATTAATACATAACAACATTATAGGCATGTTAAATTGTTTGTTTACAAACAAAACTTCCGAAAAAATGGTAATAATGGTACAGACAACGGCACGCTAAGGTCGCTAAGCCACCACAACAGGGTATTAAGTTCCAAACAATATTCGACCATAATATAATGCCAAGATATTAATTCAAAAACAATTTGCAATTTTTATAAGTTCTGTGCTGCTAGCCTAAGAAAGTAGATACAGAATGATGGCTGGTAACAACAAATGCCAAATAATTATTGGTTGGTTTGACTCGGATTTAGCTGTCATTTAATAAGTTCCAATTTCTATTTACCTAAATGTTTTTTTCAGAGATCTAATTGTACAACAAAAAATATCCACGTCCTTTAAAAGTTCACATTTGTTGTAAAGTTTACAAGCACGTTTTGTAAACATATTAGCAACATAGTTAGTTCTACTTGGTGTAATGTGAAATAAGTCTTTTTTACGACAATTGCGCTCACGCCCGCGCGGCACCCTGAAGTTAATCCTACCAAGCAGTGAGGGAACATCGAACAAACTGTGTATAATTTTGTATAACAAAACCGAATCAATGCAGTCGCGTCTATTCTGAAGATGTTGCATTTGGTTGCGCTTCAACGAATCGTCATAATTGTCAGAATTATATCTGGAACCACTACCGGTACGGTAATCTAGTGCCTTAACAAATTTTTTTTGAACCTTTTCAATTCTATTAATATGTATAGCGTAAAGTGGTTTCCAGACCGCAGAGGCAAATTCAAGGCGGCTTCTTACAAAGCTGTTATATAGTATTTTATATGTCAGAGGGTTCTTAAATGGTTTACCAATGCGCAACAGGAAGCCGAGCTGTTTGTACGACTTGCTAATAATGGAATCAATGTGGGGTATGAAAGTCAATTCAGAGTCCATAATAACTCCGAGATCCCGAATTTGGGTCACTCTATTAAGAACAGTATCACTAATTTTGTAGTCGTAAGATATTGTCTGCTTTTTTTTGTGAAACTTATAACATGACATTTGTCCAAATTTAAAGATAATTTATTTTCATTACAAAAGGTTTCAAAATTTCTTAAATCAGCCTGTAACAAATCACAGTCGCCAATATGACGAATTACCCGGAAAATTTTGGTATCATCGGCATAAAGAAGAACTTTTGAATTAACAATTGATTTAGACACATTATTTATATAAATATTAAAGAGTAATGGACCCAAATGTGATCCCTGCGGGACTCCCAAAGTAACAGGTTTATAATTTGATATAAATCCAGCAAGTACAACAGCCTGACTCCTATTCTCGACATATGACTTTATCCAGCGAAATAGATCGCCGTGTATTCCGAGGTGCCACAGCTTTTGTAATAGTGTATAATGACAAATTTTGTCAAACGCCTTGGCAAAATCGGCATAAATAGCGTCTACCTGACACGAATCGCCCATGGCATTAAGACTGTTTTCAGTGAAAGTCAGTAAATTAGAGTCAACGCAGCGACCCCGAAAGAAACCATGCTGTTCATCGATAATATGATTACGAACCACCTCAAATAGTTGATCAGTGACAATTTTCTCGAGAATTTTAGGGAACTGACTTAACTTGGATATAGGCCGGTATTTCTCAATATCCTGACTTACTTGGCCCTTTGGAATGGGAGTGATCCACGCTTGTTTCCATTTATCAGGAACACAGCCCTCAGCGAATGATTTGATAAATAGTAAAGTGATAGGTGGAGCTAAAGTGGCTGAACATTTTTTTATGAAAATGGGATGTATGTCGTCAGGCCCCGAACTCTTATTGACGTCAATAGAGTTTAAATATTTCAAAACAATTTTCTCATTGATTTCAATTGAATGAATATCAATTACAGAATTACTAGGGGGTTCCAATGAGTCAACGTTAAATGAATCGAGCTCCGACTTTTCAAAGACAGAATGAAAATGATCGTTAAATAAATTACATATCTCATTACCCTCAGAAGAGACAGAGTCTTTATACTTCATAGTTTGTGGAAGGCCCTTATTTGATTTTAATGATTTTATGTAAGTCCAGAAATGTTTCGCGTTAGATTTAATTTTTTGTTCAGAATAACTTACAAAATTTTGATAACATTCTCTCTCTATTTTTTCAGCTCTTTTACGTAAAGTTTTGAAGCTATCATAGTCAAGGGGGTTGTTTATAGCGCTTCCACAAACCATGATGTTTACACTTGTCTTTGAGGATTTTTTTTAAAGGAGTACTATACCATGGCGGATGTTTATTAGATGAGTTATTCCTAACTCGTGGCACATACTTAATTATAAGAGATTTTAGCAATTCATAAAATTTTGACAAACTATCTTCCATACATAAATTTTCAAAAAAGTTAGACCACTGGATTTCTGAAAGTTCAAAGTTAATTTTGTCAAAGTCAGAAGCGTTATAATTTAAATGATATGAATGCGCAAGCTTAAGGTTAGGAATATAGTGTAAATTAAAGTTTATGTTTAAGGATTTATGGTGAAAGTCCTCATTAGTTAATGGATCAATGCAGTGTGTGATTACACAATCAACATTGCTAAATATTAAATCTAAATATCGATTATTAGAGTTTGGAATACAGTTATACTGATTTAGACCACTAAAATTTATAAATTCATGTATAAATTGTGTTAAAATATTACCACTTGGTATTAATTTCATTCCCAATGAGGAGGTATGAGGTTCCCAACTAGCTTCAGATATATTAAAATCACCAGTTATAATAAAAAAGTCGTTTGGGTGATCATTAATTAACTGACTTGCAATATCGAAAAATGTACTAAGTGTATCCCTTTGACATGACCCGTGGGGGATATAAATAGAACAAATGTTCAGATAACGCGATCGCTTACGTTGCACTGGTATTGACGAGGAAACATCACTGTCACTCATATCCAAAGGAACAGAAACCCATACACAATCGCAGGAAGCGCGCGGGGGCACGGGCCAGTCTCGGCGTAACGGCAGCAGCTCCCCATGCACGGCTATGGCCGTCCCCCCGCCTCGTTCGCAACCACTATCATCCTGAGATCTGTCACAACGAAAAACATTGAAACGCGTATCAAAATACTCACGGTCGTAGAAATTATCTGTAAGCCAGGTCTCAGTTAAGCAAATTATGTCATAATTAGACATAGCAACCTGAGAAAAAAACTCTTGCGACTTAGTTCGAAGGCCCCTCACGTTTTGGTAATAAAGGTTAATATTTTTTGTAGTCATAACTTAAATAACATTTGATGTTATTTTGTTTTAAAACTTCAGGAGACGTACGCAAGCGCAAGCATAATAAAAAGATGATATAATGTATTTTATTATAATATAATTGTAGAACTATTTTGTAATTTGGATTTATTTTTAAGTTTATTTCAGACTGTAAATTAGCAAACAAAACGATTAAAGTTAGTATAGGTATAACGGGGACTTGGATATAAATAGTTATAATTATACACTTATTTGAAATGATATGACGAGCCATATAATCACATAAATACATAAGATTAAGTGAAAAATGAATACAACACACAGAGATGGACATACCCAAACGTGAATATTGGGAGTTCGTAGAATAACCAATTTGTAAATAAACAATATGAAAAAGTCATTTAAGTTTCTGTAAATCGGAGTCGCAACTAATGCACACAGCCTCACTTTTATCATGCTTCCTCATAAAAATTTTACAGTCACGTATCCACAAATAATTATAATTAAGTTCTTTCTTGATAACACGGGCGCGCCCCAGGAGTTGCTTATTTGTGGGCGTGAGATGATCCCCAATGAATATGGGCAATGCAGGTCCTGGCAGATGGATGTCAGCGGTAGTTAGGCCTTTACGAGGTCTGACCGCAGAGAGGAATTCATTTTTACGGCCACGCCTAGTGAAACGTATTATTATGGCAGGTGGGCGAACATTTTTCTGTGTCTTGTCCTTAGGCTGGCAACGACGAACACGGTGAATAACATCCACATCGCTATCCAACATGGAAAACCCAACCAGGACGCAGATGTCACGATAGATAGTTAAAAGATTTTCTCCTTTTGTAAGCGGCACGCCTGACAGTTCGATGTTGTTGAGCATAGAAAACTGCTTACAATAGTTATTCTCAGCAATAAGACTATTAACTGTTTCGCGAGTCTCATCCAAGGATTTTTTCGTATCTTTTTGCTGCTGTTCCAACGATGTTATTCGGGTTTTAACATTAGATAAATCAGATTTGAACACAATTTGTTCTTCACAAATTTTTTCGGTTATGGAGGTAATTTCACGTATCTGTTCTTTTATTTCCGAGGCTATTTCTTCACGTAACTTGCACAAATTATCATTTTGTGTATTCATACAGCTAGTTAACACACTCATTATATCCTTACGAAAATCCGCAAAATCCTGCTTCATATCGAATTCCATGTTTGGTAGCTTGCGTTTTCTCACGGTTATGGTAACTGGATTGTCATCATGGAGGGAAGTGAGGTTGGGTTGCGACCCACTCTTATGGAATGATTCTTCGAGTTGTAGGCCTTGCATTTTTGAAACAGATCGCTATTCTATTGTTTTTTAGAGTGAAAATTAAAATAATGCTATAAAATAAAAAGGCTGACACTGGTGAACAGCAAATAGGGATTAGGGAATGCAAACCGGTTTCACCGAAACCGAAAAAACCGGTTTTTCGGTCGATTTCACAGGCAAAATAAAAACCGGTTTTTTAAACGAAAAACCGGTTTTGTTCCGGTTTTTTCTGATTAAAGTTACATGCTTTGCAATACATACAAAACGAAAATGCACCGCCTAATTTTGATTGACTGCTTCAAGTAGTTCAGTTCAGTGACCTACTTGTGCGGCTGAACGGGTTAAAGGTGTTTATAGCGAGTAAGTGAATAAAATATGGAAATTAATTATTCATCATCATCATCTTGCTGGGCCTTTTTCCATTTACTTGGGGTCGGCCTTCCCTGTCCTTCTCTTCCACTGTGCACGGTTGAGTGCCAGGTTGGGGTCGATGTCAGCTTCTTTTAAGTCGCGCTGAACCGTCATCAGCCAAGTGGCAGGGGGTCTATCGCTCCTACGCGTCGTCGTTGGGATGTTTAGGGCTATTTTCACCATGTAATCGTCAGGTGCCTTCGGTACCCGACATGCCCGTACCACCGTAGACGTCTCTTTCAGCTTTTTTGTTATGGGTGCTACCTCCCGTATGTATGTATTTCTGATTTCGTCCAGCATAGTGACGCCCGCTAACCAGCTTCTCTCTGACGTATGGATTTTGTTTAAGTGTTGTTTATTTGTGGCCCAACATTCGGATCCAAACAGCATGGCAGGTCTAATGGCTGTTTTGTAAACTTGTCTCTTCTCAAAGATCTCTATGAGATGGCTATGCCTATAAAGAGAGGCATTTGACTATCGCACATGACACCTGTGAGCTGTCGCCATTTCATCCAGCCCGTTTGAGCTATATGGAGGACGTCGCTGTCAATCTTTTCGTCATAGCTTAGCACGTTATAATGGGTGGTAGGGTAAAAGATTGGACCGTTTAAAAATGCTTATTATGTGAGCTCACATTTTAAATAAATATATTTTCATTTCATTTCACGGAGCCAATGTATTTGAACTGGTTGACTGTTGGTAGGTGGTCAATTCCCACGTAGAAGCTAAAGTCATCGGGGTGTGATGTGCTATCGAAAATACATGACATGTGCTCCGTTTTCTTCCGGCTGATTTTGGGGTCATTTTCTTCCAGCGACTCCACCCAGCCGTAGCCGTTTAAATCACGCTGGAGATCTGTCGCATTGTTAGATAATATGAGGGCCACGTCGGTCGTCGGCATAGAAAAGATTCCAAGGCACCTCCTGTTGACACTTTTTAGTTAGATAATCCATTGTGACGTTAAATACAAGTGGACTCAGAGAAGACACTTGATTTACCCCTACCATCAAGTCAAAGCTTTCACTCGTGCCTGCAGAGCAGACCACTTGTGTTGAGATTGAGACATTTGTGACATGTCGATGATAAGTGCGATGTGTGACTCCGGGACCGAATGCGCGTGGAGGGCTTTCCAGATCAGATCACGAGGCACGTGGTCAAACGCCTTTTCCAGTTCTATAAACACCATAAGGTAGGTTCGTGCTATTAGCTTTTGCCTTTTCGATGAGGATTCTTATGGCTTGAATTGTGTCTGATGTGCATTTGCCAGCCACAACTCCTATTCAAACAACAATAACTCTCGAAAGATGCATTTCAGAGCAATAATTTTGATGTCGTTTTTTAGATAATATTTCTATGTATTGTAAAAATGCAAAAAATTGCACATTAATGTCCTAGTTTTTGAGATATGCGAGAAAAATGAAAAGAAAACCACACTAATTTTGAATTAAAATTTATTTTAGTAATTTTTTATGACATACCTATTCAAGTTAAAAGTTTATATAATTTATTTTTTTACTCTATAGATGATATTGTTAGCTTTCGAAAAGTATTTTTTTATAACTGTAGGACTTTTAAATCCGGAGAAATTAATAAATTTTCGGCAAGTCCATCTAAAATTAAAAGTCAAATTTAAAATGCCGGTCATTCCCACAGGAGAGGGGATAGACCCCAACATGTTTTATGTCGATAAAATTGATCAATTTATATGCCTTTCAAAGCTCCGACATCGTAACTAAACATATTGTATGTATATTTTGTTTTATTTATATGAAAACAATGAGCTCTTTAGTACGTTAAGACTTGCTAGCTAGAAGCTTATTACGTCTACGCTACGTGATTATTTGCCCTTTGTTATATTTTTTGTATTTTAGTCACACAAATTATTTCCTAGGACCTGCAATGATTTCCTACGAATTATATGGGAAAAAGTTTATTGAGATGTCTGACTTTTTAGTCTCAAACCTGGGTTGGTCCCATACGATTTGCGTCACAAAAAATTGTGTAAAATGGTAATTTTCTTGACAACTGTGCATTTTTTGATAAACTATGAATAGGGATACTCTTAAAATTTTAAACATGTTAACTAAATCAATAAAAATGTAGTATTGCACATTTTTCAATATTTTCTTGAAAACCAAAACCTTGGATTCAAAACAGGAAAAAAAAACCGGTTTTCATTTCACTTCGGTTTTGCATTCCCTAATAGGGATACTTAGCTATATGTAGTTGGAATATTGCATTTTGTGGGCACGTCAAATGTACTCCCCAGTTCACTAGCTAAGGCATAAAGGGACATACAACGTATCCTAAGGCGTGAAACTCCTTGAATAGTAAAGCCATTTATCTTCATGACATTACTTGTCGAATCCGATATTACCCAACATTAGATCTCATTTGCCCAAATAATAAGTTTATATTCGTAAATAAAGCTTACGAATATAAACTTATTAGAAGAAGAGCTAAAGCTCTTCTTTTTCTTCTTCTTCTTCTTTTCTTATTGAATGGCTTGCTCTGTGGTCTACGCACAATAGGGAATATGCATAATTTTTTTTGTATCATAATCAAAAGTATAATGCGTGAGAAAATCAACTGTAATATGAAAACTTTTCTCTTGCGTTTTTTCTCGTGATATATTTACTTGAAGTTAGCACGCAGCAGCACTCGCCGAAAACACTCTATACAAAACGGTCATGATTTGTGACGTCACCTGTTACGTTTCAGGCGTTTTTTATTATGGAGTTATACAAAATATTATTTATTATTCGATATTCTATCTGACTGTTAAGTGAATTATATTCGAAAATGAAAAAAAAGTCGTTATTTTCCCCTGATTTCAACGTGTGATAAAACTAAATTTTTTTTCTGATAGATCATGACTTTATACGTGTCCGCAGTGATAGAGCTCAAATTTATCAAAATCGGTGACTATTATTTTGCCAATGTTACATAATTCGATTTACACGATTGGGAAAATTATTCAATGAGGATTTAACAACAGTTTTCAACTGTCTTGATTATTATTAAGTTGACTTTTGAACTAGATGTTTTGACGTCCTGTTGAAGTTGGAAATTTCTAATTGACCAGCTCGAAATCGAACTTGGGTCGAATTCGGATTGAAGGCGTGCGTAACTATCCTGAATCATCAAAAGAGTTGAGAGAGATAAGTTACAAGGTCAACTTTGTAGGTCAATATTTTGGTAAATTTGGGTGGCTTAACTGAAAGGGGGAAAAAATACGATAATGTATTCAACTACCTATTACACAGACGCTACACAGTGAAGTTTTTGCACATGCGCAGCTATGTGCGTGCTATTCTATTGAATGAGCCTACGAACTGGCCTACGAACTCGCGGGGCGTGGTGAGGTAATTGATTGCGGGGCGGGGCGGAAAGTTTTATGTCTGTATGGTAGTACTTATATCTATTCTCTGCCCTTAGTATACATAAATTACCTATTTATTTTAAAATGCCAGTGGCTGAAGCTTTTGAGATCCATTCTTATTTCCGAGTTTATCCCATAATCAACTCGGAAATCGTGAAAAAAATCAGATGTTTCATACATTTTGATATTTTCGATATTAATTTTTGTATGAAGCAGCAGATTATTTTTTCGCGTTTTCAAAGTTGGTCTTATAGGTAAAGTTATTCAGTTTGATTGTCCCTATCTTGCATATTCGGTATTAGGTATTTTTGTAACACTTTGTATACAAATATTATTAAGAATCAGTAATTCTTAATATCCATCCCATTAGTATAAGAATAAAAAAATCTATTAAAATGTAGTCTTGCAAAACATACCACTTAAAAACAATGATTTACCACAAATCTGAAATTAAATTTGCATGTAACTTGAGTCAAACTGTTTATTTTGGTTCTGTATCTTACCTTATCTTAGGTGTCTTCATAAGATTATTCGTAATCTCATTGTCTGCTCTACCTATTTACGGAATATATTTACATACAGCTAAAAGCTTATTTGGAGAGCAAGAGAGTTCTAGAATAAACGACGCCAACGTGAACGTTATTTAATTTTCATTTTACTGTCATGAATATTTTAGCAATAAATTAATTTTGAAAAGGTATTGACTAAACTACTAGCTATTAATAACTTATAACTTCTTAAATTAACTTAAGAAGTTAAAGAAGTTAGTTTAATTAATAACTTCTTGATATTTTTTTAAGTTATTTGTATTTATAAAATGGCCCTCAACCAACGACACCCCTACAAGGTGTATTGGCGATTGTGTGGACAGCAGGGAATGTTAACGTTATTTTTGAATATAACGTTATTTCTTACTTTTTTACCGTTAATTTTAACATTAAAGTTATGTCAATAAATAACGTTAATTTGAGAAATAACGTTAAATTTAACGTTATTTACTGTAATAACGTTAATTTTAACGTTATGTCTTCCTTTTTTTACCGTTACTTTAAAATTAACGTTATTCCAATTAATAACGTTAATTTTTTACCGATAATTTTACCTGTACTAAAATTAACGCTATATTTAACGTTAATTTTACCGGTAAAATATTTTTAACGTTATTTTTACCGGTAAATTTACCGATAAAATGTTTTTATGGTATTTTTAACGTTATTTTTTTATATCGTTATTTTTTTAACGGTATTTCAATCCCTGGTGGACAGCATAGGACCTTAGAAAAGGCCTTTAGGATACAGCAAAGCTATGGCAAAGGATATCATGCGGCTGATACGATGAACTATACCCCTAGAACCAATATTTAAGTACTTATCGAGAAAAAAACGTGCGTTAAATTCTCTATAAAATAATTTGTCTATGGGAAATCTCATTTCGCTTTTCGGCGGTTGCGACACCGTTGTTTAAATTTTCCATTCAACATTAGCCCCTCCGCACACGGCGTCGTAGCGTAAGCGTATCGTAAAAAGCCCGCGTCGTACGAGAGCAATACGAGCACGTATATGTTTAAAGAAGTCCGCACACGGCGTCGTAGCGTAAGCGTATCGTATGAGATTTTATTGTCAATACGATAGTCGTAGCGTACTGGCGTAAAAAAGCAAGCGTAGACAATACTTTCTATATGTTTGGTGATGAATTTCTGTCAACGTGAAGCTCTAGTTTATATTTTGGAACAATATCTACGCCTACGTTACGATTCGTGTGTAGAACTCTACTCGTATCGTACTCGTCGAGTCTTGACGATACGCTTACGAGGCGACTACGCTTACGAGCCATGTGCGGTGCGGAGGGCTATCGAATTTACTACAATTTGATTTTTTTACACGCGTTTTTTTTCGGTAAATGTTCGTGGTATGGGTACTGTTATCATATCAACTGCACGACACCTAGTACCCACTAATGGGTTTAGGGCCTATACCAGTTAGGGAGTAAAGAGGCCCTTTACTCTGTACTACTCCCACTAAAAGGTTTTTTACGTTTAGACAAATATCAACTTCCGAATACGCACGCAGGTTAAACTTGAATATGATATGAGTAAATAGTTCATTCAGGGATTACATATCACATAAATCATTTAGGCGTCACACACACTAATGGTTTAGTCGACAACTCGGAGAGCACACAACACAGCTCACGTATAACAAACATAACTTGATGTGGTGGAGAATTACTTCTCTACATGCTTGTGTCATATTGCTGTTGGAAGACGAAACTCTATAGATCAGTCCAACTTCAGAGCTATTCTAAATTAGAATAGCTCTGAAGTTGGATTGATTATAGATTAATTAGAATTTCTAATTGATTAATTAGATTTTCTATTAATTCTATTAATTAGAATTTCTAATTGATGTTTCAAGAACCATACTTTTAATTAGATACTAATATTTATCAAGAGAGAGACTGTTTGTTTATTTGTTATACCTTCACGTCTAAACTACCCAACCGATCATATTGAGATTTTGCAAATACATTGTCAACGGTACAGAAAAAGGACATAAGATACGTTTTGTCTAGAAAAAAAGCACTGTTCCCGAGGGATAGCAAAACACTTTCCACGCAGACGAAGTCGCGGGCGGCCGCTTGTTGACAATAAAATTACTACATTAACACCTCGTGGGGTTGGATTGAAGTAAGTTGAGCTAAATTTTGATTTATCGAATTACGAAAGAAAAAAGGATAGGTAGGTTTAAGATAGATAAATGACCTTAGGCAATCAATTATGCTACAAAATTAAAAATGTACCTCTGATGATTAATTTGTTAATAATGGTATATTTATTTGGTTCGTTATACCTCTTTTATATTAAGTTTAAAGTGCAATGCGAAGCGCTCATGCGAAGCGCTCATGGCGGAACTTGACAAACTGATCGTACTCGATCACGTTTGTTAAGCAACACTCGGTCCGGTCAGGTGTCGGATGGGTGACCGTTAAGTGGCATTACAACTGAGCGCTTCCCAGGGCTTTATAACGTTATCAAATAACAGTAAAAATAACGTTACGTAACGTTATTTTCAATTATGATACCTTGATAACGTTATTTTTTTAACGTTACCTAGTAACATAACCATATTATAACGTTATAATATGGTTATGTTACTAGATAACGTTACAAAAAATAACGTTATTTTTACCGGTAATTAGTATCATTATTTTCTGTTACGCGACGTTGCCAGCTCGCCCGCCGCCCGCCGGCGTCGGGCGCCGCCGCTGCACCGCCGGCCGTGCTAAACATGACATGACTCCGACCGAATGAATTCTTTCTTTCGGTATAGGTGGCTGAAAAAAATATCTATGTGATACATTTTTTAACACGTTTTTATTAGGTTGCTTTCTCGTTTGTTTGTTTGTTTGTTTCTCCGCAAAGTTTGCAAACGATTTTAAACTAGCTTCCCGATGAGCTGGAGACTTAAAACTTTGAACGTAGGTCAGAACTGGAAGGCAATGCAATATTATGGTGTCATTGAGCTGATTTGATGATGGAACTGGAAGAAGGCCACAGGAACTTAATGATGAAACCATACAACCCCTTTGTGATAAAGCTTGTTAGAATCGTCTTGACGAGTACTCTAAGGGAAATAAGATCCAGGGTCTGATGATGAAGCTGGAAGGCCATGCCAAAGGAACTCAATATTAAAACCGTGCAATCCCATTGAGTTTGGGCTCATTTGAATCGTCTTGACGAGAACTTTGTTGGGAAAAAGTGTCCGAGGATCTGATGATGGAGCCGGAAGAAGACCATAGAAACTCTATAACAAAACCACGCTACCCTATCGAGTTTGGGCTCGTTTGAATTGTCTTGACGAATACTTTGTTGGGAAATAGTTTCCGAGGATCTGATGATGGAGCCAGAAGAAGGCCATAGGAACTCTATAATAAAACCACGCTACCCCATCGAGTTTGGGCTCGTTTGAATCGTCTTGACGAGTACTTTGTTGGGAAATAGTTTCCAGGGTCTGATGATGGAGCCGGAAGAAGGCCAATGAAACTTGGTAATTAAACCATGCAACCCCATTGAATTTGGGCTCGTTTGAATCGTCTTGATGAGTACTTTGTTGGGAAATAGTGTCCAGGGTCTGATGATGGAGCCGGAAGAAGGCCATAGGAACTCTATGATAAAACCATGCAACCTCATCGAGTTTGGGCTCGTTTGAATCGTCTTGACGAGTACATACAGTACAAAAAAAGATGACACCATACTCCTCTCCTAAGGGAAGAATTTTTAAGAACTGCGGGCCCAACATTATTTTTTTCACCACGCTTAGAAAACACTTTTCGTCACTTATTAATTTTTTCGTTATTTATTAATTTTTTTATTAATTTTTAAAGGAATCTGAGAATTTTATGCAGAAAATTATGCTGTTATTAAAACTGATGTACTTTTCTTATTTTTAAATATCCTTGGTCAATTACCTTTAGACATTCGAAAAGAGTATGTGCAGAGTTATTTGTGTTTTCACAATTCAGTCGTTTTCAATCTAGACCTGTTCAATGGCAACTCTGAATTGCGAAATTTTTCGACGTTTGCTAATAATTTGTTAGACCAAGTAGTGAAAATGTTATAGTCTGTTATATATACGCAATCTACTCACAAAGCCCTTTCATTTGTTATACCACGTGGTATGAAAAAAAAAATCTTTGTACTGAAAACTTTATGACGTCACAGTTTCTACCCCCACCATTTTCGCGCTTGTCATCTTATATATTTGTGATCAGGGCATCGTACTGAATGCATCGATACCACATTTTCGTATTTCCGTGATGACTTGTGCGAAAACTAACCTCAAACCTTGTTTTACCGCCCTACTATCTACTATATGTGTAGTGTACCAAACGGCTATACACATCGATTTGCAGTATTCGTCGTGGACGATGTACGATACGCTGAGCGGTAGGTATATAACGCGTGGCCTTGAGCGAGTGACGGAGACGCCTGCTTTAGGTACTATTTGGTGGAATTATAGGGTTACCTCTATCTGGCAGAAACTTGATGCTCCGAAATTTATTTGGCAGAACACACTTGGCAGAATCTTCTTTAAACGAATATTTTTAAGGCATAAAAATTGTTTAATATAATTATTGTTTGGCAGAATGTTTACATGCCCGAATTTACAATGGCATACTATTCAGATGGCAGAATTTCATAAGGCATAAAAACCTTTGGCAAAATTTTTATTAGCAGAATTTCGTTTGGCATAACGTTTGTTTAGTAGACAATTATTTGGTATAATTTTCACATGGTATACTACGAATATGGCAGAATTTCATTAAGAATAATGTCATCAAGCATATTGTAATCACTAAAAAATTGCATAACGTTAAATTGAATTAAAAATTCAATATGTTGAATTTTGTAAATGTTGTGCTACAAAAGTCAACAACAGAACGAATCGCTGCAAAACCGATATGCATGCTGCTTGCTTGCATGCATGCTGCTTGCTTGCATGCATGCTGCTTGCTTGCATGCATGCTGCTTGCTTGCATGCATGCATGCTTGAATGCTTATTTATGCTGCTTGCATGCTTGCCGGGGGGTGCAGGGGGGCTGGCCCCCCTGCTCGGGGGGGTCGGGGGGCCTGAGGCCCCCCGCTATAAAGATAAACTTTTAATGCACCTACCAGTAGGTTAGGTTAGGTTAGTGTTTTGACCATTCGCAGCGGAGCGAGCGAAGCGAGCGGAGCTCCACAATGCTTGCATGCATGTTGCATGTTGCATGCTGCATGCTTGCTTGCATGCTGCATGCTTGCTTGCATGCTGCATGCTTGCTTGCTTGCTGCATGCTTGCTTGCATGCATGTTTATTTGTCTGCATGTAAGGATGCATGCAGCATGAAACATGCGTGTAAGCAATACAAAATTATTCTAGATATGAATTTTCTATTAAATGTATGCCAAAAGATGATTCTGACTATAAACTGTCTGCGATATGATGGTTCTGACTGTGAACTTTCTGCGATATGATGGTTCTACTGTTTAATTATTATGGATATGAAATGTATGCCAAAAGATGATTCTGGCTTACAAAATTATGCGTTTTAAGTGTATGATAAATGAGTGTATGCCAAACGATTTTCTGCGACATGAAGTTTATGCCATTAGTTGTTATGCATAATAAAATTATGACATAAAAAGTTCTGCCATAAAAGGTAGACTCTGAATTATAACTACCTATAGATTTAAATTGGGTACCTACGCCTTAATTTTAGAAAATTGTCGACTAGGAATAATTGTCAAAAACTAAAATTAGGTAGTAATTTTAATATTTTTACGGTTTATAATATAACGCTTAATTATTACCAGAATCAAAATATTTATTTGACAATATTGTATAACAAATCAAGGTATTGATTGATGCTATTGGTCATATTCTATGAGTTTTTTTTCCAAAATATCCTTAAAATGTTCAAAGATTGATTTGCACTATTTTTCTCACCATATCACAGCTGCTCGCCACCATATTGACATTTTGACAGCAGCACCGCCTAGAGCGCACTGGTGATAGAAAATTGAACTAAATTACGATGACACGGCTAGGCAAGTGATTAAACGTTATCGAACCAAGTCATTTGCCTAGGCGTTAAATGCCGGGATGTTATTTAGGCCAATGATTGAATGGCGCCTATCAATGAAAAGGCTAGGCCGCTAATTAAACGGCTTATTAAGCTAATTGGCTGCGACATATACATTGAGATGGATAACAATGTTTCTAATCTAAAGCATCAACAATATTCTGCCTTAAGTGTAGGCATGCAAATGTTAGTAAGTGTCAGCTATCTGTAGACTATTGTTACTTCTAAGTATTACTATTTAAAGACGTCAATTATTATTACAAAGCTGTCAACAGGAATTTTATAAGTAATCAAAATTACATAAATAAAGTAATTTTTCTGTTTAGGTACTTTTAGGTTTTTCCCGAGGTTTCGTCACCTTTTCAGGGGCCGTATTCAGGGTACCTATAAAAGTACTTAGTTGTAAGAAAAAACCTAAAAAAACAAATTAAAAAGTAAAAAATAAATTCTTCTGTAAATATTTGTAACCCTAATAACCTATACCTACAGAAAGTTTAAACCGGAAAATTTTAAACCAAAAAACGTGGGGCGTGCTATTAGACAATATCTTAGAGCATACAGAACGGGAGTAGGCATATACAGGCACCCCCTTTCACCAAAGTACATGACCAATTTGGTCGTGTCAGTTTATAAAAACTAGTTGGTCGCGAACTGTATGTTCTAAGGACAATATGGATGATAAATTTTACAAAACGCGCCCCACGTTTTTAGGTTTAAAATATATGTAGGTATAGGTTATTAGGGTTATAAATATTTACAGAAGAATTTATTCTTTATTTTTTAGTTCATTTTTACTAGTCCGTTTTAATATTTTTAGTCCGATATATTTTGTAAATAATTTAGTCCGTTTTAAAAACGTGTTTTTAAAAAATATTTTTTTCAGTAAATTATTATTTTCTGCTCTTTAGTTAACGAGCTAAGACTAAAAATATACCATCTCCTATCGGAGCACTCGTCAAGACGATTCAAACGAGCCCAAACTCGATGGGGTTGCATGGTTTTATTACAGAGTCCCAGTCCCCTTCTTCCGGCTCAATCATCAGACCCTGGAAACTATTTCCAAATAAAGAACCCGTCAACACGATTCAAACGAGCCCAAACTCGATGGGGTAGCGTGGTTTTATTATAGAGTTCCTATGGCCTTCTTCCGGCTCCATCATCAGATCCTCGGACACTATTTCCCAACAAAGTTCTCGTCAAAACACTTCAAACGAGCCCAAACTCGATGGGGTAGCGTGGTTTTATTAAAGAGTTCCTATGGCCTTCTTCCGGCTCCATCATCAGTTCCTCGGACACTATTTCCCAACAAAGTACTCTTCAAGACGATTCAATTGAGCCCAAACCCGATGGGATTGCACGGTTTCAATATTGAGTTCCTTTGGCATGGCCTTCCAGCTTCATCATCAGACCCTGGACCTTATCTCCCTTAGAGTACTCGTCAAGACGATTCTAACAAGCCTAATCACAATGGGGTTGTATGGTTTCATTATTAAGTTCCTGTGGCCTTCTTCCAGTTCCATCATCAGATCAGCTCAATGACACCAATATATTGCATTGCGTTCCAGTTCTGATCTATGTTCAAAAATTTCAAGTCTAGCTCATCGGGAAGCTAGTTTAAAATCGTTCGCATAACGAATATTTCCTACAAAGAATAATGAAACTTATTTACCTTCCATTTTCGTCTTGTTCAATTTAAATAGGTACCTACGAGTAGTTGCAAACTGCGCAGAGACGGGTCGTGGCCGTGCCTTGACGTGTCACGGCGCGGCGCGGCGGGGCGTCAATGTCAATTACACAATTACTTTTAAATATTTTTAATACAGTGTCATAACGTTACCCAGGAACGAAAAAATAACGTTATTATTCTGTTTACCGTTATCAATTTTACCGTTACTAATTTCCAGTTATAACGTTATTTATTTTAACGTTATTTTTTTCTTACCGTTATCGATGCAAGTACATCGATAACGTTACTCATTTTTAACGGTATTTGAAGCCCTGGCGCTTCCGTGCTTCGGAGAGCACGTTAAACCGTCGGTCCCGGTTGTTGTCATCTGATAACAGTCGTAAAGCCAAGTTAGAGGCCTTTCAGGCGGCTTGATAAACTCTTACACTAGAGGTGGCCACTAATCCTCATACGATAATAAGATAATAAGTGCAATAAGATTAAAGGATGTTCAGATACAAGTTTTCTATTTTGATTTTAACTAGGTTTATTATTTCATTATCATTCTTACCCTTTTTTGAAACAAAACACATTGCATTTGTGCATCAAGTTTAATATTCTATCAATAAGATTTCACTTTTTATTTTGGAAATCTAGCTAGCATGACGATCTTACAAATTATGTTGACTTTTAAACTAACAACATTACCATTAGCATAAGAACATTCGGTACTCTACATAAAACGAGATTCATATTTCAGCCACCACGGCCAGTCAGAGCGTACGAATATTGTGGCAAATAAATACAGCAGTTGGCGCTACACAAAATCTGCCGAGTAATTCAAGTGTGGCATATATTTCTTTATGTTGCTACACCACATAAAGCGACTCCACCAATCTTATTGTTCCATTTTTCCCCATTCATATTTATGCCCCAGTTTCGGTTCTCCCAATGCAAAGCAAATTTGTCTTGATTTAACTTGTTTGCTACTCTGGTAGTTTGCTCACAGAATTCCGGTATTATTTAGCCAACAAGATTAATTTGACGAAAAGGCTGCGAATGGAAGTTTAACACAACAAGCCGAGGAGTATTGTCTTTGGAGTGGAAAAAGTAGGGCGACTCATAAATATTCATGTCAATTTGAGGCCCGAAAAGTCACCGTTAAGTCTATTTCCGATAAAGCGGAGGCTTCGCCAACCTATAATGGTGATTCCATTTCACCGACCTGCCCCTTCACGATTTTTTCAAATAGCTTTTGTATGATTGACTTCAGTGTTTCGCAAAGCACTTTACTTCATCATTTAATTCGTGTTTTACCTTCGAGTGGATTCTGCATTACCATGGGTTCACACAGCGGATCCGTATTTGCTGTCCGTACCTGTCACTACTGGATGTGATGTTCACACCGCATTTACAGGACCGTTTTATTGAATCTGTAGCACTACCATGAGTTTACAAAAACCATTCTCGATATCGACCGCGTTAGCAATTTGTATGGGAAATTGAAGCAGAGCCTCTAGCGGATACGCGAAGAACTAAAATCTATAGTAAATGTGCTCACCATCCACGAGCTTACCATCCTCGCTAATGTAAACTCGATACGGGGTAAATGTCTCATATTTCGGCATGTTAAGACTTAGGATATTCATTCTAAATGTATGAGGAAGATGGCGAAATTAATAGTTAAGTTTTAATGTGGCTATGTTATACCTTTCTGCCTTCTATAGAAGGCAAGAGAGCCCGAGGTCGTTCGCCAACCAGATGGTCTGACCAAGTAAGAGTAGCAACCTCCTCAAGCAAATTCCATCAAACAGTGAGAGCAACCATGGACCGAGACCGATGGAGACAAATCGTAAAAGCAGCCGGTGATCACGATCCTCAGTTATGAGGGAACGATTGAGAGAGAGGTATACCTTTAGGCGAGTACATTATAAAAATAACTCTCCCCCTCTCCCCTCTACCACGTCACTCCTCCCCCTTAGAAATGTGACCCGTTTTACAGATTTTCTAAATTTTCAGGAAAACCATACAAGCTAGGACAAAATGGTCAATAATTCAATTATTTACTGATAAATTACCTACAAATAAGTAAAGCTATTCATTTTGATACAAGTTATAGTTTCCAAGCTATGGTGTGTCAAAGTTTATGGTAGTGACTGTACGCGACAAAAATAATAAAAATCCGGCTATTGTTTAAACAAAGGTTTCCTTCACCAGGATTGATCTTTGTGTTCCTAAGATGGGTTTACGAAGTGGAGCCACCTGGATTTTTCATGTAGGTGGGGGAGAGGGGAGAGTTCAGCCTTCATGAAGTCTGATGTTAATAACTGCCTAAGTATAGTACTAAGCCAATTTTGGTATAATTTTCGGAAAAATCAATAACGTAGAATTAATTTTTGATTTAAAAAATGCCAAAGATGGCATTGTACGGCACGTATTGTATAAGGTTCTTGTATGGCACGTAAACATAAACCTAACCTTCTTAGGATCGAGTATTGTGCCCCGATTTATGAAATTGTGACATTTGCCTGTAGTTTCGCTGATATAAAAGGTACGCGGATGGGCTATATGTCAAATTGTACGTCTGCCAGAGGGCTTCAAAGTGGAATTTGAATTCCTAAAATAGGTCAGTAACTTTTTGAGATTTTCCAAAATTTTCGAAAATTGCAAATTCTTTTCGCCGACTTGGATCGAGAATTCCCCAATATAGTTTTATTATTACCCACAAAAAAATCCGCGCGGCTATACAGGTTATCCCAAAACTTTGCCACACGAAGGGAAAGTACGTTAAATATTGAAGATGGGAAATTTTACTGAAAGAAGACTTCATTTTATTTTTAAAAATAATTGGAACTGCATTCAAAGATTTTTGGAAAATCACCTGCCTTAACCAGGAATCGAACCCAACAAAAACGTTTTTTTTAATTTATTTTAACGGTACCAATCAAAAGGGTTACTCATAAGGATTATTTTTTCTTAAGTGAGACATCATCTTAAACAAAAGGAAGACCATGAAATTTAACATTTAAATTATCATTATTACAAATTTGTATCAATTTGTATCGAAACGTAAGCGATTTTAAAAAATCTTTGAATGCAGTTCGGTTTCTTTTAAAAACAAAATGGCAAGATGGCACTGTTAGATTAATCGTGCTATTGAGTTGTATTGTTAGAAGTATAAGGCATGAGACAATTTTGTTAAAATTAATTATTCCAATACACCTGTCGTGTACTAAGTGGATTTTTATTGAATAGTACACCCTCGAAATCAGGCCTTGGCTGCAACCCTTACTCGAGGGTTGTTCAAAGTTTCTTTCAAAAAATTTTCCTATCTTAAATATTTAAGATACTTTCCCTCTATGTGGCAAAGTTTTGGGACACCCTGTATATCTAATTTTTATAGTGTAGTCGCAATGACCACTTTTTGTTCAAATTAGTCAATCAAAACTGGAGTAGAATCTAAAAATGATTACATATTTTGTTTCATGATATTAATCCTTATCCAACTATATAATTTAATGATCAAGGTTGATTATTTACATGTCAATTCTTATTTAAATTATTCTAATCGGACCTTTCGTTTGGAAGTTACTACGGGCATACGGGATCAGTTGTGCTATTTAACTATTTAAAGTTTTATTCAAATTGACTTTCTGTGAGCTTAAGAAGTAGGTACATACGAGCTCTAATCTTATGGTGGTGACAAGGAATACACGCCATAAAGCTGTCTGTGCCGACGACTGAGAGTTTTGAACGTCGCATTGCCCTCAGTCACGGTAATGGATAGATACCGTAACCGTGTCTCAGTTCAGTTACCAAAATGTTGGTACTTGATTTTTAGACAGTTTATGTGGTATAGATTTTGTACTAATGTAGGTGTAATAATTAATAATTTGCGACAGAAAAAAAAAACTAAACGAAATAACGTACTAACACGAAATATTGGTCGTTTACCTTAGTTTGCAATTATAATCCGACTCAGTAAAAAAACACTAGTTAGTGCGTGTATACCGAATGTAAGTGAATTTTGAATTTATGTTGGTTACTATCTTTTTACTTTCCTCTATGGTTACTATTTATGTCAAATCGAAGATGTCAAATGTAATTTTCACGTTTTAATAATTATTTAGTTTGTGTTTTCTTTGCGTATTTTGTTGTGCAATAGTTAAGATTGATAAGAATAAAATTAGAAGCAGTCGATTAGAGGAGTTTATGGAAAGGTGAAATAAAAGGTTGGTACTTGATAGGTACAAATCCTTGGACGATTCGTCCAAGTACAAATCATTAGAAAACTCAGATAAACCTAAATCCAACCAGGAAAATACATTTATGAAAGTTTTTATAAAACTTACGCTGTTTTAGTTTAAGCTTCTCTTATAATTGTTTCTTAATATTTATGATTAGCTATCCATGACCTTGATTTGTTTCTTCTATTGGCTATAGATGCATTTATTGCAATTTTTTAAAGACGACCTGCCCCCATGCTCCAATGGCCAACCTTACTTTTAAAGCTTAAAAATCTTAAAATATGAGCAATAGACGATTAAATAACGTGTCGCAAGCTTATGTAAATCTCAGACTTTGGTATTGTGTGACAAGCTTACGGCACGTAATAACGTAGCGTTCAAACGCATAGAATGTTGGCCATTTGAGTAGGGGGGACAGAGCGTGATTACGATAATAGCCTAGGTCTTATTTCAACACTGTAGTGCTTAATGAGAATCCCGCAACTTATACAACTTATGGTTTACTTATTTCATTACAGATAATGTGTGTATCATCCAACAATCGACAAAATATCCAATTTTCCTTCCAAATTAATAAAAACGTACAAATTGGACGAAATACAACCTGGCAGAGCGACATGCGGCAGATTCAAATATGATATTAAATAAACAAATAAGGCCCAAAATGATACAAATCTATGACTTAAAGTGAGATCTTTTTTTTGAATATATTATAACATGAATCTTTACTTTGTTATAATAAATATTCAAATTTATTGATAAGATGTTTTTATTTAATATGGTTTCATATTTAACCTCAATTTAACATAAAAAAGTTATAGGCCTTAATTTAATAAGTGTAATCGATTTATTACGGCCAAAGTCAATTTTTCGGAAAATTACATTTAGTTAGAACTGTTTTTTTATATTCCTACTGTTAAATAATAAATTTAATAATATTTAAAGACTTAAAATTAAATAGGCCTTATTTGTATCAAGTACTTATTACCTTGATATGGACGGAATTAACATATTTGCAACTAAGTAGATTATTATTTAGATTTAACACAATATTTTCTAATTTTGTAATAATTATGCTTGATAGGAAAGTACTTAATTAAACTTTTTTATATTAGTTTCAAAGTGGAGGAATGCATTACGTTACGGCGTATTTGAATGGTGACCTTAGTAAGCCCACTGAATGGAGGGCCCACCTAGAAGGGCCACTATTCAGCGTTGGGCACAACCTGACCCACCCCCTGACTAGAGGATTTCTAACACGGGTTTTCATATTTATCTGTTTATAATTTGCCCTTGATTTCGTCGCATTATGCAGCTGTGGCGCACATATTTTATGCTAAATAAGCTTTGAAAGACATTATTTAGACTATTTTAGACACAAAAAATACTAAATTAAATTAAAATAGAAGTATTCACGCCAATAACTATGTTTACCGCGGTTTGATTACATTCTCTTTTGTTGTACCTATTTTTTACATTCCTCTATGCCATAGAGGATAGTAAAAGGTATACTCATTGATCTCATGCCTCAAAACGCAAGTGAGTGACTTTACTACTATCGTTATGGTATTTCTCGATACCATCTGTCAATTAGTAACTCATGGTACCGAATTGCTATGAAAAAGGCCAAAACGTTACTCGATGCTCGCTAGCGAGTATAGTAAACTATTGTAGTTTACTATACCAACTCATGGTAGAGCTACTGTTGCTATAGTTACAGTACACATACGGATCCGATTTACTGGGTACTATCGTAATCGCTTTCATTTGACAGATAGATGTGTCAGATGAATGTGACACACATTGCTACTTCTATTGAACATAAATAAAAACTTTCCAAAGAAAAGTAACCACGTATCACATCCATCTGGCAAATGAAACCGATTACAAAAGCCATGTAAGTTATCCGGTACCGCCCCTGTGAAACGGATCGCTGTGTGAAGTAATTGACGTGCAGATTTCAGTCCTTAGTTAAACTTTTCAAACCCAACATTTGGATGCTAAATGCTTTTATAATTAATAAACCGTAGTTATATCAATGTGTCATTATTTGATCCAATATCTAAACCAGGGGAGCGCGAGTGACTTATTATTTACTAAATTACCATCAGTAAATCTGAGTATACTGTGCCAGTTCTTTTTTAATATTGCCTATTTTGGCTACTAACTTACTAACGATATAAACAACGAAATTATACGTATACTAATTTTTCAAGCCGTACTAATAATTAGAAATTTGGTGTTCTTTCCATGTAATGCATACCGTAACTTTCCTTTAAATTACACTAGAAATAGTTTAATCGCTGACATAATACAATCCCTTTTACACATTCCATAGTTATTTTCTACTTAAGGCAACTGTAGTTATACCGATCAATCGTCAGTGATAAGAAATTGTATCTAATTCAATTAGTTTGATGGACCCAAATTGTGTTGTTTATTGTGAAGTTTTTTACGAATCGATCGATCTCGTATTTTTAGTCTGTACTTAAACAGGGTTATTTGTAAAACACCAACAACCTCGCAGGAGTAGATTACTAACATCCTAAACAACAACATTCGTTCTATGACTTTTCCGAAAACCGTCAAAAAAAATCGACTCTCCATACAAATGTCCCGAACAGCTGATCGAGATTTGTATGAAAATTCGATATTTTTTCTGTTTTAAGAATATTCGTAGAATTAATGTTGTTGTTTATGATGTTAGTAATGTACTACTGCGAGTAGGGTTACCATATCTCAGGATTTTTGGACTTTGCTCAGGATTGCGGCCGGAAGAATTTCCAATAAAATTCAGTACATTTAATAAAAAGTACGTTTAATAGAAGAATAAATAAGCTTTCTATTATTTAATCAGTTCGCCCCTGCCGACTATCCCCTAACGTTATTCTCAAACTGCTACAAATCTCAGGATTTTTCAATGGATATCGGGCCTTTTCTCCGGACTTTTGATTTTTTCATCTGGTAACCCCTACCTGCGAGGTTGTTAGTGTTTTAAAAATAATCCTATATACTTATCTAGTATCTTGAGGTCCGGTTTGATTTCCGATAGAAATGGCGATTGGAACCAATTTAACTGCTAATGTAAAAGCATGGAAATATATCGTTACTGTGTTTTAGTTTAGACAGATAAATATCACAAAATTTACATAGGTACGATATACAATTTTGCTAGAGACCTAGGTACAAATAGAGAGCTTAACTTTATATAAGTGTTGACACATAAAAAAATTAAAACATTTAAAAAGTTAAGAAATGCTTGACTAGTTCTTTTTCTTTTTATGCTTTGGCGTAATCCACAAGGGATTTTGCCAAAGCATTTACATTACAGCAGTTACATTGCTGCTTTAGTTAAGTACCAATGTGACAACTATCTTACTTAAAGCAGCAATGTAAGTGCGCTTTCAAGCAACGATTTCAATCGAGAATTGTTAGCAACAGACTTACGTAATCAACTAGTTGGAGAACTACATTCGTGAAAAAATACGAGCTTCTAAAGTTAGGAAATGAAATAGTTATCGATTGTTGTCATAATGTCTTTTTAAATAGTTGTGAATGATCATAAAACAAATTAATGCTTTCCTCAAAATGAATTATGTATTTTCAAAATTAAGGTCTTCACAGCAGAGCGAGGAGTGCGACTGTGACGAAATATGAATCTCTTCAAATTCATCGTATCACGCGAATAAGAGCTTTAATCAAACGTTGATTAAGATTGGATTGGAACATTAATGAAATGAGTGATCTGAGAGTTTGGTTAAGACCGAATAGGGTTGGTTAAATTTTAAATAATAATTTTGTTCTGATGAAAATCTTCGCGTCCGATTTACCTCAGTGTCTCAAGACAAAAGTCTATGACCAGTGTGTGTTGCCATGCCAGTGATGACTACGGTAGTGAAACGTGGTCGCTAACTATGGGTCTCATAAGGAGGCTCAAGGTCACCCAGCGTGCGATAGAGAGAGCCATGCTCGGCGTTTCCCTGCGTGATCGAATCAGAAATGAGGAGATCCGCAGGAGAACTAAAGTAAGCGACGGAAAGGTTCTAGAATGGCGACCGCGCACCGGACGACGCTTTGTGGGTAGGCCCCCGACAAGGTGGACCGACAATTTAGTGAAGGTCGAGGGAAGCCGCTGGATGCGGGCAGCGCAGAACCGATTGTCGAGGAGATCCTTGGGGGAGGCCTATACCCAGCAGTGGGTGTCGTGCGGCTGATATGATGATGATGAACATGCACATGAACAATTTAGTCTAAATATAGTGTCTGTTGGCATGGCAGTTATGCATTTTATGGGCCTATAAGTACAAGTAAAGAGAATGTTATTTTTTTATATTCCAAGCTTATACTTGGTGACGTTATAAAGAAGGATCAAAGAATTAATCCGCAGTTGGCTATCGAAAAAACAAAATCACAACCTCATATTTCTGTGGTGACAAAAAATTATGTTTTCCGATGTTGGAACGATAAGCTTGTTAAACCTCTTATTATTTTTGTTGAGCGGGAATTGTGCGTTAAGGGGTGCGTGACAACCCTACAAGGGACGAGGTATGTAGGTCAACAACCGAAGGGTGCGCGTTCAGTAATTGGAGCCTTTATGAAAACCTTCGATTACTGAACGTCCGTAGCATTACTTAAATCAATAGAGATCCAGACTCGTTTGTTTTTTTTTTCACAAAAATCTAGTCAATGGCTCCCGAACGAAATCTTTTTCCTTCTTTGCGTAACCACTCACGGGCGACTTTTTTTAGCTGCGATAATTGCGGCGTTAATCGCAGCGATAATCGCCCGCAAAATGACAAGACAAAGGTTTTACTTAGCCAGCGACAAAAAAAAATGCACCGCGATTATCGCCGCGATTAACACCGCGTTTATCGCAGCTACAAAAAGTAGCTCGTGGGCGTTTACGTATAGAACTCCGTATGTTCTATTCTCAGCAACAAAAATCGCTCAGCGATTAGTAGCCCGTCAGCGGGGACGCTTTTTCTGTAACCGACGTTTTTCTTTTGTTTTTTATAAAGGCTGTTTTAGATAAAATCTGCACGATTAGTGAAATCTTCGTCATTATTTTATACATAGTGTAGGTACTATTTATTTTGAAATAAAGCAAACTGAAAAATCACTAAAGTATGATTGCAAACCTCATTTTCATATCGAATTATACCTTTTGTGGACAAAATAAGTTTGGGCTAAGTTACAACAAATTCATTCATCATACTGCTAACAAAAAAGAGTCACTATCAATATATTTTTTTTAATATTAAGAATACTATGATATTTTTTTACACGACTGCCCAAAAAGGAGTGTTCAGTTCACCCACCCACCCACCATAAGTTCTGAATGGCTCAACAGATTTGGATGTATGGGGTATCGTTAGAATCCTTACAGCGTTCCGAGTGACACTGGCTATGGAATGGACGGCACGACGCCATTTTCAAATGTGAAAAAAAAAAAATTACTTTTATTATTACAATATGTGCATCAAATGAAAGGCCATAATGAGCACATTTCAAAACTATATAATTTGTCACTAAAATGTGTGAAATAAAAATAAGTCAATGACACTTGTTATTTAACTTTTTTGTTCGTTTTTGGCAGGGCAGTCGTGTTTTTAATAAAAAAAATAATTCATTTATTTTTTCTGTTATATAGTGGTCTTTGAGCATCAGCCATTTTGAAATTCTCACTGCTGGGGCTCAGGCCTTTCAATATTCAAGCAATTAAAAAATATTTTAAATTGTAAAAGTGATGAGGGTCTCTATTGTGAAAAAAAAGAGGCAATTTCATTGAGAATTATTAATGTTTTATTACAAACTTACATATTTTCATCTCAAATAATTTGAGAAGTCTAGAAACAGTACGTAAAGATATTGCAAAAAAACGTTCCATCGGTAAGCAATATTGAAAACCTTAATCCTTTATACAAAAGCAATACAGCATTTCAAAATTTTAATATCGCAAGAAAAACTTGAAGAACCTAATGGAGTACGGACAAATCACGTTCTTCACAAAAAGGTACAGTTTTTTTAAAGTACCTACGCAAAAGGAAGCTCACAAAAGAATTGATTAATTTTCTCTGCTCCTCGACAAAGGGAATAAATCTCTTTGATAAATATTAACATTAAAGACGGGCCTACTAAATACATAATTTGGATAATTTTAATGTTCGAAAAAAGCAATTTCTTTAATTTTTTACCTCGTTATTGGAACTTTGTGTTATTTTTGTTATTTGTCGTCAGGTAAAAAGGATTTCGAATAACGTTTTACTGTCTCTTTCCCTTGAGTTAACCTATTTATGATTATATTAATTGCTTTCATTGAAAGAAAAAACATTATCCAAATACCTCAGCCTTAACTTTCATAAAGTTTCTTTATTGAAATTTATTTTGGGATGTCTGAATGCCTAGATTACTAACACACCGAGACGTGCTATGAAAATTTATTACTTTACATAATTATATCAATCATACGAGTAAAAATATTGATAAGTTAGCTAAGTGTTCAAACACTTCTACATAAAAGTTTTGTAATATTAGCATTCACGGTTGTTAAATAAAGTACTTAAGAAAAAGTTAGTATGAAAAATGCAACTTCTTGGAAATTCTCCAAACAAATCAGCAATTTCATTGGTAAAGAATGGAGACCTATTAGTTTTGTTTGTCACATGAAATCATAAAAAGCTCCATTATCAGGTACCTAACTCAACAGAGGCTGTCTCTGTAGATACAGGCTGTTGCTGCGGAGCAAACCCTGTACTGCAAAACTGCATAGTTAGGTACCTAATTAAAACACTTCCAACAACCAAGTGCCAAACAGAAAGGACTGAGCTCGTTAAATCTATTTTTTTCAGCTACCTAAACGGATACTGTACGAGGCAAGTATCTTGAAATTGAATCGGGTGGGGATTGCGCGGAACCACAGAATACATAATAGTACAAAGGCGGAACGCGTATTTTGGGCATGAGTAGCGGTGAAGTAGGCGGGCGGCCGGCGGAAGAGGGGCGCGCGCTATTGGTCGCTCACTCTTGTGAGCTCACACATGCTCACGCATGTGCCAGCTTCCGCATCCGTCGAAAAAATTTCAAGATATATGCCTCGTACTGTACCTTTCCTTTAATCTATTACTCAGGCCATTTCATGATGGAAACCGATAAAAATAGAAGTCAAATGTATTTAGTACTCCTGTTTTAATGTAATTAGGCTCTTCAGCGGCTCGTTAAATTTAAAGCTGCATTTTCCATTACCAGTCAATGAATATCAATTAAAGTTTACGACTTAAACTGCCATCCCACCGATATTTTAATGCTATTTGCATGTTGTGGCACCATTAACTTACGCCGCTATTAACTGGGCATAATTGAGTTTTGTTCGCTTCCGATGTTACAAATACATCGGCCTGTATCTCATATCGGTTTATGCAAAATGTGTTATTACAATATAATGGGTTTAAACAAAATGGCGGATGCGTTCGACATTTTGTTTTAGACTAAATAGACAGAATATTAATTATTGAACGTGCATATAGGCAGTAGGCGTAGTATTCATCTGGGGCGACACGTAAAGTAATCGACCCGGAGGAAATAAAAACTCTCATAAAATCGTAAGAAACTAGACTTAAAGAGTTACTTTAATAGGGTATTTGACAACATTGAAAATATACTACAAATTGTGGTCACCGTAACAGATATTGGCGTAAAAAAACATATTTAACTATTATTTAGCCTAAATTAAGTCTATTAATTGATTAATTTCACCTAGAAAAATGCAATAATTTTTGTATTTTTTTCTGTGGCGAAAACGCTCTAAGATGACTGATGTGATGACGTCACTTGCCTGTAAATAAATATGGCTTCAAGCGTTTGACACGACCATAGACTAAGGATCCGCGATTGATGGCTGTCAAATGGCTAAGGATATTACTATGTTTACAGGCTAGTGACGTCAACAAAGTCACGTGTCCAGCGCCATAGCGTTTTTGGCGCGGTTTAAAAATTTTAAACTTTAACACTGTTTTTTTTAATGAAATACATTGATTTTTCCTGAAATATCAATGTGGTGCGCTTATTACGTAATAAAGAATAATTTTAAATGGTTTTCCAAATTAGGTGGCGAATCACAATAGATCTTTTAGGTCGTAGTGACTACAGCTTTATTAGAGCTGCAGAGCTCCTAACACTAAAATAATAAATAATATAGGAAGTAAAGAAGTTTTGGGTGTGTTTTGTTTTGTTTGACTTTATGATTACTTATTATTTCATTGGTATGGACTTGTATGATATTCTTCATATTTGGGGCACCACTTTAAGTTTCAGTTTAAAAAAATCTACCTATACCTAATATAAAAAATTACCTATTATAAGTATTGCAATAATAAGTTTCTAATGAATGACGAATTGTTATATTGCAACTAATTTATATGTCAAATAAATGTTAATTTCCCTATAGGGATGACGACTAATAAATAAAATACTAATAAAATCGTAAACATATTAAACTTTTAGAGTAGCTTGTTCTTGGTTTTATACATTGCGTACTTAGAATTTGCGTATTATTTGTTTGATGACCCTTTAAAGTTGGTTGGACAAGTCCATTTAAAAAGTATACAATTTATTAAAATAAATAATACCTTTAATTAGTCCGTAAAATATATAGTCTAAGAAACCATTTTGATAAACACAATATTTAATATTAGCTGCCGAGCAAATTTCCTACGCGTTGCATACAAACTACCTAGGCGTGACGTCATAACTAGGTAGCCGTTAATATGGAGCGTTTTTGGCCAAGTCCGATTTGTGTGCATTTCAAACTGTGATATCTCGGGCAGTTTTCATGCTAGCGAAATAATTCTTTTACTTATGTTTCTTTTTTTGAGAGGTAATTTATGTAACGTAAAATAAAAAAAATATTCGTCATGCCTGAAAGGCAGGTTATGCGTTACTATTAATTATTGAATAAATACGTCAATATAAATGCGCACGCGATTTAGGCCTGACGTAAATTACCACGCGGCCTCTTCTAATTGATGTTTCGAACATAATTTGCCAATTTCATTTCATCACGTTGTCATTATGTTTTCCTACTCATTAATTTTGGATGGTGTGGCGATAATTACTGTTTTGAACGCAGATATAAACAAACATAATATTTTGAAAAGTAATTTGACTCAAATTCAGCCAACTAAATTCTTTTGGGACATCAGCTCATTAATTTTAATGGGGTTGAGTTGTGTAAATTATGTTTACCGAACTAATATAACTTGTTTACATACCGGAATAATTGCCCTGTCAAATAGATAATATTAAAATAAAAATACAGAAGGAATTGTCGAAGTAGCTCTATTCTTCTGTAGTTCTGCTATTCTTCTATCTTCTACGTATAATCTGTTTGAACCTATACAGGATTATTTGTAAAACACCAACAACCTTGCTGGAGTATTAACATTGTGATGGAAAATGACCTCACTTTAAATGTGGAGCTCATTTTTCAATGTTGACGACTCTGTATGAAATATACAGGGAGAAAAAAGCAGCCCTTGACGAGTTTCTTGCCGGTTCTTCTCGTTACAAGGTCTCGCGCTTAGGGTTTGCGAACCGATGGCGTAGCTTCTATGACATTCACAAGTGCTTGTAACAGCCTAGACTGAATAAATTATTTTAGAATTTTGAATTTTTGAATTTTGAATTAAGTGATGAGTACTTCTTAACCCGATCTAAATAACTTTAAGTTGAGCTAATGATTTTCAATATACTTATTTAACCTTTGTTAAGTGGTTGTTCTTAATAAATTTAGTTTAACCAAAAAAGCGACTTTAATGAAACATTCTGTTAGAATTTGACTTGTGACGCAATCCCGACTATTTGGCGCGAAGGTCTCTCGCAAAGGCTTTATTGATAGCGAGATTCCGGAGTTGAGGTCTCAGGATAATTATTCACGTCTCCCCCAAGCTTCTGTGGTGCTGCCAAAATCGGTACAACAAGAAAGATTCCTGCAACAAAACAACGTAATCCCGCTATTATTCAAATTCTTGGAATTCTATTTGTAGCTTTACTGTGACTTATGTAGGCATCTTCGAAGAGGTATTTTGTAAATGACTAAATTTTCCCAAGACCACAACTATGAGCGCTTTTGCCCACTGTAGTTTTAATGTTTTATTTGTAAACTTTTCCTGTAATGTATTTTGATTTGAGCATTATAGAGTTTTATCTATCTATCGATCAAATAATAAAGTTAACAGAAGTGCCACTCGGAACAAATAGCTGTTTTCCATGTACCTACGAACAACAAGCAATCTCGTACCAAACCGTCGTACTATAAACATCGTATTATAGTACTGTTGCAACTCCCTAGTACAACAAAACGATTAGAACAATCAAATTCTATCAAAAGATGGACTCAATGGATACAATGCTGTTTTTATACAATACTAGCGGCCGCCCGCGACTTCGTCTGCGTAGAAAGATTTTTTGCTATCCCACAGGAACAACTCATTTTTTCGGGATGAAAGGTACCCTATGTCCTTCTCTGTACCCCTAAGAACGTGTATGCAAAATTTCATGATGATCGGTTTAGTAGTTAAGACGTGAAGGCGTAACAAACAAACAAACAAATAAACAAACAAACGGAATTTCGCATTTATAATATTAGTAAGGATTAAATCATATATAAGGTCCTTCTTAAATAGTGCACATAATTTTAAGGAGTCAATGTACTCATGCATACAAACAACTTTTACTATGGGACCGTCACTGAAATCGCGAAAAAAAATCAGCTGTTCCATACATTTTGATCTATTCGATTTTAAATTTTCTATGGAACAGCTGATTTTTTTTTCGCGATTTCAATGATGGTCCCATAGTAAAAGTTGTTAGTATGCATGAGTACATTGACCCCTTAAAATTATGTGCACTACCTATTTAATAAGGACCTTATATGTACTGTAAAAAAATTGACTCTCGGTACCTCAATGATAAGAGCATTAGACCGGACATCCAAAAGTCGTGAGTTCGATTCCCGTCCAAAATATATTCTGATGCGAGTTGATTTTTTGTAGTAAGTATAATATTATGTAAGGGTGTGTCCCCACTTAGGTTCGCGAACCTCGCGCTCCGCAAACATCTGTTGCAGGTTCGCGGAGCGCAATGTGGACGCGCGGAGCGCGGAGCAGACGTCCGCGCTCCGCGCTCCGCGAACCGCGCTCCGCGAACCACGCTCCGCGCTCCGCGCTCCGCGAACCACCCTCCGCGCTCCGTTCCCATGATCAAATAAGCTTTATTCATATAAACTTAATTATAAAGTACCTTTGTCTCCACAGTACTATTATTGTGTAATTAATAATGAGTGGCTAAGAAGGAGTAAAACTTTGAATAGACAATCATGCTTATGTACAGTCAGTAGCACGTCAGGTTGAACAAAGTGTCAAAAATTTTCAATTTATTTTGAACCTTGTCTTCGCAATGAGGGCTTTTCAAAATGACAAAAAACTGTAGGCTCGATAGATGGCGTTGATAAAAATGTGTGTCAATGTATTTTTTTTACTAAGCTTCTCTTTCCATTAACGCCATCTGGTGTGGCAAATCGGGACCCTATTTCTAAGACTCCGCTGTCCGTCTGTCTGTCTGTCTGTCGGTCTGTCTGTCTGTCACCAGGCTGTATCTCATGAACCATGATAGCTAGACAGTTGAAATTTTCACAGATGATGTATTTCTGTTGCCGCCATAACAACAAATACAAAAACAGAATAAAATTAATATTTAAGGGGGGCTCCCATACAACAAACATGTTTTTTGCCGCTTTTTGGTACGGAACACTTCGTGCGCGAGTCCGACTCGCACTTGGCCGGTTTTTTAACTCACTCTAATGTTCGAAACGACCAAGAACTTTAAATGTCATTAATAGTACAAAGTCTTCATTTTCCATTTGGAATACGAATAATTGAAACTTTCCTTTATTTTGAATCAAATAAAATCCGTTTTTTGAGGATCTACTATGATCATTTTAAAAATTAAAATTACGCTCTAATGTTTGGAACGCCGCCGTTAGAGCGTTTGGTTGCACTCGGAGCGTAGGTTCGGAACGCAACCCTGCCGCGCTCCGCGCTCCGCGAACCGCGCTCCGCGAACCGCGCTCCGCGAACCGCGCTCCGCGAACCGCGCTCCGCGAACCGCGCTCCGCAGTGTGGCCAGATTAAAGTTTACGAAAATAACGAAGCACCTCAAAAAAATACTGAAACATACCAAGTTGCACATGGAAAATAAACCGATAAAAATACTGATTTTCAAAACAGGTTTTATTCATTTATCATCACAATGAATGTTTAAATTATATTTTAACATTCTATTCGAAGGCAAAACTAAACATATTTTACGGATGGATGCGCCAAGTACAATAAAAACAAAAAAAAAAACACGTTCTACTTATATAACGATCCAAAGGTAAGGGCAAACTACTTTAGGGAAATTCCCGAATTAGCGAAAGAAATATATTCATTATAATATTATAATATATTCAGTATTAAAATACTGAATCTGGCCATACTGGCGCTCCGCGCTCCGTGTTCGCGTGTTCGCATCGGATCCCAAATATGGAGCGCGCTCCGAGGTTCGCGGAGCGCGGAGCGCGGAGGTTCGCGAACCTAAGTGGGGACACACCATAATACAAAAACAGAACGTATGATACTGGTATAGTATACTTCTATTAAAATCTAAATAGACACAATATACGGCGAGAGCGAGCGGCGCGATAAAAAAATGGTGAAAACTCTAATTTGAAAAATAGTATCAAATTATGAGCGACATTTACGCTGGCTTGCTGTACCAAGCGAGTTTCGCGATATTATTATGTGTATTCTGTGGTTTCGCGTCGATAATCTAATAATACGTAACACTAGTAGCACTTAGGGCACTAATAAAGTAATTACTAGAACATTGTTTTACGAAATATTGTTACAGCAAAACATTATTGCTCAACATAATATCTACCTTTCTGCAAGCTTTTCATTAATCTTTTATTTTTACTTTATAAAACCTAAGACGTGAAAGTGAAATAATTGTATTATTATTATTACACAATAGGATTTTGTGAAATTATCTACATTGGTAATAATTTCATTAATCTCATTATGATGAGTAACATATTTAACTTTTGAATGGACTACGGATTCGAGTGAAGATTCTTCATTATTCCAAACGTAATTAAAAAGCACTCGTCTGAAAGACTTCAGAATGGAATACGCAGTCGCTATGAAAAGCTAATTAACGATATCTATTCAGAGCATTATGAGTCTACGATGAAGGAAGTTGAAATATGAATAATACTCGGGACTGAGTCGGTAGATAATTATATCTATCCATAAAAGCGTGCAGATGAGTCTCGCCGAACCTTTTTAATTACAGTGCAAGGTTGTTAATTTTTGGACTAAGATGTTTGATTATTATGAAAGATTGGCGTTGCTGTTTGATTTTCGTGACTTAATAACACCCGCTTTTGATCCTGCTTTTTGTCTTCCTACAGCCTCTTTATCTGCTACGTATTCTTTATAAACTTCACTTTGTACAACCTCTTCACCATCAGTAGTAAATCCTATTGCTGTATTATTTGTCGCCATTTGTTCTGGCTACGCCGACACAATACGAGGGTGGTTTGATAAGTCCATGACTTTGAAAAAAGAAATCCTTTTTTTTTTCATAATTTGTATCTTAAAAAGAAACTCATTAGGAATCTTTAAGGCCAAGCCACACAACGGGCGTGGCGTGACGGGACGGGACAGCGACGCGACGCTGAGCAGTTGTAATGTACTAGATACTATGGACGACGTCACGCAGGCCGGCGTGGCGCGACGTGTCGCGTCCCGTCGCGCCACGCCGGCCTGTGTGACGTCGTCCATAGTATCTAGTACATTACAACTGCTACAACTTTCCTTAGTGATCCTGTCGACCCTCTCGGCGGCACTCATGACATCAAAACTCATCGAATGAAGATGCGAATCCTTCCTTTTCTCTAAATTTAGCCCACTAAGATATTTTCTCTTACCAAACATGAATAAATGTCTTGGTGGGCAGATTTTCATCAAGTCAAAAGGTGGTGTCTGAAATGGGCCGTCATTTCAATTACCACAGTTTTCAGGCGATAAAAGAAAAAAAATGGGTTAAAGAGGTAGGAACTTCGTTGGACTAAATACGCAGAGTTACAAAAAGATTATGTACAGAAGTAAAACAAAATATGTCGAAGTTAAGTGTTTCTTCATTACAAAGTCATGGACTTATCAAACCACCCACATTTAATGCAGGAAGATTTAAAGATGTCACTACCACAGTGACGTGAGTAATTACAGGCGAGGCTCGGTTCTGCAGATTCTTGCTATCAATAAGGCCCGAGGCGGTCGAGCCCTCCCCACCACTCCATCGCCGGATTACTGCGGATGCTTGCGGCACGGTGCGACGTTTAGATTTAGATTCCGATCTTTACCGTAATCGCCCGCCTCCGTCTCATTAATCTGGGATTTGGGAACTCACGTGAACGCGTTGAATGGATATTGATTGTTTTACAAGAAACTTGCTCGGTTTTCGGAAGTCAACTTCTCCAATATTTATTTTTAGGCGGGAAACTTTCTGAAAACTCTCTGAAACTGACATCAGCCCCCTGATTTTGTAACTTTGTTGCAATCAAATCTGAGAGAAATCACAGTTACATTGCTGTTTTAGTAAGAACCAATGTGACAACTATCTTTCTTAAAGCAGCAATGTAACTGCGGTTTCAATTGAGAATTGTTAGCAACAGAATTACGTAATCAGGGGGCAGGGGCGTTTCCTCGAAATAGTAAAATTACCAATAATTACTTATTAGTTTGAACGTCAAATTCCCAAACATTATTAACTTTGATGATTGTGTTCTATTATCCCCAAGGCAATATTACTTTGATTGTTTATCTAAATAGATATCCACTTATTTTTTATTCGGTTTGAAAATAAACTTGTTTTTAGGGTAAGTTAGACATCACCTTTGCTTTAGGTATTATGTAAGAATTAAGGGTCCAATATAATTGTAGTGTGTCTTGTGTAATCTAAGGATTAAGACGCGTACTCTGCCGGTGAGCGCCATCAATAAGCCGGGTGATCCGACCTTAGCCGATCTAAATGAAGTATTTTCCTAAGATGGAGAGATAGTAGCTAAACAGAGCATTCACGTGAGATTTTGATGAGGCGAACTGGCAAAGTCTACACAAGGGAAGCTGAGGATTTTGGGAAAGGGTGAATTAATTTGGCTATAAATTACAAAAAAAATTGCGAGTATAATTTTTAGTATTTAAAATGGTATCTTATTCTTTGAGACTAAAAAAACATGAATAAGAATGAGTTAAACAAATTAAAATATGAACTTAGCATTAAAATAAACTTTAACCAGATTACTGTTAAAGTACCTCTACGAATCAGGGGGGTTACTTTCGAAACACGGAGATCGAATTGGTATCGAATAAACGTCAAAAACCTGTTATTTTAGTACATTGAAAATAGTTGCCATGGTTTCCATTGTACTGTTTTGACATTTATTCGATACCAATTCGATCTCAGAACCTCGTTCGTGTTCGAAAGTAACCCCCCTGTACAGTCACGAGCAATAATATCTATATACACAATTTAGAACTATGTTATATTTAATCAATATATCTCAATGTGATAATGTTATACCTAGGTTATTCAAAACGTAATGTGATAAAGTTCTATGATGTGTACGTCTTATTGCTCGTGACTGTACATAGGCCGTGTTCGCGGTAGCAATCAAAAGTTTAGATCTGGTGAAACCACAGAGTATAGTCACGTCATAAAATATGTACCTATTTAGTTTAGATTTTTGTTGTCATTGATTTCGTATCAAAAAAGCTTTAGAGTGGCAAAGTTAAACTGTATAGGTACTTACATAATTTAAAGGGTTCCCTATGTATTTGCATAAAATTTTAAGGCACAATATGTCATAGCATAATATGATTTCGCCGAATGATATTTACGCATAATATTATTTAGTCATAACAGCTTATGCATAATTTTTTTAAGCATAACTACTTTAAGCATAATCATGTTTAAGCATAATATTTTTAAGCATAAATTTAAACACGCATAATGTTATTTACGCATATTTTTATAAACAAAAAAATCACGACGTTTAAAATCACGAAAGAACATTTTACCTAAAATACAAAATCCCGAAGCTTAAAAAACCGAAGGTTAATTGAGGGTTACATGCCAGCAGTTCGGTTCTGGCACTTCGCCGGCCGCTGCCGCGGCACGCTCGCTTCGCTCGCTCGGCTCGTGCGTTTTTGGTCGCAATGGAACCTTACCTCCTCCTCACTCGCTACGCTCGCTCTTCGTCGCACCTAATAGACCTAAACAGATTTTCGGGATTTTTAACTATCGGCATTTTAACTTTCAGGGTTTCGAACTATCATCAGTCATTTAATAATCGATCTTTCAAGTTTCGGTCTATTGGATATCGACATTAAGGATTTTCTGTATTTTAAAAATAGGTGTTTTATTAGTCGATATTTAGGTCGTATGTGTTATGAGTTTTTGGCATTTTAATACAAAACCTACCCCTTTTGCATGAAAATAAATGAGTACGTAAAAATATTTATTCTTATTGTTTTTTAATTTTATGTCTAAATAATATTAGGCGAATAGACAATATGCCTAATAACATTATGCGAAAACAAATTATTCTAAATGATAATTATGCTAATATAAATAGTATGCCAAAAAACAATTATGCAAAAGTATTATTATGACAAAAAAGATTATGCCAAATCTGTTATGCCAAATCAAATTAGGTATAAAACAATTATGCGAAAACAAGGGATCCCAATTTAAAGACGTGAGACGCTTATAAGCCTCCTTATAACTTTGCTTGTTTTTATGAATAAGGCGGTTACAATTTAAAATTATAAAGTCTCTTACTAAAAGGCTTTGCGTTTGACAGTTAATAGATTGCTCGATTCCAACCTGCTACTTCAGGAATTGGTTTAATAACGTAAGTATAGGACAGCGTAGTATAATAATGATTGAAACTCTTTTTGTACTTTGAAAATTATAAGTTCATATTTAACTCTTGGCTACTTTTTTGTGTTTTCAACAGAGTAAGTCTTGCCCATTGCCTTATTTGTAGTCCAGTAAACGAAAAGGTATAGAGGGAAATGATTGGAACACAACTTTTGACTTCGTAAATTTGTTTGGACCAGTTAGGAGGTGAACATATCAAAAGTCCCCACTCGTAGCTACTATGCTGGGGGGTGGGGGGAGGGGGTTATAAAATTCTCATTTTTTGGTTTTTCACTTTTATCTCGGAAACTAACGTTCTAGCGACATGAGACTTTATACAAAATAAAAGTTGATTTTTTCTACAAGTTTTAGCCAGTAAAATTTTTCGATATCTTGTATAGTTCCTTCGAACCCGCCCCGTCCCCCCTCCCCCAGCATAGGGGCTACGGGAACTACGGGGAACTTTGATATTTCACCTATCTGGTCTAAACAAAGTTACGAAGTCAAAAATTGTGTTCCAAGCATTTCCTTCTATTCATTTTTTTGAGCATTCTTTGCTTGAACTATTGGAACTTCACCAAGAAAATGTAACGGACAACAGCATCGAAATCGCATTTAGCGTTGACACAAGTTGGAAATTCGAACGTCGATTTATGTATAGAGCTGTGTAGAGTCCGTTCCAAAACCACAACAAACACGTTCAGAGGATCCCGCCGGGCGATAAAGTTTGTTGACAATGACTGATTTTGCGAGTGGCCAGCCCGCGTGCCTTCTGCGCGAAATGTGCAATTTTCGAACGTGCCTCGGAAAAGGACGCCTCCGCCTTTCCATATTGTAACTCAATTTTGAGGCTGACACAATGCCCCGCGCGACCCACTTTAACTTCGTCTGGGCGGGCATTCCGACGTAAAACACTTCGCGCTGCCTTTGAAGAAAGGACTGTAATAATGTAGGTATGTCACTGTTCCCATTCTTATCGGACGAATGCAAGGAGTAGAAAAATTGAAATCTGAGGGCATATAACAAAAAAAGCATCGCGATAAGGGCCTTCTTTTCACTTGATACCGATGTTCGTCCTACTCCACTGACATTGACCATTGATTCCAGTGACATTGTTAACTCATTTAGGAGATTCAAAATCGAGTTAAATCTATCGGGTTATTGCCTGAGGATCTCATTCCCCGAGGATAATGTCCCGAAGGATCTCGAATTAGTACATGAAGTACATGAAAGTATATGAAGATAAAAAAAATTACATGAAGATAAAAACAATTCAAGATCCTCCGGGACATGATCCTCGGGGAATGAGATCCTCAGGGAATAATCCAATCTATCAACGAACATGGTTCGACTATCGTGATTCTTTTTTGTAATAGGCCCTTTGATATATTATGATAGAGATGATAGTTAATTAAATATGCGACATGTCAATAATGTACCTACAATACAAAAGAAGGTCATATATTCAAGCACATTGTCTCCCCCGAAGCCATTGCGTTATCCTCGAACAACGTTTCAGAAATTCCATTTGTATTAAGGGTAGTCCAAAGGCTCACAGATTAATTACGATAGTATAATACTGTGTGGATGTCTATTACCAAGATTGATGGGCCGGCTACGAGTGGCTGGACTATTCATTACCTGAAACAAAATAGAACAAGGATTAACTATCTGTTTTTGTGTCATAAGGTCATTGACACGTAATGCGCATAATAATATATTTGTATTACAAAAGGCACGTCTTTATATAATAAATGAACTAAACGCTTATCAGGTATGATGATGAACTTTCAAATAATCTCCTCTATTTTTTAGATTTCGCTACATATTTTATTAATGAGTAAACAACTACGATTCTTCTTCTAGAAATCTCTAATCTCTTGCCGTCATCATAGTCTAGCTCTAGAGTCTAGACTTTAGAATCTAGCTAGATGATGAAGACATAGATGCTTTTAGGGTTTGTATTCTAATGGCAAGAAATGGAACCCTAAGGCGATTCTCACACTGCTGGCGCGCGCCGTCGCGGAGCGCGGTTTGGCGTTTCACGCGCGCGGCGACGGCGCAGCGCGGCGCCTATTCGGGCGGTTTTCGACGCGCCTCCGCTCCGATCGGCGTCAGACGACGGCCCCGCGCTTACGTACAAAAACCGGCACGATACTATGGAGCTCAGTGTGTTGTACCCCGCGATTTCCGCGCCTGCTGGCGCGCGACTCCGCGTGCCGCCGGCGGCACGCGGCGTCACGCGCTCCCGCGCCTCGGCGCGGCCTCAGTGTGTGGGACCAAGCGGTTTTCTATACAAATTGATGTACTTGCATACAAAGTAAAACACGCGCGCGGGAGCCCCGCGACCGCGCGCGTTGCCAGTGTGAGAACCGTCTTATTGATTCGCCATGTCTGTCTATTCGTCCGTATGTCAGCCACTTTATTCCGAAACTACTAGGATAGGATTACACTGTTGAAACTTAGTAGGTTAGGTACTTAGATGTATTCTTTAAACCGCTTTACGATCTTAAAAAAAAAGATTAAAAGGGGCTCTCCATACACGATACTAAAATTAATAAAAAAAATTTTTTTCGTTTAATTGAGTACCTCCCTCCTTTTGAAGTCGGTAAAAAGGGCGCGTGGTCCGACACGCACTTGGTCGGTTTTTTGAAGTGAAAACTTCTTTAGCGGCGTTGTACGCTTTTTTTGTAATGGGAAAAAAATGCTAAACTCGCGTCAGTGAGAATCTCGTGACCCTGATCGAAAATTCGTAAGACGGATGTGACGGATGGAGAGTAGACAGCTGGCGGCAGAAGTATCCCCCTCTCTTTCTACGGGGCGTGGTGAAAATGGCGGCGCGACATTTCAAGACGAAAACGCGCTAATTTTGAAAGTGGAACTAATAGCATCCCTGCTATTAGTTCCACTTTCAAAATTACCGCGTGAAATCATAGACTTATTTATACTCTGTGACTATAAGTTTAAATCGTAGAATGTTTGCATGTAGAAATTAAAACGGCCACTGGCACGAAATCTTTAGAATTTTTCTCTATTTACAAACTGATTGAATTGTGTGACTGTATAGTAATAGAAAAGAAATAATTTTAATCCTTTGCCGCTAATTCCAAAATATCAAAAATGCACAACCATAAACATAGAAAAATTTTCTTTGCGCTCAAGAAGACCAACAAAGCGTGGAAAAGAGAAGTTAACATCATACGGACACGGTCTATGTAAAAAAGAGACAAAGGATCAAGTGACATGTGCCAACATTTTTTACAGTAAGAGCCCCTAGCGTCCCGCTTAGCAATGAGCAATCTCAATTTGTTTAAAATATTTTTTAATCTTAATTAAAATTTAAAATAAAGGTATCGTGGAGCTATGGTGTCTTCTGCTCTAAGTAATTGTGATGTGACAAAAAGAAACAATCCAAGTAATCACACTTTTCAAAGGTAAATAAGATATTGCCACACATTTCTCTAAAACCAAATTTCGCTACATTTATTCGTTTATCGACAAAGAAAACAGTATGGAACATAGTTTATTAACTTTCTTTGCCATATATAGTAATATTTTATGAATCTAAGTCATATTTTACGTATCTCATATAAAATGTATTGATTCGTTTTCGGATCACCAGCTGACTTTATTAACTTTGTTGTTCTTTGACATTCTATTTCTATGTGCACAACGTTAATATTCAAGTTTTCACTTCTGCCGGCACTCCCGGAGTGCAACCCGAATTTTATTTCAAAGAACGATGACTTTTAGGAGAAAAATAAAATTTTTGTCCAGCTGTTTCTAGTAAGGAGTCTGACTTTTGCATCAAAAGTAGGGCTAGAAATAGTAGTCGGTCTGTGAAAAACTTGCTTGGCACAGAGCGCCTTGGCTCGCCTACCTATTTTATTGTGATTCGGCGCCAACAACCGAGAGATTTACCCCGTCTGTGTTTTAATGGCGCACCCCGTATATTAATAGCTACGAATGTTGTGGCCGGATAATGTTTTTGGTGGTTAACGAGCGAATCGTGACGTAGATAAATCTAGACTTTTCAGGTTTCGGTAACGTAAGCTGTCTTTTGTTCGCCAGTTATAATGGATAATCACAATATTATCAAATGGTAGCTGTTCTTTTAATGTTAACATATTAACTGTAAGCAGAATGCTCAGATTATGTAGTTAAGTAATAAAATTGGATCCATTATTGATATCAGGGGTCCGATCGCGGTAATTTTGAACGAAAAACATCAAAATTCCTTTGCCCAGCTGTTTCCAGTAATACAATGTCAGTTTCTTTACCTACTCTTAAAAATCTCTTATATAAAAGTGAAAGGGTAACTGACATATCAACGCCCAGTCCAAATCACTAGACCTAGAGTTCAGATAAATTTTGTTCATAGATACTTTACACTGTGTAAGCATCTACTAAGAAAGGACCACTGGACCTAGAGACATTAAATTTTGCTCCTAGATACTTTATACAGAGTAAATACCCACTAAGAAAGGATTTTTGGAAATTTCATTCATAAAGGAGTGAAATGGGGGTTCAAAGTTTGTATGCAAAAAAAATAGACTTTTCGACCTGAAACTTCGTAGGAGTACTTTTTAAAACAAATAAACAAACATGTGTTTCCTGGTTTTCCGAAACTTGATCTCGGTGAATGGGGTAAAAAAGCCCAAAATTGATATGGGTGTCGTTATTCGAGGTTTAATGGAATTTTGATTGCGATAATGGCATTTATTTTAAATTCCAACATGGTAGACATTATTCAACCCCTGAAGGGATGAAAAAGGGGTTGAAACTTTGTGTGAAAAAAAATATAAAAAAGACAATCCGACTTGAAACTTTATATGAGTACTTTTGTTAACAAATAAGCCAACACATATTTCGTGATTTCAGATGATCAATCCTTTAAGGGGTAAATTAGGTAAAAAAGCCTAAAATCGATAAAGATGTCGTTATTGAGGTTTTATAGGATGTTAATTGCGAAAATAAGCGACCCACTAATAACTTACTGTTAGAAATGGAAAAATAAAGAAAAACGTCGTTCGTGTTAAGCAGCAAAATGTGTGCACTTTTATTTTTCTTTGTTTTGTGTTCATAACTCAAAAGATAACACAGAAAATGAACAAAAAGCGCAGTTAAACCGCTGTATTTGTATGGTGTATTTTTTAATCCATCCACCCGGGTGCACCGCACGCTAAAAGTTATTTCCTTTCATCGCAAAATAGGTGTATTCGCTCGGAGGACCATAAATTCCAAACATACGCCCCGGTCTCTAATACAACTGAAGTTAGAGCGGTTTAAACAGAACCACCGTTTTTAACATTTCGATGATTAAAATCGTATCGTTACAGTATCATCCAGTATTGATAATAATGTTATAAATGATTGATTTTAGATTTCTATCTAATGCCATTATTGGTTTACAGAGCGTCCAATAATTTACCTCATTGTTTAATATATATCTATAATATTCGACCTCTGGTACTATCTGAGTGTGTTTCTAATGAATCTGTTAATATTTGGTACAGTTTCAGAATCGACAAGTTTTAAGGCTCGAGAAGCAACGAGAAAATCAATGCTTCCCACCTCATTCTTAAACGCAATTTTAGAAGGAGGCCATTGTGCAAATTTGTTTACTTTCAATAAACTTGTCGGGAATTTTTGAGAACAAAAGCAAAGTTTCGAGTCAGGCGAAACATCTAAGTAGGTTCCAGAGTCGCTTCAGTCTCGTCTTATATAAAGTTGGCACTCCTAGAGCTGCTGTCTTGGTGCCCGTCTATTGTATCTGCGTCATGTTTTAAAGATTATGCTCCAACTGAAGCAGCAAGCATCATGTTGTAGCATCAAAGACTTTTTGTATGCTCCTTTGCTCAACTTGTCTGATATGTTCAAGATATACGATGGCGTATTGTGTTTCCTTCTCAGTGATTTGGATAGATAGTGTTATCGGGTTGTTCACTGAATACTAAAGACTGCTAAGCTACTACTTTTGAGAATGCTGATAGACTGATTTTCTTGAAATTAAATGTATAAATACTATGGAATTTACAATAAATCAACCCAGAATTCTGGTACTTCTTCTCTAGACCACTTAAACAAGTGTTTTATTCAATATTTGTAAGCACACCGACTGCTTTAATAAGAGTTTATACTCTCTAATGCTCAGGCACACGTATTACTTCTTGGTCCATCCAGTCTTTTTATCTACCTGCTCTATTTCTCGAAATTTTAAGTTACAATATTTGTCTCATCAGTTATTGATGACTGCACTAGCAGTTCAAGTATGACTGTACTTACAAATTTCTTAAGGATACATTTCAACGTCATCTCATCAGACCAATCAATTAGAGATCCAAACTCTCATTTCTTACTTAAAGTCATTACTTCCCAACGTTTTCTTTGCTACTCTGCTATCTGCATAGAAGTTGGAACTTTTTCCCGGAACAAACACATTAAAGGGCCTTGCCTCAGTCGGGGCCTGAAGGTGCGATAAACTTGCTGACATTGATTTATGTCCCCGTCGGTTGTTCCGGTACGGTTGTCCCCTCAACTCATCTAGGCACTGCCCAAGATAACAACTAGATTACAAATTGTGCTTTCAGAGTATTGCGAAACAAATGAATTAATACATGTTGTGTTGACCAACTTTAAATTTGGTGGATGTAAATTGGAACTACTTAAGAATAAAATAAAATATTTGAATAATGAAAGATAATGAACCGTGGTTGTATGAAATAAACCATACAAACATGGGCGTAGGAAGTAAATATTGTAACTATTTTTTTTTTTTTTTTTTTTTAATCTAATTTTTTAAAGGACTTTTATCTTACAAGATATGCCAGTCCTATCGTATCCTAAACATGCTAACTACATACTAAAATAATATCTTACAACAGATCACAAGTTTCATTGCGTGATTGCGAGGGCATCGATCACCGATGACTGACCATATCACAAATGTATTTTGCTGAACTAGAGGTTGGTTCACTAAGTAAACTCTGAAAGATGCCTAAATCTAATTTGTTTATATTCAGAGCAGTCATTAGCGTTCGACGCTCTCTCACGTTTTTAACACACTCCGACAACAAATGCTGAACATCGTCGATTGTTCCGCAATCGTCACAATTAGGTGAATCTACTTTTTTCATCATGAAAGCGAAATTGTTTGTCGGATAGTGTCCACATCTAAGTCTATGCATAATTACAACATGTTGTCTACTTAAACTACAGTTACTGCACCATGGGATTCGAAGAGGCTCACACTGAATAGTTTTGTACCAAATACCTTTGTATTTAGAGCGTTCATTAAAATATTCCTTCCAATTGTTGTAAACAATACTTTTATATTTTGGAAGTGCATCGGTATAATACTGTGTGGTGTTGTACATGTTTCCTTCTAAAGCCGCTGCCTTCGCTAACCTATCCGCCTCTTCGTTTCCACTTAACCCAAAGTGAGATGGAACCCATTGAAGTCTAAGGCATCTATTGCTATTATGACATTCATGAAGCTTTGCGAGGATGCTGTAAGCTATCGATACACCTCTGAAACCAGAGGCGCATCGAGCTATATGCTGCAAAGCACTTTGACTATCTGAGAAGATGACGCATTTAGACAAACCTTTTTCCATCGCATATAAAATTGCTTCAAGTATAGCTATAAGTTCTATGGACATTATAGAAATATTTGTTTCAACTTTAAGACCCGCTTTATACTGTGGGTTTGGACAATAAAACGCTGCACCTTTACCATTTTCTGACTTGGAACCGTCTGTGTAAATTTTATGCCATCCTCTATATTTTTTATCAAGTTCGATTAGTATGTCAAATTTAATGGATATATTATTTGTATTTAATTTTTTCGCACCTTTGATGCTTTCTAAGTTAATATTAATTGTATCTAAAATATTTATATAAGTAACCCAAACGTTTAATTGAAACATACACAACGGATATGTTGCGTGAATATTACTTTCAGCTTTAGTTGTATTAAAGGTAGTTATTAATAACGGCTTTTTCTTTTTGTTCCAATAACTTTTTGTACATTCTTCACTTAATTTACAAAATAATTCTACTGTGCTGTTATTTTTCCAAGATTGTGCTTTAAGGCAATATTTGTAAGCTAGATACTGTCGCCTCAAAAACAAAGGTGGAACGCAAACCTCGCTTTCCATGACGTGTATTGGCGAGCTTCTTATGAAACCTCCCACAATTCTGAGAGCCTGATTTTGTAACTTGTCTAATTTTGAGAGGTGAGTTTTGGCACTACTGTCATATAGAAAGCACCCATAGTCTAATCTGCTTCTCACCAATGAAATATATAGGGCTCTTAAATGCTTAGGATGTACACCCCAGCCTGAACCCGCAAGCACTTTTAATATATTTAGGATCTTTTGCGCCTTTTCAAAAATTTCATTGATATGTTTTCTCCATAAAAGAGACCTATCTAGCCATAACCCTAAATATTTAATACATTCCGAAGCTAGAATACATTGATCCTGTATACTCAATTTAATGTGTTGTTGCCTGCGCCCTCTACTAAACAAGCAGTACTTTGACTTATTAGAAGAGAGTTCAAGCCCAATTTCCTGTAAAATAGCAACCATCAAATTAATACTACTTTGCATGCGTGTCTCCAAGTCATCTAGATTTTTATGCCTAACATAGAAGACAAAGTCGTCCGCATATTGACTGACATAAACTTGTTGAATCTCCCGACAAACTTTGGCAGTTACAATATTAAATAGAAGTGGGGATATGGGATCTCCCTGAGCTAAACCTTTACTAGTGCATCTTTCAATAGTTTCCCCTCCAAATACTTTTATTTGTAACCGTCTGAAGCTCAAAAAAGTCCACAAATATTTACAAATTAATGTTCCAACTTGCAGTTTGTCGAGAATTTCAACCAATTTACTTATTAAAACATTGTTGTAAGCATTTTCAACATCTAAGAAACAGGCCAAAGTAGGTTCATTAGCGGATAGGCCTATTTGTATGTAAGTAACGAGGCGTACAAGTGAGTCCATACAAGAGTGTGCTTTTCGGAACCCCGTGGAATTACTAGATATAATGTTATTTTTTTCCATGTACCATTCCAATCGTTTTGCAATCATTAAGTGTAACAATTTACAAATGCAAGAAATCAGGGAAATAGGCCTCAACTTTATTTCAGCATTATGACCAACGCTCCCCGACTTAGGTATTGGCACTATTTTGATTGTCTGCCACTGTTTAGGAACAACTCCCCCACGAAAAATATCGTTAAACAAAGATAGTAGAAAGTATAGGGCATTTTCTGGTAAATTCGATATCATGGAGTACGTGATATTGTCGTCCCCGGGAGCGGTATCTTTCTTTTTAAGACAATTTTTAAGTTCTTGTAAAGTAAACTCTGACTCAAGTATTGAATTTTTCGAAGTAAAACATGGCATACTTTCTAAAACTGTATCTGGTGTTAGTGAACGCAATAGTTCTAGGAGTTTATTGTAACTATAAAATCAAGTTGTCATCTCAATAATATTAGAAACTCTAATTAAATACATTCGCCATTCAATGGCATATTGGTTTTGAACTATCCAAAAAAATATCATGTAAATAGAGGTATTCTTAAATAAAAGTATGGTTTGAACAGACAATGCCATTCTTAATACCTATGTAAAAATACATTTTGTCCTTGAAGCGCGGACTTATTTAAAAACACAATTAAAAAGTATCAGCTACCTGCCTGCCTACCGAATATCATTACTGATGAACTCAATAGTATAATAGCATTGTTTTTTTATTTACTATTTGCGCAAACCTTACTATATTAACCAAGGACTTTCGGTTAAGGCAAAACTGCTTGAACAAAATAATCGATATAAAAGTTTTGTCTAACTCTACACTTATATTATCTTATACATTTTCACTAATTTATACAACGTGTTACTCAAAACCCCTAAAGCCCAATATGGTTGATATAGGGACCATCAAAATGAACAACTTTTACGATGGGACCAACTCTGAAATCGCAAAAACAGCTGTTTCATACAAAAATTAATAAAGAAAATTTCAAAATGTACCCGATGTAGCCGATTTTTTGGCGATTTCGGAGTTAGTCCCATAATAAAATAAGCTTGAAAATTTTATAGAATATCCAACTCATTAAATTTGTTCAGTTTGATGGTCCCTATCAACCATAATATTCAGTTTTAGGGGTTTTTAGTAACACGTTGTAAATGTAAAAATGTGTTTGTTTGTTTTTTACTCTTCACGTCTACTATACCTATCTACTCAACCGATTGTCATATATAGAAAAGGAAATAGAGTACTTTTCATGCAGGAAAAACTACTGTTTCCGAGGGATAAAAATAAAAAATCGGGCTGCACTCCGGGAGTGCCGGCAGAAGTGAAAACTTTGAATATTAACGTTGTGCACTTTTGATATTTTGGAATGGTTAGGGAATATTTTTGCACGAATTGCCGTCTTACGAATTTACTCTGCATTTGAATTTACGAATACAGAACAGCATTGTATACGAAAGTCTTATCCAGAGCTTGACAGAAAATCTAGAGTTTTGACATTGAATTAAAAAATTAGCGCGTTGATGACGTGACACTAGTCTTTACGTCTTGAAATGACGCGCCGCCATTTTCGCCGCACCCCGTAGAAAGAGAGGGGGATACTTCCGCCGGCTGTCTACTCTCCATCCATCACATCCGTCTTACGAATTTTCGATCAGGGTCACGTGATCCTGACTGACGCGAGATTAACATTTTTCCCCATTACAAAAAAGCGTATAACGCCGCTAAAGAAGTTTTCACTTCAAAAATGGTCACGCAGACGAAATCGCAGGCGGCCGCTGGTTTATTATAATTACGATATTTATCTCTCAAAATGCTAAGTGTTATATAGGAATAAGACTATTTTGCCTCGTTTAATCAGAGAATAATAAATTTATTATTGATCCCAAGCTATCTCTGTTGGGCTCTTGATTGCAATTTTTGTTATGGGTTTTATAAAAGGGAAGGAATATAGCAAGATGAAGCCATAAAATTACTGAATAATTAATATACTTAATTAAACAAACCGGACATTAAGGTTAGGTTAAGCAGAGTAATTTGATTACACAAACAGTTTTAACTGCTTTATTCGAGTTCACCGGGCCCACGCGATCTCATAAATAACTCGAAACCAAATGAATTTCTTGAAAAGGTCGTAGAAATTACAATTTCACGTGAGTGATTGTCACGCGAAAACCTTACATATTTACCCTGTGTTATTATTTACTAACCGCCCCGGCACGTGCGCCTACACCGTGGAAATACCGGGAAATAATTTATTATTTAATTATGTAATTACCACTAATTCCACTAGCACGTACGAAGTTCTTTGTTTGGAAGAAATCGATTTCTGTAAAGCGGCACGTGATCGCGATGAAAACACATGTTTTCCTTGTGTTATTATAATCTTAGCATTACAGAAAACAAAGCAAAAGCTTTTTATTATCATTATATACCTAAAAACGGAGTTTGAACGATGAAAACAAAAAACGGCTAATAGGTTTAAAGGACGAAAATACTTCGTTGTTCTCTGGGACCAAAAGAACCGCCTAATTTTGCAGAAAATATGCTAGGAAATATCCGGATCAATTGAACGTTCCAATTCGAATTTGGACTTTAAATAGCTGTATAAAATTAGATTTATTACTGGCCATCATTAAATGGATACTTTTTAGAAAAGTTAGCTTTTTAAACGGGTAGTATTTAAAATCGGGTAACAATAAATTTCCATTTTGGGTATCAAAAATTCTGAATATAGCGTACTGAAATACAAATGGGGGTGATGGACTGAGGGCGACTACAAATTGTTGAAAATGGGTGACTGTAAAATACAAATTGAGTAACTAGTTATTCAAAACGGGCGACCAAATTACTATTTGGGTGACAACTTTAGGGCACACTAAACATTTAAAATTTGGCATATATTTTATTTAAGTAAAAAAGGTGACTATTATTCTAACCGATATGACAAAAATACCATGTTGGGCAGCTGGCAGCTTAAATCAGTTATACTTCTTGGTATAATAGTTGCTTACTCATTATTTTTTTGTCATTCATTTAGAGTTTTCACTGCTACCTTAATTTATTTATCTCCCACATGTTGTCAGCCGTTTTAGGTATTTTTGTAGTCCACAGTTTGTCGCCCATTCATTTATTTTGGCACTCAAAAAATAAGCCGCTTTAAGTATCCCATTAACAGTCGCTTTTTATTATTTCCAGTCACCCAATTAATTAATTCCCTTTTTAAACTCGTCATTTTACTTCTGTTATATACTTAATCGTAGTTTTTATTTTATTATAATTATTGAATTTGCATTCTCACAAGGCCTTATAACCCCTCCGTTACAAAACTCTTGGCCTATCGGGTTTCTTTTGTAGTTCACGAGGACGCACCAGGGGCAAAAGCTAGTACGCATTAAAAATTCATGTCAGTGATCACGTAAACGCTGAAACCCGTGGCGTGTACGGAACGGATGTACCAAGTTATTGCATGTATTTTTAAACGACATCCTTAGTAAGGCTTAGTAGCCATTACACGCGCGCTTTTAAGGATGTGCATTTAATTATAACGAAAAGGTTATATCAACAACACCAACATAAATATAATTATATAACAATACAATCCCCATCTTAGGTAAGAATATACAGGCTGTTTCGTAATAGCCTTATTAATACGAATATGTTAGATATAGAATATAGACTAGGGTACCATGCACACAACCCCGGATAATTATTATAAGCCCTGAAAACCGCCACATGGCTATTTTGTTTTTTTATTTGTATAGAATATGACAACCTTAGGCGCAAATAGACTATGGTATTCGATAACCAATCCCATTAATGGACAAAAACAACTTCCACTATGCAGTTTATTAAAAAAAAAAAAATCTTGATTTAAGCTTTATAAGGCTATTTCCAAACACCCTGTGTAATGACAGGTAGATTATAGTAATGATATTCAAACAAGATATTGATATGGCTCATAGCAACCGTAAAACACGATTTTTGTTATTTTAATCAAAAAAGAAATTATGAATCTAAATTACATTATAACAGTTATTAAACTGTATAACTACCTACAGGAGCTCGGTGGCGCAGTGGTTTAGCGCCTGGCCTAGCGATTGCGTAAGTTAAGCAACGTTCGGAAGGGTCGGTCCTGGGATGGGTGACCAAAAATTTACCATCGCGAACTCCTCCGTGCTTTGGAAGGCACGTTAAGCCGTTGGTCCCGGCTGCATTTGCAGTCGTTAATACCCACCAATCCGCATTGGGCCCGCGTGGTGGGTTATGGCCCGTCCTCCTTATCCACCCATAAGGAAGGCCTGTGCCCCAGCAGTGGGGACATCAAAAATGGCTGATGGACATAACTACCTATACAATAACAATATTCCACCCAAGGTAAAGCTGAAGAGAACTACAGACTCAAAAAGAGCTTTCTAGCTTTTCACTAAGTAAGTAATGTATACGGAGCCTAAATAGACTCCTATTGCTTTGCCAACCAAGAAAGCGCTTAACCTTGTTCCATCTTCAGCAAATTTACCCAATAAAAATAGGTCACTCCGTACATTTTGTCCCTGAAAAAAATTCACTTCCCTCAAAAAGTAGCACTCAAAATATAATTAAGGGTAAGGAAAATCCGACTGTTTAACATCGCGCGATGATACGTGAGCTCATAAATAATTCCAGTATAAATGAGTTTCTTGAAAAGGTTGTAGAAATTACAAGTTACTGGCTCGTCGCGTCGCGTCGCGCGCCGTCACTCGAACGTCGAAACTCTTTTAAAATATTTACTGCGTGTTTTATTCAGTAGTAGCAGCCCTGACATTCGGCACGTGCTAGGGTTGTTCCGTGTTTTTTGGTGGACTATTTTTAGAAGTAAAATTCAGTTCATTGTTTTTAAGTAAGTACTTCCCTAAGCTAAAGATATTTTTATTAAGTAGATTTACTTCTATGTCATGTTGCAAAGAATATAAATATTGTAATGACCGCAATGACAGTAAAAAAAACCTTATTTTTATTTTCAATAAAAGCAATTACTTCTGTTTTTGGATTTATTGACTTCGATTCAAGTCGGTCTTTCATTTTCTTCTTCGAGAGAAGATAAAAATATTCAAATATTTTTAAGGTTGTATTAAGCAGATTTACTTCTATGTCATGTTGCAAAGAATATAAATATTGTAATGACCGCAATGATAGTAAAAAAACCTATTTATATTTTCAATAAAAGAAATTACTTATTTTTTTGAATTTATTGACTTCGATTCATTTTCTTCTTCGAGAGAAGATAAAAATATTCAAATATTTTTAAAGTTGCCGAAAGTATTGAAAGTTTTTTTGTTAGACAAGCAATTGCTCAGACCAAATAAAAAAGTAAAGACGGAGTCTTCCGACATAGCGGTGAAGCATGTAAAACTACGCCTTGGCTGTGTACATACACAGTATATGTACACACATGTAACGAAACAACGCCTTGGCTTTCGTTCGTCATTGGGCGTTCCATAGTGAACCCTTCCGCCCGGCCCCCGCCCGCCCCCTAGTACGCACACATGTACCATCAAAAACCGGCTTCACTTCGTTGTTCGCAACCACTGCGCAACGCTCCATCTTCCTTTTTTATTTGATCTGAGAGCAATTGTAGATAAAAGTCCTATTCTAAAGTCACCTGGAAAATCGATTTGTGTAAATTCCCCATAACATGGGTTAGGCTGAAAGCATAATGTATTTTAATTGTAAGAGATTTTTATCACTAACATTATATTAATCCAATCGCTTCCGACCGTAGATTTACTTTTATAATATCAGTCTGCTTTTCCATAACTCGTTTATTCTGAAGATTTCAACTATTGCAACTCAGAACTCTTCTTCAGGTAAGTACAAATATTTTACTAGGCTATTGGAAAAAACATTGCTTGCGCTAAAGAAATCGCATACACAAGCTAGTATTCGAAGTCTATTTTTATTCTCTCGATTTCTAGGCGACCTTTATTACTCTTTTATTATAGAATGCTGATCTGAATAGCATTCACAAAGAGATTCCAGTTTACACACAACGATGGTAAGTGACCAAAAAACTGCCATCGTAATTTAATCATATAAATCATCGAATGCCGAACAAAATAACCGAGTAGAGAACACGGCTACCGTACCAGATCTCTGATTTTTCATGCATAAGCAATATGAGTGAATAATTTATTCTCGATTTTTGCTCGAAACGATTCGATCTTTGTTCGGCAGGTGTTCAGTGGCACAATTACATTGGTTACTGTGTCACTTTTTTGGTAAACCAATTAAACGGGAATTGGTATAAAATATTCAACGTGTAATTATTAAATATCATCTGATTCTGAAAAGGTTTTATTGAATTAATGTGTTGTAAGTATATACCGATTTTCCATTCAAGTAAGTGGAATCGGGTTTTATGAAAGTATATTTATAAAATACTAGGCGGCCGCCCGCGGTTTCATCCACGTGGTTCCTGTTCCCGTGGGAATATCGGAATAAAACGTATTTTATGTTTTAATTCAGGCTATTTACTATCTGTGTGCCAAATTTCAACAAAATCCGTCCAGTAGTTTTTGCGTGATTGAGGAACAAACATCCAAACCCACAAACGTTCACATTTATAATATTATTTTTTTTATTTTTTTTTATTAATCTTTATTGCACAACAATACACAAAGTAAGGTACAAAGGCGGACTTAATGCTAAAAGCATTCTATACTAGTCAACCATCAATAAAAAGACATTCATGAATTTGCGGTACATACAAAGGAGTTACAGAACCTTAAAAAATATTTAAATAACACATAGATAAATAATATATATAAAAATAAATAAACCTTAATATATAAATACATATATTATAAATATATAACAAAAATAACAAGAAATAAGTTTGAGACAATGATCATTCACATTTCCAAAAGAAAAGCATGAGCGTTTCTTTTAAATGAGAATTTGCTAGGAGATCTCCTGATAGTTTCAGGGAGATTATTCCAGAGGCGGGTAGCTTGCAGCGTAAAAGAATCAGACATATAGCCAGAACGAAAGAGAGGAGTGGAGAGAGCAAGAGAATTGGCAGAGCGAAGGGGACGATCGTGAGTATCACAGAGATACTGAAATTTGCATTTCAAGTATTCTGGAGAATGGGGATTGTTGAGGATGGAATAGAGTGAGCAGAGCAGCCTTAGCTGTCTACGTAGACGGATAGGGAGCCATTTCAGCTGAGACCGGTACGAAGAAATATAATAAATAAGAAAATATTAGTAGGATTCTGCCCGCGACTTCGTTCACATGGATATTCGGAAAATCCCTAGAGAATCTTTGTCCGGGATAAAAAGTATCCTATGTTTTAATCCAGGCTATAAACTATCTGTGTGTCAAATTTCATTCAAATCTGTTCTGCTGTTTTTGCGTGATTGAGGAACAAACATCCAAACATCTAAACATCCGAAACCACAAACTTTCACATTTATAATATTAATATGGTGCAGCCTTTCAAAAATTTAACTACAGAAAATAGAGCATATACCTATAGAATTTAACTAAATACCCCTTTGATCAGCGTTATATCTGCATCTTTTTGTTTTCTATGCGTCTTTTACACCACTTGACTACACAGGACGTTATTTCTAATAAACTCTCTCCTACAATAATAATTATTGTAAAGAAAACGGTAACCGGGCGCTTGGCTGGCCCCACTAAATGCTGTGCGCGTTGTAGGTATAATAGGTATTTTTTTAGCCCCATGGCCCCCATGTGGCTATTTTGAAGTAACATTTGTTTGCAATTACACTTCCATTCTTTAATAGTGTAGTGTTTCTGTTACTTCTCTGTTACTATGATTTACAAAGCTTAATGTATCTTTGGAGAGCTTTGGAGGTAAGTTATTAAGTAGGCTTAATATTGGTGACAAGAAAGAAGAAGAAGATATCGTAAGTGTTCATAGGTGATAGTAGATAACAGTTATTGGGTAGTTGATTAAAATTGTTGTTTTACTGCGTTCTAACTCGGGTGAACGATACTGAAATACCACTAAGGTGGTTAAAACTCACAAGCGTTTTTTTTACCACAAATATTCTAATGTGATAAGACTACAAGTAGACAAGAACTAAGAGTTAGTAGATTTTTATTTCTGTATTTTCCTCAATAAATAAGAAAATATTAGAGGAAAACCCGTAAGTATAGTTTCTTCCATAGGTGTCAAAAATGATAATGTAGTCTAATCAAATTATACGCAAGACGAAAAATAAGAGTTAATAGGAGATTTTTATATTGGTGTGGATCCCACAATAAAAAAAAGAAAATATCAGAGGAAAACCCGTATAGTTTCCTCCAAAGGTGTCAAAACTGCTGTAACGCTATAGGAGGTAACGCCGCTCGATGATAAATTGAATATAACCCTTAACGCGGAAATTGTGCTATTTTTAGCACCGAAAACATTCTATTGATGTGAAAATGTTATTGTGCTATTTTAACAAAGGGATGTTAGAAGTGTAACTCAAACTATGTAGATTAAAATAATGGTAAAGCTAAGAAGATTCAGCCTGTAGCTAAGATAAGCTAGCTAGAGGTATTAAACGGCTTAATATTTAAGTTTTATAAAATGTTACTAAATATTTGTTTACGTTGGGTATTTATTCAACCTTGAATTTATTTTCATCATTTTTTTTGCTTTCTTTAGCTATGGCAGAAGCTGAACCCAAGTACATTAGTATTGATATAACCGCAAAGTTAACTGATAATCTACCAGTAATTAAAAGCTTTGGGATAAGAATCAATCATGTTATACACAAAACTTATATTATTTTGACGTTAAAAAAATAAGACATACTAAAATAGAAATGCAAATCAATTTTCTATTTCTATAAATAGAAATAAACTACGTTCGCAGTTATTGTGTTTACAAAGATATTAATGATACCTATCTATTTTTAAATCTCTAGAATTTATTACATAATATTTTCAATTTCATCAAAGAGAATTTACAAACTTTTTCACAACAAACGAAAACAAACTCGAAATAAAAAACAAGTTCTTGAAGTGTAAAGATATCAAATTCTTCAGAACAAGCCCGGTATCGTCGAATCACCGTGCTAATCGAACTTTTCGAAGCCAATATTTAAAATGACACTGGATGAAAGTTTGTAAACGAAAACAGAGAGCCAACACTTCAACGGAACCCAAAGAAAAACTTGCTTCGTTGACATTGATGGATGCGAGCGGCGAGCCGGCGACCATTTTGCAAGCCAAAGGTAAACTCCGAGCAAATACTGCTGGAAACTGGAAATAAAACTCAATGATTAATACACCCTTTTAGAAACTTCGTTTTAATGGTGATACTGGTATTATTCAAACTTTTGACTTCATGTTAGCCTAATGTTTCTTGTTTTTGTAGAGTTTTTGGTCAAATATTGAATTGTTTTAAATTTCCACGGTTATTAACGTTATTAGAATATAGTGAATTACTTTGAAAAATAATATATTTGTTGAATTTGATTTTTTGTTGTTGGTCCAAGACGTGCCATTTTTGTACAGTCAGAAGCTTTCCTGCTCATACTCAAAATACCAACTTCCCAATGAATTTTAAATAGGGTATTTGACAACATTGAAAATACACTACAAATTGTGGTCATCCTATCAGATAATATGATAAAAAATATATTCAACTATAATATAAACTACAAGTAAATTAAGTCTATTAATTGATTAATTTCACCTAGATAAGCAAGCAATAATTTTTTTATATTTTTTTTCTGTAGCGTAAACGCTCTAATATGACTGATGACGTCACACGCAAGTAAATAAATATAGCTTCAGGCGTTTGACACGACCTAGACGTAGGATCTGCGATTACTGGTTGTCAATGGCTAAGGTTATTACAATATTTACTTGCGTCACGTTTTTGGCGCGATTTTAAAATTTCAAACTTTAATATTGATTTTTTTATTGAAATACATTGATTTTTCCTGAAATATCAATGTGATGTGTTTATTATGTAATAAATAAGGTATAATTTAAAATGGTTTTTCAAATTCAGTCAAATAGCCTATTAGTCAGTTTTGGATAATTTCATGTGTTGCGAAAAACTAAAATGTAGATGTTTATCATGTTAAATATCTCCAACATAATATTATAAACATTTCAGCATCATAACCAAATCTTTGGCCAAACAAAAAATCCGTAGAGCGGCGTTAAATAAAATATGTCTTTACATAAAGGATTCCGTCCAACCGTAGACGTTTATATAAACGGGTTGCTGTATTTTGATATCTTATTTGCATTCTGGATATACCGGTAGTCACAGCATTCGGCTAAGCTGACATGTGAAACGGCATTAAGCTGTTATTTAAATGCTGTGTAATCCTGTCGACCCCATCCATTCTGGATGTGTGCAGTCTAAGGATTAATTTGCGCGTTTAACACCTCACTGCTGATAATATATTTACGTGCTTTGAAGTTTGTTTTGGATGCTAGTTGAGTCCGCGCTTCATAACGGACGGAGGTTACAAAATTTGTTTTTGTATATGGGCAATATTTTGAAAGCGATCTGAGTGGTGCAGTGGTCAGCATGCCACTTACCATGTAAGAGGTCCCGGGTTCGATTCCCGGCCGGGTAGAAATTGAAATGATGAATTTTAATTTCTGTGACGGCTCTAGGTGTTACTATGTATAATAAGTATATATTTATAAGTATATAAGAAGTCCAAGTATTTATTTATTTATTAAAAAAATAAAATAAACAAGGTTTCGATTTATTTGTTATTTCCACGAAGTGAACAATTTCAAATTCACAAAAATCTCATTAATATGAGCTAATGCTCCATAATTATAAATCTAACATGACATCTAAACAATCAAATAATTACTAACATAAAAAGAACAAAAATATGTAATTAAAATAAACTTTTTATCTCAAACGTCTCGTAGGACTAAAAAAACTGGCTATAAATTATATCCCACCGTTCAACAAAAACTGAAATGCTTAGCAAATTATAATGAATACAACAATTTGGTGAGCATTAACCTTTTTATAACGGCTCGTTGATTCTATTGTGTACTATTATTAAATTAAAGTAATGATTTTAGGATGTGTGTAGATTTTAAAGCCTTTTATTACATCACTAGCTTCCGCCCGCGACTTCGTCGGCGTGGATATTAGAGAAAATTCTTAGGGAACCTTCAACAAGGATTCGACCAGCCATTTTTACGCGATTAGGCGGGTCCCCACCAAGCGCGCTGCCTCGCGAGGCAAGACATTTACCGCGTGTGGCGGGCTTCGCACGAGGCTGCTCGCTTGGTGGGGACCCGCCTAATCGCGTAAAAACGGTTGACGTTCCCGTTCCCGTTGGGTTTAGGTGCTGGGCCGTCCAGGACGCTCCTCGTCATTAACATCTTCTCGACCAACGAACAACTAGTACCACTTATAAATGCTTTTTTTGCTCAGCATAGAATCGCCAAAGCCTACGCGCAACATTTCCATAGTACCTGCACACTTTATTTCGTTTTTCACGGAAAATTTGATGCATATTCTTTGATCCATTTTTTTTTGATTAGGCAAAAATCGCCGCAGAGGAAAACATCGTTACATGGAAATCTTTCTAATAAACAATAGTTCTTGTAGTAACGAAACGGCCAAGCCACATATTTTGACTAAGGTGTAGAGTTTTTGAAGTTAGGACTTGCAGAGTTAGGGCGCGTAGAGTTAGAAGCTTGGCTCTACATGAGGTCTGATAACTTTTTGACAGTGCAAGGTCTTGGCAACATTATTCATGAAAATGATTCTGGTGGGATATTCTTTTTCCATACCAAATTTGAACCCCATTTTTATCCCTTTAGGGGTTAAATCATGTCCACCGTGTTGGACTTCAAAATAAATGTCATTTTCGCAATCGTCATCTCACAAAACCCCAATAACGACATCCATATCTATTTTAGATTTATTTACCCCATTTCATCCCCATAGGGATTGAAATACTAACAATAACAATATACGTTGCGTTAGATGTCCACCCATAAGCCTAAATATGAAATTAGCGATTTTTACTTCAGAAATGAAGGATTTTCTATACACAACTTCATCCTCCTTTTCACCCCTTCGGGGGTAGAATTTTCAAAAACGCTGAAAAATCTATACATTCGTTTTCAATCGTCAGCCTAAACACAAAATTTGAAGACCTTAGCTTCAAAACTAAGGGACTTTCATACAAACTTTCTTAGTGCTGCCCTAAACCTTATAAGGAACCTATGTGCCAAATTTGGAGTCTCTAGACCCAGCGGTTTGGGCTGTGCGTTGATATGTCAGTCAGTCAGTTTCCTCTTTTATATATTTAGACATTAGGGCGTTTTTAAGTTAATTTAGTAAGTTGATGATATTGTCTATTACTTTTTTAAATCCAATGTGTTCAACTGACTTGCCCATAGATCCCATCCATCCCATCCAATACTTTAGTAATAAGATGTGTTTGTTTATACATAACATAATGTAGCACGGAACCGATTTAAAAAATGGTAAACACGAAAGCAATTTTCTTGCGTATGCTCCAAAAACGGGTTTTCCGGCATTCGTATCCCTCGCCATTTCTTTTCTTAATCCACGGGATTGGGTCTCGACAGGCATGTTATCTGAATAATCACACCGCCGACCGGATCCCGGAAAACAATCGGCAAACTCTTTCGCTCAAACTTCGCCTTCAAATAAGGCCCTCCGCACATGGCTGACATGGCTCGTAAGCGTAGTCGTCTCGACGCGACAAGTATGATACAAGCGAGGGGTCAAGTCTGCAAATTTTTCGTCAAAATCGTAGTTCAATGGTGTTTGAATGGTAATGCTTTTTGATACGGTTCTAATGGTAATGCTTTTTGACACAGTTCTTGTTTTTTAAACCCAAAACTGAAACACATTGTGTTTCTGAAACCCAAAACGGAAACATAATTATTGTGTCTTGATTTTGGGTTAAAGAAACAAGAACTGTGTAAAAAAGCATTACTATTAGAACCACTAGAAGCATTACCATTGAACTACGATTTTGACGAAAACATTAGCAGACCTGACCCCCAGAGTTCTACTCACAAATCGTAGCGTAGGCGTAGGTAGATATTGTTCCAGAATATAAACTAGACCTGCACGTTGACGGAAATTCATCACCAAACTTATAGAAAGTATATTCTACGCTTGCTTTTTTACTCCAGTACTCTCCGACTATCGTATTGACAATAAAATCTCATACGATACGCTTACGCTACGAAGCCGTGTGCGGACTTCTTTGAACATGTACGTGCTCGTATAGCTCTCGTACGACGCGCGTATTACGATACGCTTACGCTACGACGCCGTGTGCGGAGGGGCTAACTCTTTCGCTCAAACTTCGCCTCCAAATAAGTAGTCTGTTTACGGACGGAGCAAAGTTGCCATTTTTGGAGATTTGATTGTTTACGCGGAGCCACTGACAGAATTGAAACACGAAATCTTTCTAGAAGCACCTGCTGTTGTCAAGTTTCCTAAGTGAAAAGTTTCGAAGCGAAAAGTTGACAGACATTTTTGTCTATTTCTACAGATTTCTAGACGGGGTCGTGATTAATTTTAAAGACATAGTCATGTCGTCTGAAGAATATTTAAGTAGTTTCTTTGATTTAAGCGATTTAAGCACTTGATTTTATAGGTTTTTGGAGTAAGTACATACGTGGTTAACAATGTATTCATATCGATCTTAGAACTACTTATTACCAATTACAGTTTGTAACTAGAGCCCTTATTATGTTCCCTACAGTTCACTTTATTAAAATGATTTTACTTTGATTGGAGGGTGTAGCTATAAATACAATTAATTTGTTTGAATAAAACTAATGCGAGGTTGGTAAAGTGTACGATGATTAGATAGAATTAAATTGATGTTGTGTAAGTAATTTTCAAGTGAATAAGCCCGTCTAGCTTCTACATTCATATTTTGAAATGTGACGTTTTGATTGCAATGAATTTATTTAACGATAAGATAGAATATATAAGTAGAAGTAGTTTGTTAAGTTCAGACTCATAGTTAAGTATACTTGTTAAGACTCGTAGGCTCTATATTTTTTTCTTAATAAATGCAAAATGATTATGCACCTGCACCATGTGCACCATGGACCAAGGATGGAGGAAGGATACAGCTTGCACAAGTGCCCACACAACACAACACATACAGTGCATGGGTCACGAACTGGCACTACCCACGAGGCGTGATTTCCCGACTACTACGAAGCGGGCGTTGATAGAATTAAATAAAAAAACTGTGCCAAGCGTAAAAGCGCAAGGCAAGACATTTTGTAAACTAGGTAGTTGGTTTATGCTACTCCTTGTTTAAGATTGACATGTAAAACTATAAATAAGTTAGGAATTAATTCTGAAAGAATCTACCAATAATTTAGTGAAAGTAAACTACATCTACCTAATTCAAAAATTAAAAAATCTTTGTTTATTATATTTACAATTAGCGACCCTTGCTTCGCTTCGGTTCCTTCCTTTTTTGCTAAATGGTTATATTTTACTCTGTGATGATCGGTGAGCGATTGGTCTGCTGGAATGCTCCTATTGAATGTGGGCGACAAGTAGAGCGAAATATTTTTTTTTATTATTTTAAGAAGTAGTTAACTAAAACAATATTTAAAAGAATCTGATAAATTAATAATAATAAATATTTATACAATACTAAATAATATACTAGAAAAAATACGACTCGCACAAGATCAATTCTCGGACGGGAATCGAACCCGGGATTGATATTTATTATAAATATATATATATTTTTTAGTATTGTATAAAAATAGCATTGTGAATGCAAAAATCTCAAATTTAAAAATAATAAATATTATTATTGACCAAAATTACTTTTTATTATACTTAACCAGTTTACACAAAACCTAAACAGAACTTAACTAGAAATACCTGCGTATGTACTTTAAATTTTATCGTAGTCGTTTCCCTTATATTTATCATTGTTAAAAAATTTCGCTTGCTTAGTCTAGAAGTTTTTTTTTATATACACGATGGGAAAGTGCCTGGCCTTCATCTCACCTGATGTAAAATGACGATAAGGCCGAAGGTGGAAGCGCACTACACCCGGAATACTGGCTATCTTACCTCTAACTGCCGGAACACAACAATTTTTAAATTGTTATTATGGCGTCAGACTTAGGTAAGATGGTGGTAGCTAGCCAGGCGGACTTGAAATAAGCCCTACCACCAACCAAACCGAGTACAAATTGTACCCCCCCTGGGAATCGCACCCGGGACCTCTGCGTCTTACACGGGTGGGCGAACCACTAGACCACAGAGGCGGTCAAAGCAGCATTCCAGCTGGAGGTTATGTTACTGCATGATTTCTGCATGATTTATGATAATTGTAATGACATAGTAAAATTTGTTACCAAGTATTACCAATTATTAGTTAGGCCGCATGTGCGTGCTTGCCGACCGAACTCAGAAACTCTTCACAATCCCTAGATACCGCACTAATGCAGGCAAACGCTCCCCCATTGCACGTCTAACTGATATTTACAACAAGAACTTTGCTGCTTTGGATATGTTTAACACAAGCAAACATTCTTTCAAAAAGGCTGTAAACAATTATTGTTTATTAGAAGTGAAAACAACTTAGTGATATTACTCCGTGTATTATTATTTTTCCTTCTTCCTCTTCTTTTCTTTTCTATGTATGTTATTTTCTTGTGGATGCACCTTCGCTCAACATAAACAGTAATTTAAGCTGAGGTAGACGGTGTTGATCTCACAATTATTAAATCTATTATATAAAATTAGCTTAACATTACTTATTGTAAAACTGTTTTTCGACCCCAATAAAGACCCTCATGAATCACTCAATTTATTGGTGAAAACCGCATGAAAATCCGTGCAGTAGTTTTTGTGTTTATCGCGAACAGGAGGTTTTTGTTTTATAATAATTATGTAGTGACAATAATAAATGTTATTAAATAAGTATCATTAGGTAACGAAAACTACTTACGATGTATAGAGTATCTTATTTCGGTAATTAAAATTCTAGCTAGGTTGAGATAAAAACCAAATGTTTGTTAATATAATAAGTAGTAAGTTTATATTGCATTATGCTTCATATTATTATCTTAAATGTTTATTACTTACTCTCCAAATCACTACGTGACCCAATTCACGCTAGATCGTTTTACATAATTCTTTATTTCATGGTTTTAAGCAGCTCTTGGCCCAAAGGAAGTCTTGGGTTAAAGAATGCACTTAACTTGATAACTTCAGTGTGTAGCATTATGGCTCTCTGCAATTTTCTTCAACCATTTTGCAAGGGTAATTACGTTTTATGGATGTTAAGCGAAATTGAGTTCGGACCTTTGCAATTTTTAGAGCAGTATATCAGGAAAGTGGTCGAAGGTTTGTAATTATTCAGAACACATTACTTGTTTTGAAGTTATAGTCATCATTATGTGTTAAAATGCCTTTAACACTTTTGTGGACGCACGAACCACGTGGCGAGTTCGTAAAATGACAGTAAAAAATTCCATTCCATACCATAATATGATTTTAAAGTTCTTGACGAAAAACTAAATTTTTCAAACACCCCACAACGTCATAAGACGTAGTGTCACTTTTCAAACCTTTCGATCGTCTATTGACGTAGTGTCCACGATGTTCGAGCGCTAAGCGTCTATGCTTCAGCTTGGGCAAAAATTCTTTCGTATGTCCTTCCTTCCGGATGTTCTTCCATCTGTCTGTTCATTTGTTCGCGTCTACAGGTCGCATTTCTCAAACTATTCTCGTGAAATTTTGTGAGCAGGTTTGATAATTATATAGAATTTTCCAATCTAATTAATATTTCGAAATGGCGGAGATATGTGAAAAACACATTTTAGCCGTTTCGAAAAATGATCAAAAAGTGTAACAAAACTTTTTTGCTAGCGGTGTAAAGCAAATTTAGTTTTTTACAAACAAAACATTTCTGGCCAATATTATTTTTTTAAAAATAAATATGGTTGTTACTTTTTGACAGAACCTATAACTGCGTATATTATTTGCACAGTATAGATACTTATTCATCAAAAAAAAAATATATCTATTCTGAGTAATTTGTTTTTGAAAAACATACTATTTGAGCTACTTTTTAACGCGAGGTCTACAGCTCACGGATAGCCACTAGGTATAAAAGAGAATTTACAAGAGAACAGGGAGGTTACTTTCGAACATGAACGAGGTTCTGAGATCGAATTGGTATCGAGTAAATGTCAAAACAGTACAATGGAAACCACGGCAACCGTTTTCAATGTACTAAAATAACACATTTTTGACGTTTATTCGATACCAATTCGATCTCAGAACCTCGTTCCTGTTTCGAAAGTAACCCCCCAGATCCGTCAATTCTGAACAAACTAAATTATACTTTTATTGTTAAATAAATCTGTGTTAGGAATATTCAATGTACAAAGAAGTTTATTCACTCCTGTGTCATTTAATCTTTCCTCCCAAAGATGTAATCACGAACTTGTGCCATTCAACAGTTAAATGGAGTCGGGAGTATTTGAATAAGCAACAAAGATATTAAAATACATAATGCCACGGCAATATATCATTTGCCCTCCGTTGAAAGCTATAATAGCACAAAAAGGGAAAGATTTGGGAGTTAATATTTTCCTGCAGCAGAGGTATTTCTGGTACAAATTTTTGCACATCATACGAGCTAAGCCAGGCGAGTCGGTTCTGCACAGCGTTGTATATTCGCATTTTAGCGAGGAATACATTTGAATAAGAGAGAGAGCGATTATTTTGATTATGCTTTCCATTACAATGTCTCGACCTGAGTGCGCCCTCATTGTCCTGGGGAGGATATGGAGATTAAAATACTTTAGCGTAAAGGTAGCTGACGAGCCTTGACTGGATTTATTAATTACCTTTCATGGGAATAATTTTATGAAACATATCATCACGCTTATAGTCTACCAAAGGTTGAACAGATTTAACGCAAGCATATGTCATGAAACATACACTTGCTAGTAGACAATTTCTTGGGTTAGAAATATATAGGTTAGGTAATATGGAGCACAGTTACGTAGTGTCACAGATTAAGATCACCTTAGTCAGATTGCAGCTGCAAGTCTGTAAACCTACATTTATCAGAATATTTAGGATACGAAATACCCTTTATTCCATTCAGCCCTACTAACATTTCGATAGTCGAACTGTTTGGACAATTTTTTTCCAAATTGTTAGACTGGCGGAGATAATCGAACTGTTTCGACAAATGCCAGATGAGTTTAAAACGCCAGATTCTTATGCCAGGGGGGCTTTGACGAATGGGGGCTACTCAAATGGCCACTTTTCTATTCGTTCTCTAACCTTAAAATTAAAAATAAGCAATAAACACCAAAATAACGTGTCGTAGGTTTCTCAATTCCATACAATACAACAATGTCTGTGATTTACATAAACTTGCGACATGTGACTTGATCGTTTAATTGCTTATTTTAAAGCTTTAAGTTAGCGAACGAATAGAAAAGTGGCCATTTGAGTAGGGGGGCAGATTTTAGTTGATATGGAGATATAATATTTTCTGATACATTTTTTTTTGTTTATAGGTACCTAGTATTTTCCATCACTTTTGGATTTTGGATAATTTTCTTTAGTTTTTTCCTCGTTCGTAATAGAAACGTCTCTAAAGTACCTACCAGGATCACATTAATCTGGCATTTGTCGAAACAGTTCTATTATCTTCGTCAGTCTAACAATTTGGAAAAAAATTGTCTAACTGTTCGACTATCGAACTAATAGTAGTACTGAATAAAGGCGAAATACCTATATTCAATTATTTCGTCATGTTTTATAAATTGTCAAAATAATATCCGCTAGTCGGTAGGTATATTGTTTAAAAAAATATGTCATCAAAACATTTCAGAGTTGAAAAGTTATTTGGCAAAGTAGAATTATTCTGGTGGGTTGGGTAGGTAGTGCACGGCTGTAACATTCATGATGATTACACCCATAAATCTACTGGTTACCAACACGTAAATGGTTGATTTACGGCACCTGCACAGAGGTAATGTGTCGCAGTATTTTAAACCTTTGAATGTATTTTATCTCGCGAATTATTGAGCTGGCACATTTATAACTGAAATTCGGTATTGTTTCAAATGTTTTGTTTTTGACTTATGAATCGGAGTATTCTCACTTTTGACACTTTAAAATGAACATGGTGAATTTCAATATGAAAATATATTGGTATCTCCTGTTAAAGACAATATTGTTTGGTTTAAAATCAATTCAATTAAATGAAGAATAAGTATTTAGTAGTTTTGCACGTGTTTCCTTGTCAAATTCGATAAAAGTCTTCTTCAATTATATTTTGCAATGTATTCTCAATCTACATAAACATTGGATTCAAGCAAAGCATTATATTAAGACGTGAATGATGTAAGAAGGATGTGATACATGAGTATATTAAATATTGTGTTCCCGACGTTCTTATTAGGAGACGTATCTTCTGAGAAATAAAACGAAACGGATGGGGAAACGTCACAAGCAGAGGAGTCTATTATTTTTGCAAAAAATATTCGCACAATAATATTGAAGATTGGAAACAGGGATGGGTTGGTTGGGGCATGTTTTAAGATTTATATTGGAACGGTATCTATGCTTTTAATTTGCCTTCGTTCTTTTTAGTTTTTCGAATAATACGAGATTTGAGTAAAAATCACAGGAGGTTTTATAATTTTAATTAAATGGGTGGTCCAGAGTGTCATCTTGTAGTCACGTAATTTTTAAAGTAAATAAGAGTTCAGTTCTAGGTACTTCTGATTATGATGATGATGATGAATTCTATACTAGTATTTTCACCTTATGTATGGGAGTTCCCCAAAAGTCGTTGAGGAAGATATTGGAGATAGGTGTTTGTGGTCTCAAGTCTCTATTGTCCTTAATGGCACTGATATCATCGAATACAAAGCCACAGTATAAACAGTTGTGGTACACGACGATGCAGGCAAGGACTAAAACCGCGCCTAGGCCTCTTCTTGGCGCTTCTGGCAAGTCTCCTGGCATCTGGCTGTGTCCTCCTAGCCGGCGTCTACTTCGGCCTGTCCTAGTTCGCACCGCCGACACCACTCCGCCAAATCTACACACCCCACTTACGCGGTCCATCTTGAACTACACCGGGATCCTACAGACCAAAAATCACACAACACTCTAAATAATTATTAATCCCATAGTCACTGACAGTACAAATCCCGCCACAAGCTAAAATGTTTTATGAGCTAGCAAAAACACGATCACGAACAGAACTGGGACTACAAATTTTTGCTACAAAATATCGTGAGTAAAAACGGTTAATAATCGCGATTTCAACTACGGTACACTAAAAACGCAACGTTACTGTGAATGTTTAGGTTACAACGAAGCACATGTCACTATTTTTTTTCGAAATCATCTCATTTGACATTTATGTAGTGATTTCGTTCCGACACGCGCGGACACACCCGTCTACTAGGCAGGTTCGCCGACGACTGCCGACGTGCGACGAGCGAATGCCGCGTTAAGTCACGTGACCAGTCGTTTTACTGCGGGTCGTTTTGAGATGGCGCATGCGTGTGATGTGAACATTGCTGGCGGCAAAATATTTTGCTTTACGAATTAAAATGATTACATCAATTAAAAATGAAATGATTAATACTAAATATATACTTAATTATTTCTATTAGTTTGCTTATTACTGGTTAAAGTTTTTACAAAGGGCATGATGTAGTAAATTGTATAAAGGTAGGTACTAGTTAAAAAAAGAAACGAATCACTATGTAGCAAAGGATGATGAAGAAGGAATTATGATTGACCCTTGATCGACATGTTTTAATCTTAGTGTGGGTCTAAACTCTAAGGGCATATTATCGCAATTTGATTACGTTTGCGTCCTACGGGCGCATGCTCGGGAGAAGGGTGGGGGCAGGAGTCGGAGTAAATTTTGATGACGACATTCGGTTAGGTAGGACCCGAGTCCCGACAGGGGAGACGAGACGGGTTTCAGAATCGTCGGCCACGATTAGTCGTCACTTGTTTTTAGGGCTTAATTATTTTTGAATGGCGAATGTTTTTTCAACAAGTTAATAATGCACTTTAATAGGTACGGTATTGGGTTGATAATGATGGGTATTTCATCTCGGTGTATTCCTATTGTATAGATACTATAGATTGTACTTGGGGTCTTGCTCGGGGTTGTCAAACTGTCAATGGTATAGGGGACGGCCAATCTCAAGGGCACTGAGAGGGAGCTTCAAGAGGAGCGGCAGTCTATTGTTTCGTAAGTAAATACATCACAAAGCTATTCAAAAGCTTGTGTTATAATAAATTTCTTGAGCATTTATTTGGATTCACTTTTTCTCCCCCAGAGGGGAATGATGAACTCCGATAAAAGGTTTTCGATGTCGCTGCTCTTTTGCTTTTTAAAAACGCAAAGTTATTAGTTATGTGACTTTCGATGGAATTCTGAGACAAAATCTCAATATTTAATAAACCCGTTCAGTTAAAATATGAACATCGACGTTAAGTTAATATTTAATTAGGTTCGAGGTAGTCCATTATTACAGAACGAAGGTAATATTTACAGATTGAAATGGGTAGCGAATGGAAATCATTACACGTTAGGCCGGCCACATACAGACGGAATCCCGATTCAACTTTTCAACAATTTATGAAGATTCCGTACGAAAAAATGTGTGTGGCAGGCCCATAGATTTTGTATGCAGTTACTGCGTTTAGAATCACGTATGTAGGTACGGAATTACGTAACGGGATTCCGTCTGTGTGTGGCCAGCCTTATTATCTACTTGATTCCAACACGTGTGATTTAATTTAAACCAAAAATAGGTAGGTAGGTAATACCTACCTAGGTAAGTGCTTTTAATTAATGTCGATGGTTGATGATACATATTAATAAATGTGATAGTTAAAATCTTTACTTATAATCAAGAAAGATATTAATATGTTTATGTTGTAAGTAAAATGTACTTAAATAAGTACCTACCTTATAAAATTCTTACCCTCGTATCTATAGACAAGTATGTAATGACTTGAGAAAAACTTGCAATTATCAAATGCTACTAATAATGTATTTAAGTATGTACATGCAATTTATAGTATAAATAATATTAATAGTATATATTAAATATACCTATGTAAGTACTATAACTAAAAACATCTTAGAATTTCTACAAAAAATACCTAATAAAAAATTCTAATCAAAATCAAATGCAGTCTCGCGCTGATTTCATCATCATTTGAATATGTGCGATAACAATGTTTATCTAGGCATCATCTTCACATTCTCATTTAGAGACCGTTGTAAAAAATCATTGGGAATCGTAGCGTACTAAGAAAAACATGAGACATGCCCGATCGAGTAATTTTAAATCTCAAAATTGAAATAACAGCAACCCACGAATATACAGCAACATCTTTAACATTAACATAGGTACCTATTTATTTCACTTTTTACACGTTTTGAGTGTAATTTATCTTAAAAATTCTAACCAATTAGTGCAAATGCTTTTCTGTATCTACTCCTAAGTATGGAGGTTCTAACTACAAACTCTCTGCTATTCAACTTTTGCTCAAGATTCGTTTATTCGTTTGCCTATACAAAAAAGTGCCGGGTATCACGAAATGCCACGGTGCAGGCAATGGTCGGGAAATATAGCCAAAACACTATTGTTTTGGCTATATTACTATTTCGGCGCATCTGTTTCTATAAACAGATGCGCCGAAACAGTTTTTTCGATGCTCACGTGCAACTGCAAGGCAAAACCCAGCCTTTTGCATAAGTATAGAAACGCGTAACCTAACCTAACCTAACCTAACCTAACCTAAATAGGGTTAATAAATAAATGATATCTTGTTCTTCGTATGGGTAATACTAATGGTGTTTATTTAACTTAGTTGTTTTACGTTAGATTTGACACCTAACCATTAAAAAGTCATAAATAAATAATATTTAAAAAATCACATTAACAAAATTTAATACAAACATAATCTCATTTAATATAATTTTACTTAATTTAAGAATTTTACATAAGAATTAATAAATCAAAAATATATTTTTGTTTTGCTTTTAAAAACACTTTCATTAAGTACCTATCCGATTTTTTTATAATTAGAAAATAACATTTTATTACATAATTACAACTCAAAATATAACTTTAAACAAACATTTATCTTTCAGACCATTAGCGTTGATACGACTTGGTACGTACGTACACTACTTAACTGCGCTCAGCGCTCACTCATACGCTCCGTGCAAACTTCACTTAATAAAGGTTAAGCTACAGAATTATCCTTTTATGTTATTTACCTCAAATATTTTTTTAAAGTAGACCAAAGTCATATCTCGAGGTGTTTTTAAAATCGACCCGATATCGCATTTCGTTTACGAGATATGATTTTTTGCTCGCCGAAACCGGGCGAAAATCGATCGCATTTTTCACATTTTTGCGATTTTCAAAAAAAGATTTTGAGTTTTTTCAAAAATATTTTTTTTCAGCTTATAGCCCTTGATTAGACTCGTCATTTGATATCTCAATCATTTACATAGCTCTACTATCTACGACACCAGGGTGATTTCGCACTTTGGCTGAAAATCGGGCCTATACAGATGCCTCAAAAAAAACATTTTCAATGTTAAAAAGTGCCGGGTATCACGAAATCCTACGGTGCGGTGCAGGTAATGGTGAGGAAATATAGGCCAAAACAATAGAAACAGATGCGCCGAAATAGTTTTTTTCGATGCTCACGTGCAACTGCAAGGCAAAGCCCGGCCTTTTGCATAAGTATAATAGGGTTAATAAATAAATGATATCTTGTTCTTCGTATGGGTAATACTAATGGTGTTTATTTAACTTAGTTGTTTTACGTTAGATTTGACACCTAACCATTTAAAAGTCATAAATAAATAATATTTAAAAAATCACATTAACAAAATTTAATACAAACATAATCTCATTTAATCTAATTTTACTTCATTAAAGAATTTTACATAAGTATCAATAAATTAAAAATATATTTTTGTTTTGCTTTTAAAAACACTTTCATTAGGTACCTATCCGATATTTTTTAAAATAAGAAAATAACATTTTATTACATTTACAACTCAAAATATAACTATAAACAAACATTTGTCTTTCAGACCATTAGCGTTGATACGACTAGGATAGTACGTATGTACACTACTGCGTTCAGCGCTCACTCACACGCTCCGCGTAAACTTTACTTCATAAAGGTTAAGCTACAGAATTATCCTTTTATGTTATTTACCTCAAATGTTAAGTTGGGGATAACGGTGCTGGTGGTGCAATAAGTAATACTAGTTTATTTAAATGATAATTTATTGTAATAAGTATTGTACCGCTGTTTGTTGTCCTAAATAAAATAAAAATAAAATAATTTTTTTTTTTTAAAGTAGACCAATGTCATATCTCGAGGTGTTTATAAAATCGACTCGATATCGCGTTTCGTTTACGAGATATGATTTTTTCTCGCCAAAACCGGTCGAAAATCGACCAAATTTTTCACATTTTTGCGATTTTCAAAAAAAGATTTTGAGATTTTTGAAATTTTTTTTTGTCAATTTATAGCCCTTGATTAGGCGCGTCATTTAATATCTCAATCATTTACGTAGCTCTAATATCTAAGACACCAGGGTGAAATCTCTCTTTGGCTGAAAATCGGGCCTATACAGATGCCTCAAAAAAAAAAAACATTTTCAATGTTAAAAATATGTTTTCCCAACAGGGAATCGAAACGGGAGCTTCCGTAATAGAAACACTAGTCCCTATGTGCTTCTTACCACTTCAATTGAATAGTAATGGGAACATTATATAAATACGCAAAGCCATCATCTTGGAATATGATGTATCAGATATGAATAATTTAAATAGGTGTGCCAAATTGTTGTAAAAAACTAATGCTGGTCTAGATTAAAGCGACAACTTAAGCACAAATTACTTAGCTTATATTTTTTTACCTCGATCTAGATCATTAAATTCGGACAGCTCACTTACTTATAATTCTTATAGAAATGAGGAGCGTTGTTTTAGAACGTATTTTGTCCAATAATGTGTAATGTTCAGAAAAATGAATATTTTTGTTACTTGCTAATCTTTGTACAATGTTCAGTAGAAACTTGACAAAGCAAATACTTACTACCTGTTTTTAAAAGGTTTTGCAATAAAAATATAAATAGTCAACATAGATTTTTATTGAGATATAAAAAAAAACCGGTCAAGAGCGAGTCGGACTCGCGCACCGAAGGTTCCGTACAATCATAAATATATTTGGATATGTTATTTTAGGACAGTCTTTAAAAAAGTAGGATAAACGGCAGACAGGTGGAAGGGCGAACAGGCGGACAGTTAATTTACAAATGCTGCTTATGATGACTGAAAAACGTTTCAGCCACTCCACATTGCAAAATGTTTATATTACTACTCCATCAGCCATTTTAATGTCCCCACTGCTGGGGCACAGGCCTTCCTTATGGGTGGATAAGGAGGACGGGCCATAACCCACCACGCGGGCCCAATGCGGATTGGTGGGTGTTAACGACTGCAAATGCAGCTGGGACCAACGGCTTAACGTGCCTTCCGAAGCACGGAGGAGCTCGAGATAATAAATTTTTGGTCACCCATCCCATGACCGAACCTTGCGAACGTTGCTTAACATCCGCAATCGCTGGTCCAGGCGCTAAACCACTGCGCCACCGAGCTCCTCGTTATTATTATATTACTATATAGTAATATATATAATTACTTAGTAAAGTATGAACTTATTCTTCGTTTATTCGTACGGCAAATAGTAGGTAATTATATTTGAACCAGCCACCAATTTATTATTGTAGTGTTAGGTTGCGCCATCTCTTGACCCATAGTGGAACTACTTTTTGCCCTTAGGTTAGCATGCTTAGGACAGCGCCATCTGTTGACTGGTAGTGAAATTAAAAAAAAAGTTGTTTGTGTTTTGAATTTCTAAAAAAGTGTGTTATATTGAGACATCGTTTTATTTTTCCTGTAATTTTTACATAAACTACTATCACATAGAATTATTTCAGATTTTTCTCTTTGCAAACTTCGGAGATAAGGGGGGGGGGGGGGGAACGGTATTTTTTTTTACATTTTTCATCATAAGTCGAAAACTATGCGGCCTAAGAAAAAAGAAAAAATTGTTTTAAAATGTGCAAACAGCGCTCTTTCATATGATACCCCACATGCATGTTGTAAAAAAAAATATTAATTTTATTATTTCTTTCTTATTTGCAAAATAGTTGGGCAAATGTCATATAAAACTATTCCAAATTTCAAGTTGATACCATTAGTAGTTCTCGAGATATTTAGCTGTGACAGACAGACAGACAGACAGACAGACAGACAGACTGAGTCACACCATAAGGGTTCCTTTTTTACCATTTTGGTACGGAACCCTAAAAACGTCTGGACAAAATATGATAGGAACCATTGATTAAGCCGTTCATGGGACATAAAATGTTTAGAAACACCAAAAAAGCCATCGGACATTTATGTATGAAAACTAGGATACTTACCTATCCGCCATTTTGAAAAAGAAATCGGTTTTGGAGGCCTGTGATAAAAGTGGTGCTAATCGATATAATACGTCATTGCAAACAAAAAGTAATAAGAAAAAAATATCGTAAGTGATATACATACTTGCTGAGATATTTCAGTTTGAAGTTGAAAAACAAAATCAGTAATTTTTTAGATCTATAATGTCCATAAAAATGGTTCAAATTAAATGTTGTTCAAAATACATGAATAAAATCAACTTTTATGTACTTAACACTTTATAGAGTTATTAACGATATTTTCAGCATGACACTAGGTGGTACTAGGTACGTTGACACTAATTCAAAATAACACGTGAGTTTCACTTTTCGACAGTTAGACAAAATACGTTTTGAAACACCAAAAAATTTCAAATTGTATAATGTCCATAAAAATTGTTCAAATTAAATGTTGTTCAAAATATATGAATAAAATCAACTTTTATGTACCTGCTTAAAACTTTATAGAGTTAATAACGATATTTTCAGCATGACACTATCAGGTCCGTGGACACTAATTCAAAATAACACGAGTTTCACTTTTCGACAGTTAGCCAAAATACGTTTTGAAACGCACCGATTTGTGGACAACACTTTGAAACGTTGGCTTACTTTGACATGTGTTTTTTTATAATACCAAATGACTTTTGTACAGCCAAATTTTGTGACAATTCAGATATTTATTTTTCAAACCAATTTCATTGAATACTCATTTTTTTATCACTGTTGACAAAATACGTTTTGAAACAACGCTCCTCAAATAAAGTTTCATACCTTCGATCAAGAATATTCTAGATAACTCTTTACGAACTAAACCTGCACGCAAAAATGGCACCTCGAAATAGCGTCTCACTTACAAACATGGCGCTTATTTTGTACATAATCATCTCTTATTTTGTACAAACTCAAATTTTATATCACTTATTTTGTACAAAATGAGCAAATTTTGTACAAAATAAGCAAATTTTGTACAAAATCACATCTTTTATCACTAACTTTGTGCAAAATAAGCACCCAGTTAGTAAGTGGGATGCTATTTTGAGGGACTGTAGAGGCGGATTCCCCAAAATTATTTATTAATACTAGGGAAAAAAATTTTGGGGAATCCGCCTCTACAGTCAATGCAGGATTGCTATCATTGCACTAAAGGTTTTGTCATTAATAATGACATAATTATTATTCACTTCTCAAGCTTACGCGCTCACTAGACATGAAATAAAACACTTTTTAAAGGATACTAGCGCGGTTTTATTGAATGTACTTTGGTATATAGTTGGTATTTGGTTTGATTTTTGGTTTTCCCGACGTTTCAGCACCTTTGCAGCTGCCGTAGTCACGGGGGACTGAAGCTACCCGTGAGCCTACCCTCAAGCGATGAATCTTTTTAGACGTTCAGAAATTAAAATTTAACAAAATTTTTAATTATTTTATGTTGATTTATAATTTAATTTTATGACTTATTTAATGCCAAAAAAGAGAGAGAATCTACTGAAACTACCACCATTTCATAAAATTGGGAGGCCCCTCAAAGAAAGAAATGGCGAAAGAAAACTTGGAGAGGAAGCCGACCTCCGTCTTTTGTATTAATTTATTTATTTGCAAAAGGAACTAACCGTATCATTAGATCTTACAGTGTGTGTGAGGGGCTTTAGCTTGTGAATGATGGGGTCCCAAGCTGGTGGAATTTTCCAACCATCATCTCTATTGAAATTAGGATGTATCCTATTCTATCTCTTTTTTGGCATTAAATAAGTCATAAAATTAAATTATAAATCAACTTATAATAATTAAAATTTTTGTTAAATTTTAATTTCTGAACGTCTAAAAAAATTCATCGCTTGAGGGTAGGCTCACGGGTAGCTTCAGTCCCCCGTGACCACGGCAGCTGCAAAGGTGCCGAAACGTCGGGAAAACCAAAAATCAAACCAAATACCAACTAAATACCAAAGTACATTCAATAAAACCGCGCTAGTATCCGTTAAAAAGTGTTTTATTTCACATAATTATTACGTAGGTTCATTGCCAGCTTAAAAGTTCCGGACGAGAAATCTACAGAGACGCCTCAATTTGGGCTTCTTTTCAATTACAATAACGATTTTCTTTAGATCCTTTGTGGTACATTCAACAGCGGTTAGTTGAAGAGTTTCGTTCAATCGTGTTAATTATTTCCTCCCTAGGAAAGGCTCTTACAAAATTTCTTCGCAGGTATTGTTAGAGCACTCTTTTCAAATAACAAAATGGTGGACCTTATATTTGGGAGGTCGAATAGAAAATTTACGGCCACTTAAACTTCATCAGGCTAAATGGGGATCCAATTCCTTAGTAAAAGTTAAACAGAAGTTTTATAAGAAATGGTGATAAATTGAATGGAAATCTTAATTGGCCATTGTCCTTTTGACTTTTACAATAATATGTCTGTACCTGAAAAATTGCGTTCAAGAGTAGTTAATGTTACAAAATAACTATGACTTATAATGAGCTTCGCCGTTTTAAAAACTAATTTAAACTACCCCTATTCCTCGTTACTTTACATTGATTTTGGTTATCCAATATTACCAAGGAATGCGTTACTTATGTCACAAAATTACACCGAATAACATGAAAAAATATATCGTTAGGAAAGTGGCAGGACTTTAATAAAGGTGTAATAAATGCACTATGTTTTCGAGTTTATCATTCCCGTAGAAATGTTTTCTTTTAAAAGGATTCTTAGGCCTTCCACATACAGACAGAATCTTTACCCGTAGCACGAACAGCTGTCGAGAAATCAAACGCACGTTAAAAGTACTCGATAGAGATTTTCTATGGAAAACTTCATTTCGCTTTTCGGCGGTAGATGGCGTTGTACAAATTTCCCATACAAAATTACTGTATCGATGTTTATTTCCCGCGTTTTCTTCTCGATATATGTTCGTGCTACGGGTACTGTGCCCATTGCGCGAACATCAGCTATCGAGAAATCAAACGCGCGTTAAAGTAGTCGATCGAGTAATTATCTCTGGAAAATTTCATTTCGCTTTTCGGCGGTAGATGGCGTTGTACAAATTTCCCATACAAAATTACTGTATCGAATGTACGCGTGTAATTTTTTTCAATTCCTAGCTGTACGTGCTACGGGTATCGATTCGGAATTCCGAAATGGAATATCGATACGATAATGTACCTATGAAAATTTTTACGCGTGTAATTTTTTTCGATTCCTAGCTATACGTGCTACGGGTATCGATTCGGAATTCCAAAATGGAATATCGATACGATAATGTACCTATGAAAATTTTTACGCGTGTAATTTTTTTCGATTCCTAGCTGTACGTGCTACGAATATCGATTCGGAATTCCGAAATGGAGTTATTGATACGATAATGTACCTATGAAAATTTTTACGCGTGTAATTTTTTTCGATTCCTATCTGTACGTGCTACGGGTATCGATTCAGAATTCCGAAATGGAATATCGATACGATAATGTACCTATGAAAATTTCGAACGGATAATTACTGCATGTTTGTGGTAGGTCTATAGATTTGTATGAATTTGCTGCGTTTGGAACTGTGTTTCGGAGTTTCAAATCAAAATTCCGTCTGTATGACATGACGGGCCTTACCTAACTATCGAACGATGTGTGGGATTGACTGGCGATTTTGCTAACCATCGACTAGGTATTTAAAAGTTAAATTCATAGGTATTTCCAAAATGAATTCCTTTTTAGGGTTCCGTACCAAAATGGTAAAAAAGGCACCCTTATGGTGTGACTCAGTCTGTCTGTCTGTCTGTCTGTCACAGCTGGATATCTCGAGAACTACTAATGGTATCAACTTGAAATTTGGAATAGTTTAAGATGACATTTGCCTAACTATTTTGCAAATAAGAAATAAATAAAAAAATAAATATCTCTTTTACAACAGGCACTGAAAAGGGGTCTTAAAAATTTGAAGTGGGGCTACTAAGGCATGTGGGGTATCATATGAAAGAGCGCCGTTTGCACGTTTTCAATCATTTTTTCTTTTTGTTTTAGGCCACATAGTTTTCAATTTATAATGAAAAATGTAAAAAAAATACCGTTCCCCCCCTTATCTCCGAAGTTTGCAAAGAGAAAAATCTGAAATAATTCTGTGTGATAGCAGTTTATATAAAGATTACAGAAGAAATAAAACAATGTCTCAATATAGCATACTTTTTTAGAAATTATCAAATTTCTAAAATAGTTAAGATTAGTTCCACTATCGGTCAAGAGATGGCGCTGACCTAAAACTGCAATACTAATTTTATTATTCTACACTGCATTGTGGTTTTATGGTGCAATTATGATGGTACGGAAGCCTCGGTGCGCGAGTACGACTCGCTCTTGACCAGTTTTATTTTAAATCCTTATAAAACCTACGAAACAATCACTAAATTAGAGCATTCGAAATTTTTATTTTACCATTGAAAAAAAAATGAAAAAATGCAATCATATTTGAATAGTTACTAATACTATAAAAGTTTAAGTACCAATTATAGATTGATAAATATCAAGTTTAGCCTGTAGTTATGTGACACAAAAATAAGGAACGTAGGTAAGAATGTGAAAAATCTGTGCACAATAAAATACCGTTCGCTCATTGAGGACTCTCAAACTTCGGTCAAGGGTTCTTTATACAATATAGTACAGTTATACTTCAGATCTTGAGAATAAAATTGATTGGCTGATGATTACGTAATGCAAAACCGCACATTTCTATGGAGGTAATCAAGGTGATCAATGAAACGATCCCTTGCAATGTACAGATTATACAGATACGAGGTACAGAAAATACAGATTGTATGATCAATGATACTTGTCAGACTTCTTTTAATGAATATGTTGTTAGCTATAAATAAATTATACCAAATTAATTGAATTTAGGTTGATTGGGCAATAATATGGCTGAATATTCTACAGTAGGGAACACTAATAAATTATTTCTTGGAAAACGTTTTCTATTTTAACAAATTAATTTTCTGTAAGTAAATTAATAAAAATACTAACTTCACGCGCTTGCCTGAATATAAACCTACCTATTGAAACATTACGGCTCGTAGTCAGCGAACTAAAATCTATGGAAGTGTAATTGCAAACAAATATTGCTTAAAAAATGGCACCACGGGGCCGAAAAAGTACAACCCGCTCAGATTTAGTCGTGCCAGCCACGCACCCGGTGACTGTCGTTAGTGTTCTTTTCAATAAATTGCAGTTTATATTGTAGAGAAAAGATAGAAAGGGAGAGTTTATTAGAAATGACGTCCTTTATAGTCAAACAGTGTAAAAGATGCAAAGAAGGCAGTAAAAAGATGCGGAAACAATGTATCTTATTTTTTCGTTTAAGTACAGAAAAGATTATAGTCGCTAATAAGCAATCAGTAGTCAGCCGCTTTGTGCTGCATAATAAAATACCAGCATTTTTAGCTCTATCCACTTAGTTGTACTTTTCGTGTGGTGCCATTTTTTGAACGGAATGCTTATTCCATAGCTTTAGTTCGCTGCTCGTAATTAAGTTACTAAAGTATTAGTAGGCAAATTAAAAATAGGTAAGTATGTTTTTCTTCTAAAGGCGTCTAATTTGAAAATTTACAAAGCTTCCTCGATGCGGAACCCAAAAATTCGTAAAGATTTATCAATAGTACCTTTCAACACATCAGCAAAAAAATGCAAATTCACGAAATTTTCAGCTATTTAATTAATTCAAACACGTCACACTATCACGCACATACTTTGTTGGATCACCTTGATATTAAGCCTCGTATTCACTTTCCCAAGTAAATATGGGCATAAATGTCTCGCGACACGTGTCGCTTGAGATGATGCGCGAAGTCGAGCGACGTATTACAAAAGTACTCTTTGCGAGCGATGTTGGGCGATATTAACTGACGGCGCCAGATATACAGGGTTATTTATTAAACACCAACAACCTCGCAGGAGTAGATTAGTAACATCTTAGACAACAACATTTATTCTACGATTTTTCCAAAAAACAGACAAAAAAATCTTCTTTTCATTCAAAACTCGATCAACTGTTCGGACATTTGTATGGAGAGTCGTTTTTTTTTGTTTCTGGAAAAGTCGTAAAACAAATGTTGTTGTTTATGATGATAGTAATCTACTCCGGCGAGGTTGTTGGTGTTTTACAAATAACCCTGTATATCAGACGGCGATATATCAGTCCATATTTAATTAGGCGATTCATCCATGTCACTGAAGAGGTAGATTGTAGGTAGGTTGTGTTGTAAGCTGCTGCTCTTATAATTTTGCATTCAAATTACACAAAAGAAGAAGAAAAAGCAATGGACTAGAAAGTATTTTGCAACAAAAAGTAAGTGTCTTCAGTTCTCTATTGACTCTGAGATTTTGTCCCACATATGGAACGACACGCGGCGACAAGGAACAAATTGCGTAATGTTGCCATACTTGTCGTGCGACTGCGATGACATTCGTCCGAGATTTCAAGTAACACGTGTCACGGGATATTTGTCCCCTAGTACAGTGAATACGAGGCTTTACACAGTCACGGGCGTAATATTAAGCTATTGCGTGCGTTATTAAAACGGTGGACAAATTAAAGGGCGCACCCAAAGGTGGGTAATTAATTTCATTCCCCCTTTTAAAGATGAACTTTTGTACTAAAAGGGTAATGTTTTGATAATGTCGCTGTGCTTCCGGCGATGTTGACCCTTAACAAGTTCGTTTGAGGACAGTTGTTTACTTACCCCAATGTGTGTACCAATTAATATTTTATACGGAGTATTATGATAGTTTTCAAAGGTCAAACAATTTTATTGTTATGTGATGAAATATTAAAAGAACAAAATATAAAAAAGCTAACTATTAGTTAGTTTTAACCTAACCATAATTAATATCATCATTAATATATCATTAATTTACACATTCATCACTAGTGAAAAAATTCTTAAAAATGAACAATTTGGCTTTAGAAAAAATAGTTCTACAACTTTAGAATGTTTTCATTTAATTAAAGAAATAACAAAAAGCCTTAATGATAGATTGCATACATTAGCGATATTGTTAGACATGAGCAAGGCTTTTGATTGTGTCTGTCATAAGCTGTTGCTAGACAAGCTTGAAAAATATGGCATCAGAGGGAACGCTTTGTCATAGATAGAAAGTTATTTGACTGACAGGAAACAGTGTGTACAGATAACAACTCTTTCAGGCAATATGAGAGAAAATCATTCTTCCGATTATTGCTTTAATCGATGCGGTGTCCGACAAGGTAGTGTGTTGGGGCCTTTGTTATTTTTACTTTACATTAACGACCTTCCGAATGTAATAGACCAGAAGTGTATCTTGTTTGCGCACGATACAACAATTAGTAGTTGTGGTCCATTGCTTGCGGAGACACAGCTAGTCAAAAATATGCATTTTTTCACGAAATAAAAGGGGCTTCCGTTTCGTTCGGAAACATTTCTCAGTTTTTTTGTTTATATTTCTGTAAAGTTAATTAAATTTTCTACAATTTGAGCCTAATTTGAGTAGTCTAGGTTTACTAGTTACAAAGACACAGCTAATCAAAGATAAGATTTTTTCAATTAATTTCAATAAAAAGCCCATTTTTAACCAGCTATGTCTCTGCAACCAATAAACCTAGACTACTCAAATTAAGCTCAAATTGTAGAAAATTTAATTAACTTTACAGAAACATAAACAAAAAAACTGAGAAATGTTTCCGAACGAAACGGAAGCCCCTTTTATTTCGTGAAAAAATGCATATTTTTGACTAGCTGTGTCTCCGCAAGCAATGGACCACAACTACTTGGGTTAGCCGCAAATTGTATAAAATATAGTTAACATAACAAAAGCTTATAACAAATTAATCTGAAAAACGCTTCTTTAAAGTAGTTTTTTTGAAAATACTGAAACAAGGGTCAATACCCAAACTAAAAAAATGAAGTTTAAAAATGTTGGTTATTGTGTAATTTTTCAGAAACTTCTTATTAAATTGTTTTTTTTTAATATCAGAAATAAGTTCTACGTTATTGATTTATCTAAAAATGAAACCACAATTGACCTATTAGCTAAACCTGAATTGTTATAGTTTTTAGAATGGAGCCGGGAAAAGTGCGCTATTCAACCCGCCGCCATATGGAACTGTATGTAAAGATAGTTTGGCCCAGCTCAATATTAGTTTGAAACAGCCTACAGATCAGTTTCTATCATGTGGCCAAACTTTATCACGACTTGTAACTCCCAACTTTTTTTTTGTATAGAGGTTCATACCTACTATATGGGCTTATACATTGGGGCAACTCTGTTGATGTGCAAAGAGATTTCAAGATTCAAAAGAAATATGTAAGATGTATATGTGGTGCAGATTATTTAGATAGTTGTAAGCCCTTATTTAATGCATTATAAATATTATCTTAACCCTGTCTTTACATCTTTTAAATAAGTTTATTTGTTAAAAAAAATAAGACAACTTATTTACCACTAATTGGCATCCACAATACAGAGATAGACAAGGAAATAAGTTGCTAATACTCAATAAAAGGCTTGGACTATATTCTAAAAATGCGTATTGTACGGCAATTACCATTTATAATAAACTGCCTAACAAAATGACTCAATTGCCGTTTAATAAATTTAAATCAAGTCTATTTAATTTTTTGCTAGAAAAAACATATTAATCTGATAAGGAATTTTTAGAAGATAAATTGACAACATAATTGATTTGAATTTATGAATTGTACTTAACTTGATGACATCCCTAAGTTTTATAGTAAAACTAGCGGCCGCCCGCGACTTCGTCTGCGTGGAAAGTTTTTTTGCTATCCCTCGGGATCAGTACTTTTTCTGGGATAAAAAGTACCCTATGTCCTTCTCTATACCCCTGACAATGTGTATGCAAAATTTCATGATGATCGGTTCAGTAGTTAAGACGTGAAGGCGTAACAAACAAACAAACAAACAAACTGACTTTCATATTTATAATATTAGTAAGGATAAGGATTGTTTGTATTTAATAATAATTATATAATTTCACTTCTTGACATCATTATTCACTGGGTGCGAAGGTATAATAATCGATCGCAGCGCTCATGGTGGCAAAAAGTAGAAATAATGAAGGCTCTGTAATCTCGATCTCTTAAAAACGATATTTAATTGATTACTAGCGATACAGGAACAATTATATATGTTTATTATCCTTACTTAATATTATAAATGTGAAAGTCCGTTTGTTTGTTTGTTTGTTTGTTTGTTTGTTTGTTTGTTTGTTTGTTACGCCTTCACGTCTTAACTACTGAACCGATTCACTGGGGAACAGGGGTTTCGTTTTATGAAGTTTCATAGCTGATTCTAAATGATTTTGCCGCGCTGATTACAAATCTAAAGTTCGTTTTCCAGTAGCAGCTCTACTTTTTGAGATGTCGATGGTGAGAGATTTTAAGAAAAATGCATGAATTTCGGAACTAAATTCTTATATTAAGGAAAACTAACATGAAATTTTTTCTTTTATATGACTTTCTTGAATGGGCCGAGTCCACATTTTATTCTGAATGCTCCAGCAGTAATCAGCCATCATCAACGACCTTGGTATCGTTCTTTCATTGTGCGAATGTCTTGATGGAAGCATTCTCCCTGCTCTTCGCTTAATTCTCCTGAATTTTCTGGAAAACAGTCTAAATGACTAAACAGAAAATGTAGCTTAATGCTCATGTTGCATCCGAGTCGCTGGAAGTGCAGCATCAGCTGTGCAATGCGTTCAGAGTAGTTAGATAACTTTCTATTTCCTAAGAAATTTTTAACCACCCAAACAAACTCAGACCACGCTGATTTTTCGATATCTGTCATGGAGTTAATAAAGGTTTGGTCCTTTATTAACTGCCTGATACATTCTGAAAGTTCTTGAAATGATAAATTGGAGGTACTGGGTTCGGGCTGAGGAGCTGTTTTATCGGTAGAAGTTGGAATTGGTCTAATTGCAGACTGCAAGTTAGGATAGACCCACTTGGAACGATTTTTGCGGTTTATTCCATTAATATTCACAACACAGAAATAACAATGGTAATTTAGATGGTCGTCGATTAGATGGTTCACACCAAATCATAGGACTTTGGTATTTAAAGTAGGGTCTTTTTTGTTTGCCCATAAACGTAACGATGAAACACAGCTTCCACATACAAAATTTGGAATCCAGGGCTTACTATTAACTTCTAATGGCTTTTCGAAGCAGTCCAAGTAGGTTTGTTTCACAAAGTTGGACATACTTACACTACATTCTTTTAACATAACTCGCCACAAATGGACAAAAACTATCGGGATCGTTTGCACATCTTCTTCTTAATATAAGCATATCGATAAATTTTAGAAATTTACTTGATAACTTTTCTGATCAGAATAAAATGCGAACTAAGTAGTGCGAAATAGAGGGTACCTGTATCTCAAAAACTATAGCTGCTGTGTAAAAAATGAGGAAAGATCTCAAATCAGCGACGTCAAATTAGTGAGAAACCGTTCAAAAACCTGATAAAACAAAAAAAAAGTTAAATTTTGTTCCCCAGTATCATGAAATTTTGCATACACATTGTCAGGGGTACAAAAAAGGACATAGGGTACCTTTCATCCATAAAAAACATATAATTCCCGAGGGATGGCATAAAAACTGTCCACGCAGACGAAGTCGCGGGCGGCAGCTAGTCACTTAATAAAATTATTAAAGTAGCTTTATCCTCTTGTTTTACAAAATCTACAACTAAAAAAGAAGTAAACAAACCCTAATATAACCAAAATAAAACACTCTTTTTGAATAGATGCGCACAGCCAAGGAGTGGAATTCCCTGCCTGCGTCTGTATTCCCGAAAGAATATAACCCAGCGATATTTAAGGCACGAGTGAATAGGCTTCTTCTGGGCAAGCTCGCTTCATCTTCGGCCTCTTCTTAGCCTTATGGTTCTCGAATGTGGCCAAGAGTAAACCCATTTAATGTAAAAAAAAAAAAATAGATCTTACTTGCCATATTTAATTTAAATGACCAAAAATGATTTCACAACACTTTGTCCACCCAAATCACAGTAATTTTGAAATTTACATTAATAACACAATATGTATAGTATTTTTTAATATTTTGTCACAATGCCGCCATTACATATCAAAACGTCAAAACGGTCAAGGTCAGAGCCAACAAAGTTGCAACACGCTAGGTGGCGCTAAAAGCGTGCACGGAGCCAATAGTAACATTTATCTTTATTTGACATTAATACTACCTGTTTTTTTGAGATTGCATTGTATTGACATATAAATTAAGTATGCATAATAATTCTGTTTCACATTTTAATAATAATGATTATACGTGTTTGACAATATTTAATAACTTGATTCATGAATGATAAATATTTGCACGTCGACAATCTCGACAAGTCATGCTGTACTATTATTTAATTTGTTACCTGTATTTTACCATGTCTTGGCAAATAAATAAATAGTTATTATTATTATTAATCTATAACACAAATATTGTTATAGATTAATAATAATAATAATTTATTTATTTGCCAAGACATGGTAAAATATGTTGAGATTTTTTTCCCAATCTAAAATATTTTTCTGAGTGAAAACATACTTATATCAAATTTGTAAAGACTTTTTCTCATGTTACTGGCTCAAATACCCTCTGAGCTAACGACTTAATTTTTCACACGCTTTCATAGCACTAAAAACCGACAAAACATGCTAATACCGCCCAAGGGAAACGGATGTCATATGCGACTTTTTTGGACGGAGTCTGTCAAGGGACGTCCGATGCAAGGGTCCTGCGGGAGCGATAGGCGAAAAACTGGGGTCCCGTGATTGATGGGGTACCGCGTATAAGCACCGAATAAACATACCCTCACGTCCCTAGCCGTGACCCTCAGGTGTTCGGGCTTTTTGTTTTTTAAATCTGCGATGGACGATTTTTGCAGTGCTTATTTGTACCCTGTTTGCATTGTACAAATGTTTGACATGCGAAATTATTACAATGAGCAATACAAGTGATATAATATTTTCGATTACGTATGTACGTAGCTGTTCTAATAAATTTGTTGTCGTTTACGGTCAAAATTATTTTCAGTCGGATTACCGACGACATCGTCTATTAGTGTCAGGTTCTTTTTTTAATATTAGGGCCAGTTCTACAGGTTCAGTGGCGAAAAACAAATGAGCACTTTCAACGATAAAACCAGCGGGCTGATTATCTAATTAGAAACCACCTAGCGACCGGTTGCAGTTCACAGATGATAGTGATCCATTGCTACTTCTTTTTGGATTTAAAAAAAACATACCAAAGAAAAGTAGCAATGTATGTGGAATGAAACCGGTCGCTAAATAGTTTCTTTTTAGATAATCAGGGTGCTGAACTAAATCGTTGCTATTTCAGTTTTGTTTGAACAGAAATATACTCGTTTTAGTTTTGTTGAAATTGTTGAAAATTATACCGAGGAAGCCTTGGATTCCAATCTTGGACAATTTAAATGAGACCTCTAAAGCTAAACCAAAGATTTTTAGATAAATATTACGGTTTTAACCGCGATTGGGCCCCAGGTATATCTTTGGATATTTACCTGAAAGATGATTTAATACACTTTTTGTCATGTTTTAAATTAAATTATTAGGTATGTAAAAACTTGTTGCTGCAGCAGATTTAATTACTTATTTGTTTTGAACCAGTTGTATAATGAAACCTGCTCCTTGTTGTCGAAGTCGGTTAAAAAGCAAATAAAATCGTAAACGGTTCGTATTTACACACAATACTCACCGTTTATATTTACAACTTAACACACTATTTTCAGCTCTATCACACCCGAACAACAATTAATTTTGTTTCGCAAAAACACCGTATTATTTCACTGGACTACCAAGCAGGTTCTAATTCAATTGCTTGAGATGCCATAAGGATTTACGCCTCATTACAGCGTTAATTTCCACGAGGGCAGGTATGCTAACACAATTACAGCCACGTAATAATTCCTTACGTACAGTCCAGTGGAGCGAACACAGCTTCCAGGCAAATGAGGTGTTTAGAAAAACAAATGAAAATCAGCGGCTGTAAAGAATTAGTATGGAGTCTTATTTCATAATTAAAGTCAGGCGTTTAAAGTCACGTTTCTCTATCAGACGTTTATTATATATTCTGTGATATCATTTAAATGTTATTTACCTAGTTTTTTCAATACTGATATCGAGATTGAGAAAAAACTTATGGCAGTAGATACATCATAAACATTTTATTCAATGCACAAAATTACCACATACCTACCCTAATAGAATAGGTGTGTGAAAAAAGAGTTTGGGAATACAAACTTCTTTCAATTCAATTTTGTATACAAACACGTAACAAGTCGTTTACCTGATTATAATCTGTAAGTTATCACGTTAGGTACACGCTGTTTACATGATTATAATCTATAAGTTCGCCCTACATTTCCAAAGGTGTAGAACGTGACGTGATAAATCTCAGAGGTAGAATAAAACTTTGAGTTCCCAAAACGTTACTTCCCAATTATCGCACGAAGGTTGTTCGGGCGAATATTTAATTTGATTAAAAGCATTAGAGTAACTGCGGCCGTGATCCTGGAGCGATGATAAATCAAAACTTTCCCATTAGAGAACGTGCGACCGCGACACATCGGGACCGAGCTCTAAGTTATAAGGGAAATCCAGTACCTTGGATTTGAAAGTTCCCAATTCACGTTGTTGAGGAGCTCGGTGGCGCAGTGGTTTAGCGCCTGGCCCAGCGATTGCGGAGGATAAGCAACTTTCGCAAGGGTCGGTCATGAGATGGGTGACCAAAATTTAATTATCTCGAGCTCCTCCGTGCTTCGGAAGGCACGTTAAGCCGTTGGTCCTGGCTGCATATGCAGTCGTTTACACCCACCAATCCGTATTGGGCCCGCGTGGTGGGTTATGGCACGTCCTCCTTATCCACCCATAAGGAAGGCCTGTTCCCCTGCAGTGGGGACATTAAGAATGGCTGATGGACAATTTATTTAGGAAAATAATTGAGTGTTGTTCTTTATTCTATGATAGTCAAAATATCGTAGAAGTAAATATTGATCCCATAAATTATGAAAGCAATAAAATCGATTGTTTCTTTAAATAACACAGGTTTGAGACTTAGTTTGGCCGTCAGGTGTCTTGCGGTAGTACTATTCTAAGACGGCTTGGAATAGCAATACCCCTTCTCAATTTGTGGGTGTCATAGAAGACGAAACAGTCGCACAGCTGATAAGATAATGAATGCTTAAAGCTTTTGTTCATATAAAACATAAAATATTTTAACATAATCCTACAAATATAAAGGTTAAACTGTTTAATCGTAAATATGCATTTGTTTCTAGTGATCAGTACCCCTAGCACGAACATCTCGAGAAAAAAACCGGCCAAGTGCGAGTCGAACTCGCGCACGAAGGGTTCCGTAAAAATTACGTTTGTTGTATGGGAGCCCCCCTTAAATATTAATTTTATTCTGTTTTTAGTGTTTGTTGTTATAGCGACAATAGAAATACGTCATCTGTGAAAAATTTCAACTTTCTAGCTATCACGGTTTATGAGATACAGCCTGGTGACAGACAGACAGACAGACAGCGGAGTCTTAGTAATAGGGTCCCGTTTTTACAGTTTTGGTACGAAACCCTAAAAACGCGTGAAAACTTTTACACGCGTTTTTAGGGCTCGATAGAGTAATTGTCTAGATGAGAAAATTCATTTTGATTTTCAATGGCGCTGTACAGACCCATACAAAATTACTCTATAGATTTTTTTCGACAGATGTTTGTGTTATGGGTACAGGAGCTCTCTGATTGCAATAGCAATACATTGCTACTTTTCTTTGGTAAGTAAGTTTTTATTTGTGCCAAACGAAGTAGCAAGTATCACATACAACTGTGTAATCACAATTTACATTAACTTAATTTTTTAAAGCTTTTTCGTGTTTTGTGTCAATATCTACGTTTGTTCAATAAAATGTCACCAATACAATTAAGTCCTTCTTTATGACTGTTTCGAGAAAATTACAACTGGACTTAATCCAGTTAGCTTAGCTCGAGAATGAAAATACTAACACAATACACGAAATTAAAACTAACGATGTATCGCTTTCAATTCAATGCTCGACTTCGATACTAATTCAATAAAGCAATCCATTCTACATTAGATTTTTTTAGCTTTCTTGTGAAAACGGTTGGATTAATAGTTTAACTACTACATACTATTTATATTATTCTCGAGCGTACCTAAAGTGGGCTCCACATTCGCGCCGCGAAAGCCCGCGAAGGCCGCGAACCGCGATTGTTTCGCGACTTCGCGCATGGGCTTCGCGGCGTTCCCCGTCCGGTGGCGGTTTTTTGGTCCGCGTCAAAGGACTTGTGTGCCGAACTAAGGTTGCCGTGATTCGCGGCCGCGGTTCACGCGCGAGTCTGGAGGGCTATATTTTTCGCACCGTTTTCATGCGCGAACCGCGCCCGTGATTCGCGGCCGCGGTTCGCGCGCGAGTGTGGAGCCGGCTTCACATAGACAAGAAAGCAACAAAACACTCATTAATTATAAAACAAAAGACTGCAAATATACCACTAAAGCACTCATTTTTCGGTTAACATTAACGAAATCGTAAGGATTTATCGTTTAGGATTTAGATTTGGTTTATGGTTAAATATTAGCTCGGTCGTGCTTCATGTCGCTTTGAGATACTGTGTTCTATTTACCATCGGATCAACTATCTCAACTTCACTTCTTCGCCAAACTTTATTGTCTTGAAAGTTTTATGACTTAACTCTTAACCAACCCTTGCTTCACCTATCTTCGGACAAAGATATATTTGTTTCATATCTCCCACTTTTGAACTCTATAAACTTTTCATGTGCTCAATTTTATGAAAGGATGCCTTTGGTCTGCTGGCGGAAAGTTAGCAACAATAATGAAATTGACTTATGTGAGCAAAGTCGAGTTTATATTTCCAGGAAGTTATTTCCGTGCTAAGTTATAGGTATTTATGTGCTAATCTTTTTATTATAGCGATTATCTTGCTAATGAAGTGTTTCTAACATAAAAGCTACTTGTGATTCAGTAATAACTTTTTCACTTAAAGTTTAGGTAGCTACGTAATTGGTTTTTACAATTTTAAACTGTATTAAACCTCTTTTTACTTATTTTTTAATTATTTTCTTTTCTCAACTATTTCCAACATTTTCTTAATTTATTTTTGTCATAAAAACTCATCAAAAAATGAGTTTCTTTTTTAAAGTAAATGTTTTTAGGGTTCCGTATCCAAAGGGTAAAAACGGGACCCTATTACTAAGACTCCGCTGTCCGTCTGTCTGCCTGTCTGTCTGTCACCAGGCTGTATCTCATGAACCGTGATAGCTAGAAAGTTGAAATTTTCACAGGTGATGTAATTCTGTTGCCGCTATAACAACAAATACCAAAATCAGAATAAAATTAATATTTAAGGGGGACTCCCATACAACAAACGTGTTTTTTTTACCGTTTTTTGCTCGATATTTATAACGACAATAGGTAGACTGTTGAAAATTTCACAGATGATGTATTTTTGTTGCCGCTATAACAACAAATAATAAAAACAGAATAAAATTAATATTTAAGGGGGGCTCCCATACAAAAAACGTATTTTTTTTGTCGTTTTTTGGTACGGAACCCTTCGTGCGCGAGTCCGACTCGCACTTGGCCGGTTTTTTAGAAGCTTGAAGAATGTTCTTGATCCACATTGATCCTCTAATTTTGTAGTCACATTTCTCTTGATATTATTTGCGTTGTTATCTAAACACTGCAAAGTCGTGAACTGCAATTAAAACAGTGGTATTAATTTGTGAGACAAATAAACGTCCTCACGAAACAAGTGTCTGAAATTGCTTCAAGTTTGATGTATTTGCGCCCGCTTCTCCAGAGATAAATTTGTTCGGAAACTCGCTCAATGTGAAAAGTTTGAAGCTCACTTCAATCCATTACACGAGTGAAATATTTCTTTGTTTTCTGGCTTCACTGCGGTACCTTACAAATCACAAGTTTACCCTTATAGCTTCGCTCCTGATTCTACATACAGGACAGACGCACTTGGAATACTAAGTGGAATTAAAGGAAAGTAACGCGCAGGTTGTTAAATAATTTGATGTATTGATCGTGGGGGCTTTTGTGGAGCTAAACGCCTGAGGAAGTTTAACTTGCTACTGTTTTGACTGAGATGGTCAAACTTATTGGTAGTATTGTTTCATAGTTTTCGTAACAGTCCATAAGGACTTCGATCAAGGATATCCTAAATAACTAAAACAGTACGCAAAAATGGCACCTCAAATCCCACTTACAAACTTGGCGCTTATTTTGTACATAATCACCTCTTATTTTGTACAAACTCACATTTTATATCACTTATTTTGTACAAAAACACATTTTTTGTCACTTACTCTGTGCAAAATAAGTGCCCAGTTTACAAGTGGGACGCTATTTGAGGTGCCATTTTTGAGACTGACCGGACATCTAGGCTATTCTTGATCGAAGCTTATGGACGACCGATTGATAAAATGAACCTTGAAACTTCTCCAAAAGTGAGCCCTCCCTTTATTAAGCGAAATTATACTTATTATGAATTATTTGTAATCCTGTTTAAGTTTTTTCTCTGCTTTGCTTAGATTAAAATAAAAAATGCCAAGAAGATTGTATATTTAGACATTAGCAAATGAAATACCGCAGCCCAAATGTTATAAGAAAATCATGAGGAAGATGGATGACGTCACAGACATAGTAAGTAGAAAGTTCATCCCAAAACACCAAATGAGATTTTGAATCACTGAATTGATAACAGCGTGGAAGATATATAATGAGAACTAAAGCGTATTCATAGCAGATGAATGTTTACTTTCATGAATACATATCAATCAATCTCGAATGTGATAGAAGCGATATATTTGAAATGTAATATCGGGGTGGCTTATTATTTAATATATGGTCCATCAATCACGCCAGGACACGTCCTGGATGTCGGAGACAGATCGGTGAGCAACACGTGACGGCTTTCAACTATGTGCATATTATATTAGTGTCTTTGGGAATGTTTTGAAACGATTTATTACGTTTTGTCGTGTTTATGCGACATTCATTCAGGGACCGCGTACTACTAATTTATTTACAATTATAAATGCAGAAGTAACTCTGTTACGTTTTCACGCCTAAAAAGCTGTACCAATTTTTACGAAATTTGGTAAGGAAATAGATGGGACCTTGGGGAAGGACATATAACTGTAGTTTGTAATCAATTTTCAACATTGATTCACAATTTGTAAAAGTTGAGAAACTTTCCCGATAGGTTTGGAATTAATAATTTTGAATTGAGTACAAATGCAATTTCAGAAACTTATCAAAATCATTTTTTAATCGCGTAATTCTTACGTAACAACCTCAATTACTTATACTTAGTCAATTAACTTTTGAGATTTTCTTCATGATGCCTTGTGGCCGTAAATATAACAACCAGACAACCATACAAAGTTGCTCGATTACTATTTTTGTTCTCCTTTGATTAGGAAAAACGAAGAATCACACAACAAATAACAGAGTTAACAAATCGCTACAAGGAACACGCACGCATCGAAACAAAACTTTGTCGTGCTTCAGAGTCACGGGCAAATCGTTTATGTAAAACGTAGAAGAATCAAAAACTTTTTGTATATAAATCTCTCTCTTTACAGATTATAATAATAAACTTTTCTAGTGATTTTAAATTGCTTTACGTGTGTTTGAGTTCATATAATGTGGTTTTTATTAGCGAGCCGACGTGAACGGGTTAATATAGCAGTTCAATATTTTATATTATGCTTGTATTAGTTATGGTACTATTTTTTGTGTCAAAAGTCGAATAGTTGGGGTAGAGATAAGATATTACTCTCAAATAATACTTACGTTTATAGTTTAGTTTAGTGTTTCATTACCTAAGTACCTAAAAATGAAACTAATTAGTTATTAGTTGTTAACGCCCGAGCGGCCTGATGGGGCAGCAGAACAATGGAAAATCTATTGTGTCTTATTTTTCGGGGATTGAAGGATTAACTCTTAAAAAAACCGGCCAAGTATTTTTCGTCTGCAAAAATAACATTGTTTTTCACAGTGTTGGTATGAATGACAAAGTTATATTTGCGGTTTTGGAAAATGTGCTATATCTCAAAAACTACAAAATATATGTCGTTCAAACCAATTTTCGTTGAAAGTCTTTATTAAGATCTACAGCATATTTTATTTTTAGATTTTTCGCTCTCTTATTTCAAAAGTTAAAGGGGGGGGGGGGGGCACATTTTAACACTTTGGCAGTGAATATCTTTCAAACGGTTGACTTTGAGAAAAAATTGTCTTTAAAACCTCAATACCATTTTCAAAGACCTATCTATAGACTCCCCGCACGTATTGGTTTGAAGAAAATATTTTTTTTTAGTATCAGTTACATGTATGGGGAGCTCCCCTTAATCTTTTATTTTTTTTATTTTTGTGTTAAAATCGTTAAGCGGTTAACAGAATACATCTACCTACCAAGTTTCAATTGTGTAATATTAATACTTTCGGAATAAAGTGGCTGTGACATACGGACGGACAGACGGACAGACAGACAGACATGACGAATCTATAAGGGTTCCGTTTTTGCCATTTAGGCTACGGAACCCTAAAAAGGCTGCACATACTACTCATATTAATGATTTCAATAGAACTAATATAAGATCATAATGATTTTTAAAACTAATCAACAGTGAGAACTATAAAACCTAAATTTTCCTTATAAAGATAGAAAAGTTTTTCCACATTTTTCATGGGTACACTTAACGTAAAATATTGTTTGAGAAACTCATGGTAGAGGCACTCACCATTCCGAGAGTTGTATTTCACGTATTTTCAGTTCTATGTAAAATATCCTCGCCGAGTCTAGTCTGGAAAGTTCCGAAGAAATCTTACACAGCAGTCTAGTCTCGTCTTACTTTTAGTTCTATTGTGGAGTTTTTTATATACATTTTATGTTAACAAGAAGTTTCTAACTTATATTAAAACTAAAAGTATACAGGGTTATTTCTAAAACACCAACAACCTCGCAGGAGTAGATTACTAACATCATAAATAACAACGTATGTTCTACGACTTTTCCGAAAACAGACTAAAGATATTTCGACTTTCCATTTCATTTAAAATGTCTAAATCTAAATTTATTCTGTGCGTAAAGCGTAACCAGTAACTAGAATAATTATAATAATGTCTAAGTATAGGCATGATTTTGTGGCGAACATTGGACGTCCGGTAATGAGGCTTGACCACGGGAGGTTATGGGGTATTTTCATGGGTCGATTTTCCAGGTTGCTTGCTAGGCGATTTTAGTCGACTAGATCTTTTTATCGACAATCGCTTGTAAAAACGAATCGCCACCTCATTGAAATTAGGTTGCAATTCCTGAAAGCCCTATTTGAGTTAAGTCACCTTGAAAATAAACCCGTGTAAATGCTCCATAACCTCCCGTGGTCAAGCCTCATTACCGGCCGTCGGATGTCCCCATTACGGCGCAACTATTAATTGACAAAGAGACCGCTAATGTGCGTGACATTTATTGATAGCCCGTCACAACAACCCACTTGTATTAATACATTGTTTAATAATTTATTTGCTATGTGATTTGTTGCCCAATAACGTGCGAATGACACCTGTTTTATTACAAAGCGCGTAATGGTTTGATCAGAGTCCACTAGCGCCGCCAATCAAGAATAATGAAGAAAAAACATTATTATAACGAAATGGAAATAACTATACTAAGCTCCTGTAAATTATAATAATAATACACTCGACGTCAGAAAAAATGTACATGTTCGAAAATAAGTTTAGACTTGACCACCTGCTATTGCTAGCTAATGTTTTATTGTGTATGTTGATATCTATTGAAAGTAAATTTAATGAGCTTTCAATTAATAATTGTTTGATTTAATTAACATAGCAGTTACCATAATTAAACGCTTTAAATTGTTTGCGCCGCCATAAAAGAGGAATAAAATGGGTTAATTCAGAAAAATGCGGGTAAATTCGGTATCGAGATGATGAAGGAAACACACTTCAACAGTTCAATAAAAAAAAAGAATACCCAAGATAGATACTATTGCCCATGAAGTTGCAAAATATTGCAAAAAATGAGGCAATGTAATGTTGGTCGGAAACTGAATCTCAGTTATTGATTCAGTTCGACGAGTATTCCAAGTTCCGGTTTCTAGAGACTATTGGCTATGTCCGAAAGGGAAGAAGTATTATAAAACATAACTCTTACCATTAAATTAGAGAGGATTAAATTAACTTTGAGGAAATTTTTGCGAAGGTGCGATTTTTCTGACGCCGTGTGTTTACTTGCACTTGTGTTATAGAAATCAGAAAAAATCCTTTTCTACTTTGACCCAGCCGGGATTGAACCTGGGACCTCAAGAGATGGTGATGCCTTGAAAACCGGTGTGCTGACCACTCGACCAAGGAGGTCGTCAAAAGCACAGTAACTATGCTTTTGACGACCACTATTAGTTGAGCGGTGATTCAATGAGCAGTATGGAATGTATACGGAAAAAGATATAAACAATTAACAAATAGAGATACACAAGACTTGATAAATTAACTATGGAATTGAAAAGAAGGATTCGCACTTTTACCTGTGTGACTGCTGTGAAGTCCCGGAGCTGGCAAAGATGTCCCAAATCTTGTTTTCTGCTGCTTCTATTTTAATGGCATAAGATTACAATCATTAACCTTCGATAGACGATCAAAGTCACTAACACATAATTATTGTGGTTGTATAACGCGATTTGGGCCATTATTTTCAATATTAGTTGCGAAAAAGATGCGCGTGCGTTGGAATCCATTTGCCAGACATTCAACAATTCGTTTTGTGTTGCAATGTCATCACCATCAAGAGACCGGTACATCTAAATTCAGGTATGTGCAAAAGGGAAATGCAAGAGGGCGGAAATGTCAATCTACCAAACAAAAAAAGCAGCAATGCAAACTTTGCAAATTAATAGCGCGACCCATTTAATTCTAAACCGCCGCAAGCAACTATGTTTAATAAAATTCTGAAAAATAAACTAGCATTAGTTATAAACTATTTCTGTATGTGTTTTTTTCTGGTTTAAATGTGTTTGTGTAGTTACAATCTAGATTAACGCCTAAGTGACCAATTTGGCGTTAATCCAGATTTATATTTTTGCATAAGCCTGCTGATGCTAATGGACTCACGAGCGCTTTTAACTGAATTATTATTAAATTATTATATATAAGGTTATTAATAAAATATAAGGCCCTTCAAAAGTTATTTTTATGAGTTTTCGTTTTAGGACGTCGCATCGGTAAGGCCTGGTTTACATTAGTCAAGTAGACGACCGAGTCGAGTAGCGAGTAGAAATACATTGCTTGGCATGTTCGTCGATTTTAAAAGAACGTCAAACACACCACGTAATGAACTTCTACTCTCCTAAAGCACTCTACTAAAGACTAAGATAATGTAAACCAGCCTTAACATAGCATAATAAAACTGTCTACGTAGGTTTAGCGACACTGCGTAATAATACTTATGCGAAAGCGAGAATTTTTTGTGTTGCTTTTAAATAGAAGGGTTTAGATAGTGTATAAAATTTGTCACTGTGCTTTTTAGGCACAGGTAGTAAAACTGTATTATCTTTAGACTTTTGAAAATATTGTTCCGCTATAAATTCCACGAGAGCTCCCGAAAGCTTTACAATCACCCCATTTGCCCTTACCTAAAGTAAGAAGCACCTGTCAGACATGATTAACAAGGAATTAGATAATGGTGAAAGCGTAATTGTACTGGAATCCGAATTAATATCCGTAAAAGCTTTGGACCCGTACGACAATGAAATTAATAACTCCGAAACTCAAACGCCCTCTTTCGCTTACAAACAAAGCAAAGATCCGAAACCAAAACAAGCTTTCACCTCTGTGGTTATAGAAAAGAACAATTTCATAGATATAGAAGAGAACAATCCATAGATATAGAAGTGACGGATTGTTATATTATACCTACCCAAGGAAATTAAAAGTACTAAGTACTTGTAAATTAAATTCCTTGATTATACCCAATCTTAGAATAATTACACATAGAAGGCGAGTCCGCGTCCGTATAGTGAGGCAACTCAAACCAAGCCAGAATGGCTTGGTATGACTATTCGGCCCGTTAGTGCTCAAGTGATATTCGTGTCGAACACAACTCCCGAAAATTTCACTAAAAATGAGGGTTTACGCAATGAACGGATGTCACAATCAGGTCACATTACATCGCAGAAACACAAGAAACATTGTAGATTACATTTCACGTGTAATTAATGCGTTTGAGCTTCCATTTTTACGTAAAACATCCATCAAAAATAACCATGACGTGTCACTTCACATTTTACGAAAATGTTGCCAGGACGGGGAAAAAAATCTCCCGCATTTACTGTTGTTCAATTAAAAGCAGGGATTGAAATACCGTTAAAAAAATAACGATATAAAAAAATAACGTTAAAAATATATTACCGGTAAAATTAACGTTAAATATAGCGTTAAATTAAGTACCGGTAAAATTATCGGTAAAAAATTAACGTTATTAATTGGAATAAAGTTAATTTAAAAATTAACGTTAAAATTAACGTTAAATTAACGTTAAAATTAAGGTTTTTCAGTAAATAACGTTAAATTTAACGTTATTTCTCAAATTAACGTTAAAATTAACGTTATTTATTGGCATAACGTTAATGTTAAATATAACGGTAAAAAGAGTAAAAATTAACGTTATATTTAAAAAAAACCGGACAAGTGGGAGTCGGGCTCGCCCACCGAGGGTTCCGTACAGACCTACATCTATACATAAAATAAAGCTATAGAAAAGTTGTGTCGATACAAAGGAAATATTTTGAAAAAAAGTGGTTGGTAGTTATTAGTTTTTTATATGAAAACTGTACTACGGAGAGTTCAAGCTTTATCCCAGGTTCTACCTACCGGAATTATGTGAAAAATTGCTTAGTTTATAAGTTGGACTTCAAGCTACCAAACTGTAAAAAAATACCATCAAAATCCGTTCAGCAGACTGCTATATATAGATAACCATTTGAAATCCTTTGCCGCCACGTAGAAAATAACCCTTCCAGGGATTACGACAAAGAATTGACCACGGGCGAAGTTTGAAATAGAATAGTACATTACTGCAGCGGCACTCAAGACAGGCATTGAAGAACATACGTTAGTCCATCAATGCCTAGTTGCGGCCAAGGCTTGTGTAGTACTTTTAAACTTTTAACTTTTTAGTTTTAAAAGTTTTAAGCTTTTTATTTTAATTTTAAATTACTTACAGTAATTGAAAAAAGAAAATGGAAAGTGGAATGTGCACATAAAGGCCTTTCATTTGATACACATATTGAAAAAAAAAATCGGGTTTTTTTCATTTATTTCCAGTTTTTTGGAAAGTGCTCATCAAGGCCTTTCATTTGATACCCATATTACAAAAAAAAAATTTTTTTTTGTTTTTTTTTCAGTTTTTTTGGAATGTGCTCATCAAGGCCTTTCATTTGATACCCATATTGCAAAAAAAAATTACCTTTCTTTTTAAATTTTTTTTTTAGTTTTTTGGAATATGCTCCTTGATGAGCATATTCCAAAAAAATTTTTTAAAAAAACTTTCATTTGATACCCATAGGTATTGAAAAAAAAAATTTTTTTTCGTTTTTAATTTTTTTTATCTTTTTGGAATGCGCTCATCAAGGCCTTTCATTTGATACCCAGATATTGCACCAAAACAGTTTTTTTTTCTTTTTTTTTTTTTTTTTAATTTTTTGGAATGTGATCATCAAGGACTTTCACGTGATACCAGTATACCGAATATTAAAAAAAATATTTTGGAATGTGCTCGCTCATCAAGGCGACATTTGATACCTATATTTGTGTTTCATTGAAAAGTTCGCTCCATTTCTGAATTACACGTGTGTAATGAGTTTTAATAGAAACATTGCTGGACAGACGCCGGCAATTTTGTATGAAAATCCATTATAACACGTTAGTAATGGATTCTCATACAAATATTGACGGCGCGGTTTAGGTCTGTCCGTAAACTCTGATTTAGCACGAAGAAGGTTGTCAAAATAATGTTCGAATTTCCAAGCATTTTTGAGAAAAAATAAAATAATTACAAACCCTCCGCACCTGTATAAAATACAAGTACTGTTGATTGTCAACAGATGGCGCTGTATATCGATAGTACACTGTATAATGTTCTGTGAAATGGTTTTATCTATCGCAATGTTATTAGAGAAAATGGGTGTATTCCAACAGGACCCTTTGGTTGTGTGAAGCCGAGACTTTTATTGTAGTGGTGGCTACCTCGGCTGACCTTACCGAGTAAACAGTCTTGATTATACTTGGTGCCAAATGCTCCAAGCAACATTGGAATGCGATGCACCCGCATTTTAATGTTAACTGAAACAATCTACCACTGAACTATTCAACACTTGACACTGGCAAAAATTACTTCCAAGAAGAAAGTAGATTGCCAAAACAAAAATAAGAAGAAGAAGACCCCCTGTCATACAGCGTGACACACCGCCATGTTGCGAAAATATTTAGAGCCAAATTTATTACTTTTTAATTTTATTTTTAAAAGTAATTAACTATAACAATATTTGAAAGGATCTGAATAATTAATAATAATAAATATTGATATTTTTAAAAGAATTAGTGGCGCGATTAATCCAAAAGTAATTAAAAGTTAAACTATGACCGCGCAATGCCGCGCATACCATTGTTTCACCAAGATGATTAATAATTACGTATTTTAATGACCATATTTTATTATGATTTAATTACAAATATACAGTTTTCAGATTTATTCCTGTAAGTGTAGTATAAGACGCTATTACCTGCCAAATTTCATAGTTCTAGGTCAACGGTAAGTACCCTATGAATTTTGATTCCTTTGAGAGTATCGAAAATGCGTTTTTTGCGCCCTAAACGGCAGTATCTTTTTTTTACGTTAATTTAGAAGTTTGATTTTTTTACAGCTTCAAGGGCCCGTAGACCTTAGTATATGGTTTAAATTTCAATTCGATACCTCCACGCGTTTCCAAGATAAAGGGTCTTGACAGACAGACGGACGGACAGACAGACAGACGGACAACAAAGTGATCCTATAAGGGTTCCGTTTTTTCCTTTTGAGGTACGGAACCCTAATAACGTTAACATTCCCTGATTAAAAGTTAAATGAGTCAATTATATTCCAAGCGATTTGACAATTACTTATTTTCTATTAGGGTAGCATTGAAAAAAACGCAATGTTCTCATTGAAATAAAATGTATGATGATTTATAAAGAAATTGTATGACAAAAATTACGCAAGTACGGAAGCGTTGTCACAAATATTAAAGGACATTAGGCACATGAGACCCAAAAGTGTATAAACATAATTCTGTTATCTATAAACACTTTATGTTACTAGAATCATAAAACAGTAGCAACATTATTTTTTAACTCCTTCATTTAGCTTTAATTAATTTAAGAAAAAAACAAAAGCATATCAATGAAACGGACATCTTTGTTAGCGATTTCACAAGTCTCCCCTGAGTATATTTGTTCTGTGGCACAAGTGATTGCGCATTAAAAATAAATGGCCGAATGTCAGTAACTCAACTGGCAAAAGCGTTTTGTTACGTGCGACATATGCACAGATTTTCCGTTTGATCTGGATCTAACTCGTACTATGGGCAACAGCGTCGCTTAACCAGTTTTCAACAAAATTCGCGTGCGCGCGTATCGCCCCTGCACGAACTAAACGAATGGTTGAGACGGCGCGGCGTGCAAGCGATTTTAACCTTAGCAGTGGTTAAGCGACGCTGTTGCCCATGGTATATTATGGTGCTAATCTGTATCACTAACGCAGCTAACGAAACGTATTGTCGTGAAACTGGTGTTGCTATTTAGTGTCGGGGTTACCAAAAAAAAAAACTTTCAAACGTAAATAACTCTTAAAACATAAATCTTCGTAAAAATCTGAATATTTTCTATGACTAACTAATTACATGCCTACATTTTGAAAAAAACAGAAACGTTATACATTCTGTGGTTTTTTTCTATGAGACTCTGCCTGATGTCCTTTGGAAAGTGGATGTCTTTTACGACCCCAAGTGGTACATATTTGTATTGCGAAATTATAAACTCGCAGAAGGTTGGTTATATCTCGTGTTAAAATGAATGTGAGTACTTATTTGTAGGTAATTTGGTATGAAATAATTTAGTCTAAAAGCTGATATCATTTAAATGAAAACTTTCAATACTAAAATAATTAATTAGGGGTGGCATATTTTTAAATAAAGGTTTTATAAAATGATTTCTTTATACGCTGCCGCTTGCCGATGACACCGCACTCACTCGTAGTTAGTTTGTTTCACGAATCTTGCTCGATTGCTATAGTCGCACGCAGGGTTCGGGAAACAGGTAAATATTATAAAAAAATCCAAAATGGCGGCTAACTTTTTTGTTTGTTGGCTGATTTGGATAAAACTCGGTTTGGGGTACTATTTTTAAAAGAAAACAGCAACGCAATGTTTCTAATATGAAAAAACCTAAGATATCGGCCAAATATATTTTTAGTGGGCCGATTTCGATGTAACTCGGTTTTTAGGGCTATTTTGTCAAGAATACAGCAACGCAATGTAAAAAATAAAAAAAATCCAAGATGGCGGCCAACTTCTTTGTTTGTGAGCTGATTTCGATAAAACTCGGTTTGGGGTACTATTTTCAAAAGAAAACAGCAACGCAATGTTAAAAATATAAAAAATCCAAAATGGCGACCAACTTCTTTGTTTGTGAGCTGATTTCGATAAAACTCGGTTTGGGGTCCTATTTTCAAAAGAAAACAGCAACGCAATGTTAAAAATATAAAAATCCAAGATGGCGACCAACTTCTTTGTTTGTGAGCTGATTTCGATAAAACTCGGTTTGGGGTCCTATTTTCGAAAGAAAATAGCAACTTAATGTTAAAAATATAAAAATCCAAAATGGCGACCAGCTTTTTTGTATGTGGGCCGATTTCGATGAAACTCGGATCTTGTGACTATTTTGACAAGAAAACAGCAACACAATGTTAAAAAAATAAAAATTTCAAAATAGTAGCCAATTTTTACTTATTTATAACGTTGCGTTGCTGTTTTCTTGTCAAATAGTACCCCGAACCGAGTTTCATCGAAATCGGCCCACAAACAAAAAAGTTGGCCGCCATCTTGGATTTTTTCTATATGTTAAGATTGCGTTGCTGCTTTCTTGACGAAATAATACCATATTCTTATGATAGTACCCCGAACCGAGTTTCATCGAAATCGGCCCACAAACAACAAAGTTGGCCGCTATCTAGATTTTTTCATATTATTAACCTTGCGTTGCAGTTTTCTTTATAGTGCCCCAAATCGAGTTTCATCAAAATCGGCCCACAAATGAAAAAGTTGGCCTCCATCTTTTTCTTCTTTTTTGACATTCTTAACATCGCACAGTCGACTAACTATAGTTACAGTTAAATGGTGAAATCCATACAATCGCAACTATAAATACGACGATGGTTTCAACTTCCCTACTTTTAAGGGAAAATTTCATGTACTGGTAACATCATCTTTTTTGCTGTGTGCGTTTCGTCGAGCGTAAACACAAGCACCTTACGCACACATAAATTTCATTTGTGCCTCACTTTTGACAGACCACTTTCTAGGAAACTATCGTTCTAGGTGTAATTATTCTAAGTACCCAATCAAAGCCGAGGCCCGATGTTTGAAAGAGACGGGAATTCCACCATTAATTATCAAATACGTGTTGGTGGAATCCCCGTTTCTTTTTACCACCGGGATGCGAATTTGGATAAGTACTGAGATTCGGGTTACTTCTATATACATACATATTATATCTATGAGACCTCCGATCCTGGCATTCAGCAAAACTATCCAGGCCATCCCGGGAAAGTTTTGATTTAGTGCTTATGACTATACCGGCCGCGAGAGCCTCTTTAAAGTTTCACTCGTGTAATAGAATAAAACTGTTCGAACAATCCTCTTGCTCGGTGCTTCCCTATTCATAGCTTTCGTATGGATTTTCAGTGAGCTTGCACTTACTCTAATGTTGCAGCAGAATTAATTTCGGACTGCCATTTCGTTCCTGTTTCGGTCAGCATTTTGCGATTGCCAACAATTTTGAAATACTTTAGAGCTAGTTTTACAGGTTACGGATATGTTCCAACTTTATTTGACATTTTAATTTTATGTAAATGCTGTTCTTTATTTACCTAAATTTAACCAGAAACACACTATGTGAAAAACAACCATAATGAATATAGGGAGTTATGTCACAATATTATTGATTTTGGTGAGATTGGTTTGTTTTTATCTTTATAATCTTATTATAAGAGATTTTGACGAACGCTTGGTATGCATCCAACAAACATTCACATTTATATTATAAGTACTGAAGGATTAATCACTTATGCTAACAGTACCATTTTAATTATAAGAATAACTGCGGTATTCGTATTCTTTGACTATAATGGTAGTCAGAAAGTGAATCAAAATGATGTTTATAATGAAAACGGAAAAAACCTAATCCGTATGATTGTTTAAAAGAGTCTTCCTTAAATAAAGGTAAATTGTTTTTATTCGGCACATAAAAATGGACGTTACTTGTCCCTCGTCGGCCCAAATTACCGCCATAAACTGTTCGGGATAAGATAAAACATTGTCGTTAGCTTTATTCGCCAAAGATTGAGATCTGCCATTGTTGCTTCATTGTTTTGCCCCGATGGCGACTTTGTACTTTGTTCATTAACTGCGAATGCGAGCGAGGGTTTCATTCTTTATTATTACGTAATGTGATTTTCTTGGTCAAGTTTACTTTTGTATGTTAATTTTATTTCCCGGAAAGTACCTAATTTGGGTTACATCTCCTGATGTGATGCGATGTTGAGACAATTCGGACAAGGTCTTCTATAGAATAAAACTCAGAGGTTGCCATGTTCCGATACCACATTATAAAGGAACACATAGTAATACTTTTGTGGAGGATTTGTTATTTTGTGGCGTAGTTGTCGTAGGGGTGGCGCGGCGGGGAGTATTAATACCGATTAGTCCCGATACTTGACTCCTCTGAAGCCAAGCTAATGCTTCTGACGTAACTGGGTTTTTGTTACAATGTAGCTGCGGTATAAATTTTTGTGTAGTTAGCTATTTAGAAATAATGGTGGTAAAGTGACTACTCTCGAATAGGCAAAATAATCTGAAAATAGTGCTTGGTAAAACGTAATTTCAAATTACTCTCGAACACTTGGTCAATTATTCTAAGAATAATGTTTATTCTCGCTTGGTCGAATTCGCCCTTAGTGTCATTTTGAAAATGGAAATATGTAGTTTATTTGCATGAATGACAAACAGGTATAGAATCATCTAAGTAAATGAATAAGTATGAAATAGCCGATATTTTTTCTTACACACAGAGACCCTCATATCTTTTATGATGTAGTAGATTAGATTGCTTGTTATATTTTGAACTATGATCATGACGGCTAACTGTCAGCAATAAAATCACGGTTTCTGAGATATTTTTCGGAGGTTTAACTTAATCGGAGGGGTCAAAATTATCTGGTATAAATAAAGTAATAAAATTAACTTAAACTAGATAATGTAGACCCCTCCGATAAAGTTAAACTTCCGATAATCTCCGATTAAATATCTCAAAAGAACCTTTCGGACCATAATGTCCACTTCTAAAAAATAGCCACTTCCCAAAAGGACCACATCCCTGAATGACCACTCCTAGATCGTCCACTTCCCATAATGACAGCTTTCTCAAATTGACCACCTCCCACATTGGCCACTCATCATGATGACTACTTAATGAAAACTATTCAATTTCAAGATTTGTAAAAGTGACTCCTTTTTTGCTAGCAGAAATGACCACTTTTGAAATATCACTAGGTAAGTAAAACTAAGTCTATTATAAACTCATATCGTAATAGATGATTCATTAATGAAAAATAAATGTGAGTGGTGTCATCATTTTGATGAGTACCAGGTGCCAGAACACAGTAATAAAATTTAATTACATACTACCTAGTTAGTTCTTCAATAAAAACATTGTAGTATGTATAAATAAATAAAAAATGATTTCGGCATCCCATGAAACATGGGACAATTTCCTGTTACAAATTAAATCATAGGTATATTTTATAGGACCTATGTCAAAAAGGACAGCTATAATTCAAAACAAAAGCCAAGAGCAACAGAGAAAAGTAAACCCACAGTGATAAATAATATAACTTATATTCAGCTCACGTTTTTGGTACCCCTCCTTTCATGTCATCTTGCTGTCAAATTATTGAATCTTTGTGACAAACACACCTGAGCACGTGATACTGTTTCATGGCTGAAGATATCAGCCATGATATGGAAAAGAATATTGCGACTTGTAACGATTTTTGATGGGTTTCGTATTTTGTTAATGTGAAAGACGAATCACAACGCTTAGCAGGTAACGTCATAGGTTTTTTTATCCTCAAAAGAAGCACACTGCACCCGGAATCCTCAACCGCTGACGAACTGGTTATTTTTATCTAACTGCCGAAACACATTTTTAGGGTTCCGTACCCAAAGGGTAAAAACGGGACCCTATTACTAAAACTCCGCTGTCCGTCTGTCTGTCTGTCTGTCTGTCTGTCTATCTGTCTGTATGTCTGTCTGTCTATCTGTCTGTCACCAGGCTGTATCTCATGAACCGTGATAGCTAGAAAGTTGAAATTTTCACAGATGATGTATTTCTGTTGCCGCTATAACAACAAATACTAAAAAATATTTGTTTTCTACTAAGTGATAAGTTGCTTATTTGTCTCTATACAGGGTTATTTGTAAAACACTAACAACCTCGCAGAAGTAGATTAGTAACATCATATACAACAACATTAGTTCTACGACTTTTCCGAAAACTAACAAAAAAATTCGACTCTTCATACAAATATCCGAACAGCTGATCGAGTTTAGTATGAAAAGTATTTTTATTTGTCTGTTTTTGGAAAAGTTGTAGAACAAATGTTGTTGTATATGATGTTACTAATCTACTTCTGCGAGGATGTTGGTGTTTTACAAATAACCCTGTATAGAGACAAATAAGCAACTTATCACTTACTAGAAAACAAATATTTACCACCAGATTTTCCTAAGTAACCTTAAAATATATACGCACAAAATAAACACCAGATATTTCTTTGTTTACCCTGCGCAGGAACGTAGGCTTTGCGATTTGTTCAGCTGTATGTTCCCACACTAACAAATATTTTGTATCCGGTAATTTTTGCTTCCCTACAAATACAAGCTTGAGAGAAGTTGCCTAAAGGAGGGTGCTTATTACTATAAATAAGTCTTGCTTTCATTTAACTTGGGTACGGATACTTCCCACGTTCACCTTCTATTTTAATTAAGCTGTATAACGCTGTTGGTTTTAAAATAAATAAACTTCCCACGTCTTTTTAGGGTTTCATCATCATACCAGCTGCACGTCATCCACTGCTGGATCTCCGTAGCAATCGGTCATTTCCTTTCTTGTTCTTATCGAATGAGGATTAGTGGCCACCTCTGGTGTTAGAGTTTATTAAGCCGCCTGTAAGGCCTCTAACTTGGCTTAAAAACTGTTATCAGATGACAACAGCCGGGACCGACGGTTTAACGTGCCTTCCGAAGCACGAAAGCGCTCAGTAACGGTCACCCATCCTACACCTGACCGGACCGAGCGTTGCGTAACAAACATGATGGGGGACGATCAGTCTGTCAAGTTCAGCCATGAGCGCTTCTTTTTCCTTTTAAGGATGGGGATTGCAATAAGTCTATTATTGCAATCCCCATTGGGTTAGCAATCGTAGTAGAGCCAAGTTTTTAGGAGATGCTGCTGCCCGTTTCCTGATTGCTGTGCTCCCCTGTATGACATCCAATGGTGTAGTACTAATTCTAGTAGTAGCCAGCAAATACACGGAAAGACTTAATTCAGCTGTAAGTATTACAACAGGTTTATACCACACTTATTAATTACATTTAAATTAAGCTATTACGAATATTCCAATTTGATTGCTTATGATAACATGAAAATTGATATTTATACACTTATTGTTCAGGTAAATTAAATCTCTTAGGTATTTGAGTACATCGTAAAATTGGGGGTTAAGTATCCGTCGAACAATTTAATAACATTAAAATGCCCGGTGAAATGTTCGGGCGTTGTATTTAATTAAGGCACGGCCTTTTGTGAAAGCCTCCCCCACACGTGGTTACGTAACCCGAAGAGTTTTATCGTGCATGTTATTATTCCGTAACATTTCGGAAAGATGAGGCTGGACGTAACATTAAATTCTAGGTGACGCCGTGTGGTTTTTTTTTATCTACAACGGTCTACAACGGTCTATTATCTACGGTAAGTACTTGGTCTTCATCTCATCTGATATCAAGTGATGATATTTAAGGCTAAAGGTGGAAGCACACATTACTTGAAATCCTCAACCATTGCGGAATTGGCTATCTTCAGTTCAGTTCAAAGATCTTTATTTCTCATTAAAACAATAATTGTCACTTACATGAGAATAATACTAACAAAATTACATTAATTTGTCTCGAGGTGGGTAGATTTAAAAGTATTGCTACAGTTCACTCAGTGCATAATATTGCAAACAAGTTGCGTACTCGCATACATAAGGCGGTGGTCCAAGTTACAAAATATTTAGTATGTATGTCACACATCACTGTCTAAGATGAATTGCTTTAGTCTTTTTTTGAAAATGTTAAGTGAGCTCGCATCTTTTATGTCTTTTGGTAGTGAATTGTATGCCTGTGCTCCTGCAAAATCTAAATTCTTTTTACCGTAATTAGTTCGCACACCAGGCAATACTAAATGGTTCTTTCGACGAGTGGCATATTTGTGTGTTTTAGTTTTGAATGTAATATTTGAGTGAATTTTGCTGATGGTTATTTTGTGTATGAGTACACATGTACTGTATTTATGTAGTTGTTTTAAATTCATGAGTTTGGTTTCTTTGTACAAAATTTTACTGGGTGTTAGGTAGTCGTAGTGATATAATATTTTAATTATTTTGTTTTGTACTGTTTGTATAGTTTTTATGTTCGTTTACTCGCAACTCCCCATATTTCAATAAGATAAAGTAGATGGGGTTTCACCAAACTATTGTAAATTAACAAACGAGTCATCTTACCTCTAACTGTCGGAAGAACAGACTCATGAAGCAGAAAAAAGTTTGGAAAACAATATGTTTCGTGGTAAATTAAAGAGGATATTGATTATTACTGAAGCGTTTGAGTTACTTCAAATCGGTTTTTTCTAAAATACGAGCTAACAGACAAGTGATATTTGATTGTAAAACTATTTTTGGTTGCAACTTAGCTCTTATTCATACGCAGTTTATATGCGTTGTTTAGTTATTTTGAAAAATAACTTAGGTAATAGAGATGAAGGTGAATAAAAATCTACTAACTAAATTAGACCATCGTAAATTCGTAATCGTGTTTATTACTTTATGATCATAATAAGAAGTATGTAATAGCCCGTTATCTCTACAATAAGTTTTAATTTTATTAGTGAATCTTCAGCGAGTACCACATAAATCGGCAGTGGAAATTTAACCGTATTTTCAAATATTTAAGGATGCCTTAAGGGTTTGGCGTAATTGCGTTTTCCCTCAGTCTCGCCTGAACCTGTTAGCAAGCTGTTACTACAGGCACTTCCTGGTAACGACCATGTTTAAGTTACGGAAACGTGGTTACGCTCTTGATAGAGTTCCTACACTGTTATACCAAACAGTACTTAAGTTCTAACACTTCAGAGAATACTTCTAGGGATTAATATCAAGATTTTCAAGACAAAAGTACAACATAGTTACGATACAAAAGTACAACATATAAGACAAGTATAACATACTTACCAAATAACGGTTGATTTCCAGGACACTGACTAATATGAGAACTTAATATGCTAATCGAGACAAAGATATGAAACGCAAACAAGATACCTAAGTATGTACACTCAAAATGTAGACGTGTTGCTTTTTCTCCCTAGAATACAATTGTTTTCATCGCTAAAGCTTTTTTAAAGTGTTACAACAACTTTTAGCACAGGCATCAAAATTTTATCGATACACAATTTCCATAACCACGTAATCTCACCAAATTTTGGCAGAATCTGTGATTCTGTAATCCTTTAAATCGAATTAAACAATGATTTCACCAACCGTAAACTTATGATTGCTTAAGAACAAAAGTATATCTGCTGAGTCTATTTATTTTAGAATTGGTCTTGTCTCTAATTGTTTATCTTTCGCTGGGATTGTTCCTACTGTTTGTCTTGAGAAGGATTCTTGAATTTGAATAATCAGAGAGATTCCCTTCGGGACATCAAGGGATTTCGGTGATTATACCGTATTCGCAAGAAAATAAATTCTGTTGATTGTAGGCGGTGTTAATTTTGCTATCGCTCCAATTTTATATTATCATATTGATGTAGAAATCGTTGAAATAATCTAAAATTGAGGCAGATTTGTGGGGCCTATTTTACAAAAAAGCATTGTGATAATCGAACGGTGTTTGTGGTTCGAGATATTTGTATGGACTTTTTTTTAAGTTATGCGCTATGTTATGAAGCGGAACAGTTGTCGTTCAAATATCTTGGTTCAGTTTTTGGAGTAATCCCTCTCTGATCGCTGCAAATTTTCATATGTTTGAGAGTACTATCATAACCTGTTTTCTTAGGATTTCCAAGCAATTTCACAAATGAAGTTTTCATCGTATCTTATAATACGATTATGACTATTATTAAATCTTAATTATTCTCATTAAGGTAGTACCACGGATTCGCTGATTATGAATAAATTAACGCCTCTCGTAGGTACACCATTTCCTACATACGTTACTTTTGATCGTTAATGTGAAATCAGTGGGAAACCTTTCAGCTAGTTTCGTAAGTGAAGATGAATTAATGTGTGAAATCAAATAAGACGATGTTGGATGAAAGCTAGCTTCCCGATGAGCTAGAAACAATATTATGATGGTGTCATTGAGTTGATTTAATGATGGAGCCGAAAGAAGGCCACAGGAACTCTGTAATAAAACCATACAACCTCATAGAGTTTAGGCTCGTTTGATTCACCTTACAAGTACTCTGATGGGAGATGAGGTCCAAGGTCTGATGATGGAGCCGGAAGAAGGCCACAGGAATTCTGTATTAAAACTAGGCAACCCCATCGAGTTTGGTTCGTTTGATTCGTCTTGACGAGTAATCTGTTGGGAAATAGTTTCCAGGGTCTGATGATGGAGCCGAAAGAAGGCAACAGTAACTATGTAATAAAACCATGCAACCCTATTGAGTTTGGGCTCGTTTGATTCGTCTTGAGAAGAACTCTGTTGAGAAATAGTGTCCAGGGTCTAATGATGGAGCCGGAAGAAAACCACAAGAACTCTGTAATAAAACCATGCAACCCCATCGAGTTTGGGCTCGTTTGATTCGTCTTGATGAGTTTTTACACACAACGACATGACACGTTTTTAAAACTAACTCAAAAGTATTAAAAAAGACTTAAAACATAAAAAACAGACAAAGTTTTTAGTCCGATTTTTATTTTAGAATTGTGATCAAAAACTACAAAAAATATATATTATAGTTATAACGTTGCCTGCAATATTCTGATCAGAGGTGGTTAATATAGCATCTAGCGCCATATTATAGCGCGCTATTTGTACATAGCGCACATAGCGCGCTATGTAAGTAGACGCTATGGCGCTATGAATATCGCGCGTGGCAACAAGTAGCGTCGTCGTTGGCCGGGGCGCGGGCATTCGTTATAGTTAAAAAATATTGCGTGCGCGCTTTTGCTACCGGACGCGTTACGCGCGTTTCTCTCGCAACACGCTATAGACTAGGAGGCCATAACAAATTTGGTAACGATCGCGTAAGTGGCTGACTCTTGGTTCACAGGATGGAGAGGCACTCTCTGATGCTAAATATGTCAATCTGTTTGCGTGAAGTGGTTGCGTTCTTTTTATATGCAGGCTGAAAAAAGGCTATAATATTTTTGAAAATAAATTATAGCCCATGTTACTCGCTGATAATGTAACTTTCTATAGGTGAAAAAATTTTCTAAATCGGATCAGTACTTTTTGAGTTTATACATTACAAACAAACAAAAAGTTAATCGCTTATACCTACGAAACGCAACCGGATTTTGGTCAGTCCTTACACAGTTCACGTGAGTACAATTAGTACTTACTTGCCATTATTATTATATGCCTATCTTGCCATTACTATTATCAGCCATTTACCTTATTGTTTTTTTGTTTGGTAACGATAACACATGTTTCAACCTGCATATAAAAAGAACGCAACCACTTCAGGCAAACAGACTGACATATTTAGCATCAGAGAGTGCCTCTCCATCCTGTGAACCCAAAGTCAGCCACTTACGCGATCGTTACCAAATTTGTTATGACCTCCTAATATACTAGGTACGAGTATAATATCGCGCGCGACCTTCTATTGTGTTAGTTCGATTAGGACTTTTATGACACAACTAGTCAATTAGTTCGTATTATGTAAAAACTATTTAGCTAAGCAAAGTTAGTTGAACGAGAAATATAGTAAAAACAACCGAATTTCAAAGGTCAATAAGGTCGAAAATCGCTTGCACCTGTTTTTGTAACTAGAAAACATTGTCTAGTGGTCACTAGTTAAAAAAACGAATGCAAGCGATTTTCAACCTTATTGACATTTACCAAAATCACGGTTTTTAATGATACATCAGAATAAGTAAACGAGAATACGGCAAAAAACAACCGAATAGCAAACGTCAATAAGGTCGAAAATCGCTTGCACCTGTTTTTTTTAACTAGAAAACATTGTCTAGTGATCACAAGGTAGAAAAATGAGTGCAAGCGATTTTCGACCTTATTACGAAACTTATTTTCGAACTTTAGACAGTTCTAAGCCCGAAAAGTATAAGATAAAGTTCATTAGTTTACATTACTGATAGTTGAATCATCGTTGCAATCGGACGTGTCGATTAATTAATGTAATAAATTAAACAATCGTTGAAAAATTGTGCCCTAGTTTCACATTACGCGGAAGAGATATTTATCTGTGTCATTACTATTAGTGTTAAATGAATTGTTAGTTGAAGTTTAAAATGTTTTAGTGTAACTTAGTAACTTGGAATATGGAAAGCAGCCCCTTTAACCGGAGCGAGCTAATGGCCCGCAGCCCACCGCCCACGCCCTCGCGCCGGCCTCCTGCGGCCGCGCCGGCCCTACAGGAGGAAGAGCCTCCGGAACTTGTGTCCACTCCAGAGATTCAGAACTGGATGAAAACAATCGAGCAGTGTCTAAATGAGGTGTGTGCTATTTCATGCGAAGGCAAATTGAATACGGACCAAAAACTGCGGATTAATAATTTATGCCGAAAAGTTAGCCATGGGACATCTCAAATGGCCGTCCAATACCAGTCCCTAAAACAAAAAACTATTCAGGCTCACTTATCCATCCAAGCCCACAAAGAAAAACATGACCTTTCGCAGCGAATTAAAGACCTCAAACTGAGCATTGAAGAGTCCTCAAAACCTGTCGCGGGTTCAGTTTCGTTCGCCGACATGGTAAAAAAAAGCCCTAACAACTTCATCCAGCCCAGTAACGTAAACTCCGTTGCCATATACCCCACTGACAAAATGAAGTCAAGCGAGGACACCAAAACACTCGTGAAAAAAATTATAAGACCTGAAGAAATGAAGTTGCACGTGAGGAGTTTGCGAAAAACAAGGAACGGCGGTGTTATCATCAGCACCGACACCAAGGACGATATTCAGAAACTGAAGCAGACAGCACAACTGACGAACTCTGGCCTCACCGTTGATGAACCATACAAACGAAAACCGAGAATCGTAGTCATCGGAGTACCTGTGTGTATGCAGGATACGGAAGTTTACAATTGCATTTTTAACCAAAACTTAGCTGATAAGCTTATTGGCCTAACCCTCGAGAAGTTTTTGACATCGATTAGATTAAGTCATAAGTCGGGCAGGAAGGACACTGAGACCTGTAATTATGTAATAGAAGTCACTGCAGATATTCGAAGGGCCTTAGTCACGAATGAGAGAGTATTTGTAAATTGGTCTTCGTGCCCTGTGAGAGACTTCACTTTTGTTACAAGGTGCTACAGGTGCCAGCAGTACGGCCATGCTGCCAAGACATGCAGAGAGGAGGCAAACACCTGCGGACACTGTGGAGAAAAAGATCACGCCATCAAGGACTGTATGAAAAAAGCCGAGCCACCAAAATGTGCTACATGCTTGCACTATAAGAAGCCCTCCAATCACAAAACTGGTGATGCGGAATGTCCAGCTAAAAAAATAGCCGAACAAAGATACGTCAATTCGATAGATTATGTAGGGACCTAAAAGTATCATATTTTACTCGTTTGTATTTTCAGTTAAGTAGTTATAATCCTGTTTTTAAATATTTTCACTTCTGTTTTTATTTCCTTTCTATAATAGTTTATTTGTAGCATCAATTTTATAATTTACACAAAAATGCATAATTAATTTCTAATTTATTCTGTTCTAATAACCTTATTACTAATTTACTTTACCTAACAGTTTTAATGCGTGCGCAAAATGAATCACAATAAATATTATAAATAATTTGTAAATAAACTCGATGACTTTGACCTAGATATGGATTATGAAGACTCTTTGCTCTTTTCTACAAAAGTTTTGTTAGGTATTTATTTATTTCAACATTATTTAAATTGTACTTTATTGTTTAATAATTTTAAGTAGTTATGTAAGTACTTATTTTGCCTGAGATACAGGTTAACCCTAGTTCAGGCACATTGTATCTTTTCCCTATATATACGTATGTTAAGAATAGTTGTAATAGTGTGATGTAAGATTATTTCAATAAAGATTTATTATTATTATTATTATTATTATTACTGCTTTATTTTATTTAAGACTAAAATGTAACGTATTAATAAATAACGTTTTTGTAAAGCGCGCGATCTGTCTAACGAACGACGTGTGAAGTAACGTGTTACGAAATCTAACGTGCTGCATCTAACGCGCCAGCCAGCCGCCCGCATGCTACCTGATAAATAGCGCGTTATAACATAGCGTATTTAATAGCGCGCTAGAAATCAATAGCATACAGTCTGTAGCGTGCTGTTGCTTTATAGGCGTTATGAACAACTCTAATTCTGATGTCAAGTAGCTAAAATACATTACTGAAAGTGAAAGTGAAATATTCTTTATTTAAATAAGCTCACATGATAAGTGTTTTTAAATCGTCAATTCTTTTACCCTACCACCCATGATGACGTCTTTTAGCTGACAAGAAAAATTGGCGCAAAAAACTTATCAGCTTTATCAAATGGAACGATATTTACAAATATGTATATCGTTTCCAGATTTTATATTTACAAAGATTAACAAATAAACAACATTATTTAATTAGATCATTACTTAATGAATTTTAAATTTCTTAATCAATTTACAGGGTTCATGCTAAATTCAAAGTTTGAAGTTATTATTCAGTCTAGGCTGTTAAAAGAAAAAAAAACACACAATTCAATATGCGTTAAGATAGCAGACCCATTCCCACTGGCAGCACCCGTTCACGAGCATGACGCATAAACCAGCCATCGCTTCGATCAACCATATTTGAGGGAACGTAATGACTCACCTCACACGACACCACCGCAGAAATGATTAAAGAGAGCATGACATACTAAGGCTACCCGTGTTAAGGCATCGAATTGAAAATTAATATCCAAAAGCATTTCATAGGCCTTTCACAAAACTACTGACTAAAGAAAGTAAAAATATCGCAATGAAATAAATCAAAACAAGGTAAGTTATTATGATATACTACCACAACCACTAACTCACTAGATAAAATTATGAAAATGCAGTTCAAACCCGTAGCCGCAGAGATGGTGTAGCCACTCGAACATGGAGGTACAGATGAAATAATAGTTACTACGTTAAGGATGGAGGTAATTATCACAAACTAATAAATAAACGCAAACGTATTCTGTAGTAAACAAAATTTACCAATTAACATCTATACCGAACGTTGATTGCTCTCCAAGTGTCAATTCATCTGAACTTTATAGAACAGTTGATTTTCATTAGAAAACACTCAAAATACTTCTCGAAGGAGTTTCGCTCTCTCGTACGAAATAGCTCTAATTCGATTTCGTTCTCCTATAACTTTTACAATACTTCACTTACGTTCGAACAGCCTTGATCGAAACGTCGTTCAGACCGACAAGTTCCTACGCTCGAGATTTGCCGGTATAGGACAACTTTTATTATTTGCAGTAATAAACTCACTTTGTAGATTTTCAAACGGTTGGACGTGGTTGTGGAAAAGACATGAGTTCTAAGCGATTAGACCGAAGGAGAAACAATAATGATCGTGTACGTTATGTGTATCGACAATAGTAAGTGGAAATAGGGTTGCCAGGCGTCCGGCTAAAGCCGGAGATAGGTAGGCTTTTTGATTCAGTGTCCGGCCAAATTAAACGGTGTCCGGCCTGTCCGGCTTTTGTTAGGCTTTTTACATTTACCACTCATGCACGTGGTCGTTCGAGCGAGTGGCGCGAGGTGTTTCTGCTCCACACCGCACTTCATCTCGCACCTCTCAGTAGCGTGATGCGACTCGTGCGTGAGTGAGAGCGAGACAGCGAGCACCGAGTATAAAAAAGCCTAGTTTTACGTAAAAAAAAAGTCTTATTATTACACAAAATCCTTAATAATTTAGGGTGTCCGGCTTTTTTACCCAAATGTCCGGCCAAACTGGCTGGTCTGTCTGGCTATTAGGTTATACGACCTAGCAACCCTAAGTGGAAATATAAATGTGTATATTTTACGAGTATATTAATAGGGGTTAAAGATGGTTAAAGTATAAATTTGCCGATTTTTCCTCACACGAAGAGACTCTCATATCTTCTATAATGTTGAAGATGCTTCGCTTACTTGTTATTATTTCTAATTATGATCATAACGTCCCACTATCAGCAATAAAAACATTTTTGATTGTTTTACCTGAACGTTAAAAAAAGTATCTTAAAAGTGACTCCTTTTTAGGGTTCCGTACCCAAAAGGTAAAAACGGGACCCTATTACTAAGACTCCGCTGTCCATCTGTCTGTCTGTCACCAGGCTGTATCTCATGAACCGTGATAGCTAAAGAGTTGAAATTTTCACAGATGATGTATTTTTGTTGCCGCTATAACAACAAATACTAATAGAAGCAGAATAAAATAAATATTTGAGTGAGACTCCCATATAACAAACGCGAGTTTTTTTGCCGTTTTTTGATACGGAACACTTCGTGCGCGAGTCCGACCTGCACTTGTTTCGTTAGCAGAAACTTAGCCGATACTTATTTTTTTCGCGTGATCCTCAGTGGCCGGACCACATTTAAGTGCTCAGATGGTTTAGTTCCACATAGTTGCTATCTGAAGTTTACCTTAACAGGAATGTATCATAATTAATAGTACCTCAACAGATAAAGAAATATTTAACAAATGATGTGGTCCGGCCGCAGAGCAATGCTCTCTGGCCGCACCAACTCAAATTTTAAGAAGTGTGATACATTTAGTGTGTGATATCCCAGTAAAAACTACCTAAATAGTACCTTCCACGCGACAAGTTTCGTAAAATAAAACTCATTGGCTTAGAAGTTACTAGCTGTAGCGTGTAGTCCGGCTAGAGAGCATTCTCTGCAGCAGGTTAATATCGTAAGTGTGATACATTTTTAAGAATGTGATATCCCAATAAAAACTACCTAAATAGTACCTTTCACACGACAAGTTTCGTAACATAAAACTCATTGGCTTAGAAGATACTAGCCGTAGTTTTTGGTCTGGCTGGAGAGCATTCTCTGCAGTATCGTTAGTGTGATACATTTTCAAGAAAGTGATTTCCCAATAAAAACTACCTAATTAGTATACCTTCCACATGACAAAATTCGTAACATAAAACTCATTGGGTTAGAAGATACTAGCCGTAAGAGAGTTACGCGCAATTGTGTGCGAGCTATTGAATTAGCACATGGATCGGCACACGGAACTCGCGCGGTGGGCGCCGGTGGGGTGAGGTAATTGATTGTGGGGCGGGGCAGAGAGTTTCCTTTCTGTACAGTAGTACTTATATCTATTCTGTGGCATTAGCACAGTATTGCAATAGTTAGCTGAGTGTTTAAACATTTGTGCATAAAAGTTTTAAAACATTAGCGTTTATGGTTCTTAAATAAATCAGGAAAATGTTAGTATGGAAAATGCGAATCCTTTAAAATTCTTCATATGAAACGGCCATTTCATACTTTAACCCCTAATACTATAATATAGAGTTACCACTTAGCTGACGACGGTTGAGCGCGACCTGAAAGAAGCCGACGTTGACCCAAGGAACGGAAAACCTCTTTTTTGAGTAAGTCGATTGTTAGGGTAAGCCAATTAAATGGTTAAGTACCCAAAAGATAGGGTTTCCATATCGATAGTGTCAGTCTTTCGTTATGGTAACCTTTTTGAATAAGCTTCCATTGCGCTTACCGAATTAAATAGGGTATATACTTACCAGATTACCCTATTGTCAATCTATCAATTTTCTTGCGGATTCTGTGCGGCACGCTGCCGCTGATTTGCTTGAGCGCGTTTTAAAATCTCTTCATAGGGTTTCCTCAATAAGTTAATTCAGATTCCGTAAGTGCGACCCGAATCAATTGTATTGATGAGTCGACGATATGCTTACCGCATTGATAGGGTTCGTGAAAACAAGTCTACGAAATACCCAATCAAACTGTTCCGGTCCTAGGGTTGACCCCAACTCAGCCCACCTGAGTGGGTTACCTTATGGGGAGATCGGGATTAGACTCTCTTCCTCTCTCCCCTCTGGGGAGAGGTTAGAACCCCCCGGATCCTCCGCCAAGCCTAGTATTCAGGCTCGACGGGGGACCCGAGGGCAGCGAGAGACAGACCAGCAGTGGTTTCTTACTAACTGACCGAGCCCAGCATGCCAGATTTGGTATACAGAAAGAGTGTTTTTGCCCTTACTATAATAAAATAAAACCGGTCAAGAGCGAGTCGGACTCGCACCGAGGGTTCCGTACAATCATAAATATATTTGGATATGTTACTTTAGTCTTTAAAAAAGTAGGATAAACGGCAGACAGGTGGAAGGGCGAACAGGCGGTCAGTTGATTTACAAATCTTAACCACAGTTGCTTATGGTGACTGAAAAACGTTTCAGCCGCTCCACATTGCAAACTGTTTATATTACTAAGTAGGAACTTATTCTTCGTTTATTCGTACGGCAAATAGTAGGTAATTATATTAGAACCAGCCACCAATTATTACTGTAGTATTAGGTTGCGCCATCTCTTGACCGATAGTGGAACTCTTTTTTTCGCAAGTCAGCATTCTTAGGTCACCGCCATCTGTTGACTGGTAGTGAAACTAAAGAATTTTTGTTTGTTTTTTGAATTTCTAAAAAAGTGTGTTATATTGAGACATCGTTTTATTTTTCCTGTAATCTTTACGTAAACTACTATCACATAGAATTATTTCAGATTTTTCTCTTTGCAAACTTCGGAGATAAAGGGAGGGGAACGGTATTTTTTTGACATTTTTCATCATAAGTCGAAGAGAGGCCTAAGAAAAAAGAAAAAAATGTTTTAAAATGTGCAAACAGCGCTCTTTCATATAATATCCCACACGCCCTAGTCACCTCACTTCAAATTTTTAAGACCCCTTTTCAGTCCCCGTTGTAAAAAAAATATTTTTTTATTTCTTTCTTATTTGCAAAATAGTTGGGCAAATGTCATCTTAAACTATTCTAAATTTCAAGTTGATACCATTAGTAGTTCTCGAGATATCCAGCTGTGACAGACAGACAGACAGACTGAGTCACACCATAAGGGTTCCATTTTTACCATTTTGGTACGAAACCCTAAAAAGGGTTGACCCCAACCTGGCATTTAACCGTGCACCGTGGAAGAGAAGGACAGGGAAGGCCGACCCTAAGTAAATGGAAAAAGACCAAGCTAGATGATGATATAAATAGAGTTGCTTTAGTATCTATAGATATGGAATCCCAAAACCGAAATATAATTATAAATTCCTAAAATAATTTCAAGGATTACGATCAACAACAGAAACATTTCAGATGTGTAGAAAAAACAAGCGATGAGATAACAAAATATTCCAAAGGCTTGGAATGTTATTCCGAACAATTTACTAAATTTGTATTTTAATTCGCGTCAAATTATAGCTATTGTTAATTTTAAGTTATCGAAATCATAATTATGTTATTTTATTCATTGTTCTACGGTCCTATCAAAACAATTTAAAGCCTTCGCTTTCATTTAGTTTCTAATTAATTACACTCTACCTTGAAATTAAATTATTGGAAATTGGGATGTAGGAAACATATCAGTTAGATTTATTTCGAAAAATATGGGATCATAAAGGTTAAAATAATGGACGTAATAAAATAAACTTTGTGATTTTAATTAACAGGTTGGAATGAAATTATTTCATATAATGTTAAATACTGCCATTAGGGATGATTCCTATAGTATTTATATTTTGCAGTGAAACAAACTCACTGAGAAATGAATTTATTTTTTGAATGGTGAATAATATTGCAGTTACAGATCAGCGCCATCTCTGTATACCAAACTAATATATTTTTTGTTGATGGTTTATAGAAAAAGTGAGCTATTTAGAGACATCGTTTTATTTTTCTTGTAACCTTTCAGTACATAAACTTACATCACATAGAAATTTTTACATTTCTCATCAAAGTCGAAAATTATGCTGCCTAAAAAAAGAAACATTGATTGTGAATGTGCTAACAGCGCTCTTTCATATGATATCCCATATGCCTACTGGCCCACTTCGAATTTTTGAGACCACCTCAGACCCTGTCGAAAAATTTTCATATTTGAAAAATAGTTGGGCAAACGTCGGCTAAAACTATTCCAAATTTGAAGTTGATAGCATAAGTAGTTCTTGAGATATCCAGCTGTGACTGACATAGGTACAGACTGAGTCGCATAAGGGTTTCTTTGTAATATTTTGGTATGAAACCTTAAAAAGTAAGTATTTATTTTTCAAACACAGCGATCTTCAAGACGCACGTATAAATAACACTCAAACAACGGGTGGTGAAATACTTGTAGCCCTTTATTTACAGGAGAAACAAACTGTAGCAAGTCCAGTAGCAAGATTGACTTCCAGCTAAAAGCAATTTTAATCAACAACAAAACAGTATCAACAGTAAATGAAAATCGAAGTCTGGCAGTAGTATTTATTGGGTACATTCACGCCGTGTCCGATACAGTCCATACAACTTCATTAGTTTGAAAGGAAAGGTGATAAATCTCAATTGGACCGTTGCTTCAATGCTAAATTACTAGGGTGCCGTCTATTTTAAAGCTATTTACAATTGTTTACGTTGGGGCAATATGTTGGTTACATTACAACATTTATTTTCTAAAAGATACAATATTATAGCATCGTGTTTTTTTATTTCTTGATTTTCTGGTTGAATCTTTGTAAGAGTCATCCTTACTATAATATTATAAATGCGAAAGTCCGTTTGTTTGTTTGTTTGTTACGCCTTCACGTCTTAAGTACTGAACCGATCACCATGAAATTTTACATACACGTTGTCAGGGGTACAGAGAAGGACATAGGGTACCTTTCATCCCGAAATAAAGTATAGTTCCCGAGGGATAGCAAAAAAACAATCTTTGAAGCCTTGGTTTTATAACAGGGATGTACTGTGCTGTATCTTATGATGGCCATCCAGGGAGTGAATGGAGTAGATTCAGATTGCTATACACACCCAACTGATCCGATCAGCATTCTAAAAGATTAATGGTTTGGTTCAGTTTGAGGATTTCCATACATTTTCATGCTATATTCGCGGTTTTTTTAAACATGTCCATTACGGTTTTAGAATGCTGGTCAGATCGGTTGGGTGTGTATAGCGATCTGAATCTCCTCCATTCACTCCCTGGATAGCCGTCATCAGATCACAGCACAGTACATCCCTGGCAGGAAACCAAGGCTTCAAAGTTACCTCGTTTGTATGAAAATAGCACCTGTATCCCTAGACAAAGTTGATGTGTGTAGATAGCAAGTGCTAGGATAGTCGCCTTGGTCTCATAGTATTTGATTGTAAGCCTCGCGCCTACGATACTTTCTAGGTAGTGCCTGGATGTAATTATGAGGCACCAAGCGCGCAGTGCGGCCGGTCGCGAACATTCGTGAACGTTCGTTTTACTTGGTTACATATCTAGGCTCTAGGTGCTAATTTAGGTGTAGGCAGCCTAACAGATTTTCTTTTTTCTGTATGTCGCTAAAAATTAATAGCTGAAATGTAAAGGGAAGAAGGGTTCAGGGCAGGCCTCCTTCACTCGCTCGAGGTTGCGCGATAAGCACCTACCGCTAGCCGTTAATTCGAACGAACAAGTGAGCAGCGGGCCGCCACACGCCGGCCTGCGTAGTCGCGCGGCATCTTATTCCCTGCGTAGACATTGCCTCTTTATAATAGTAACAATGTCGAATCAACATTACTGTGCCGTGTACGGATATCAAAATCAAAAAACCAATAAACAATTGTCTTTTTTCACATTATGATATATGCTACGCAGTTCATTTAATAGAAGACAACCCTAACGTTGCGTCGTCAGAAAAGGTAAGAGCACGCGATAGAAAGAGAGGCAACTACTAGGTGAACTGCGCGACCTGAATTGCACTTTATTGTGTCGGAGATAAAGTCGCTATTTATTTAAGAGCGTGCAGTCTGCACACTAGCGCCGCCATTGGAAATAAAATCATAGTGCTTAAATAAAAAATAAATTATGAATTATCTCTCTGGAGTGCACTCCGAACAAGCTTTGCGCTACTTTTTATCACTTAAGCAATATTTTCTAGCCTGTTGTTTAGTTATATGGACTTTTATTGCGAAAAGTGGCCACTTTTAACAATAAAAGTCAATTAAACTAAACGACAGGCTAGAAAATATTGCTTAAGTGATAAAAAGTACCGCAAAGCTTGTTCGGAGTGCACTCCAGAGAGATAATTTACAAATTTGTCTTTATTTAAGCACTATGATTTTTTTTCTAATGGCGGCGCTAGTGTGCAGACTGCGCAGCCTTAAATTACTTTGCCGAGTGCTGCTTCTGTACTTGTACTATTAGTTATTCTGTGTTCAGGGTTTCAAATCGTCAAAGTCATTTGGGCGAAATTCCAACCACATCAAGGTCTATTAGCGCGAAAATTAGAAGTATTGTATTGTGTAGACTTTGTACAATTTCGTTTAACATTAAATTAAAAATATTCTGCTGTATAGGATGGTAGTAACCATAATTTAACATTAAAATTAATTTAACAAAAAAGAATCGGAGCGTACGGCGAGGACGGAGCGTCAGCATTTGTCACTTTGTATGGATTTCTATAGTGCGGAAACGCGGATGCAGTGCACGCAGTGTCATAGAAATCAATACCGTCCTCTCTGTCCGCTCCGATTCCGATGCGGTGTACGCGCACTATAAATATCGCATTCGTTACATACCTACTTTGTTTCTGTATAAGCGATAGCCTTAAGAATAAATAAAATTTATTCTTATGCCATAGCTACAATTTCATCAAACGAATCTAAATACAAATAGAAACAAACTGAGATATAATACACATTTCGCAACAGTTTATGTAAACATTTGACTTTTATACCCATGTCATAAACATATTTACGTGTTTTTCTATGAAAGGATCCCACGTAATTGAAATAAATATTAACGTTCCTTTGGAACATTTACATTAGGAGGAAGTAATTTTCTTTTTTGAAATTGTTTCTTTGAGATGTGTAAGTAAAAGACATTTTTCTTTGAATTTATTGAAAAGAAATGTGGTTTGTTTCGATATATTTTAACTTTAAACATTTAATTCCTAATATCAAGGCAAAATTTTACTATTAGGTATCGATCTGGTTGGTCGGTCGGTCGGTCCGAACGAAAGGTGTTTTTGTAAGCGTTCACCTAAAACAATCAAACAAGAAGCCAACTAAAATGCCAGCCAACGGTCAGTGTCGAATTTGTTATCTCTATAAAGAATGCTTCCAACGTCAATCTGTCTTTATGTTTGTTGTTTACGCAACCACCACAATGAAAATAATACTAACGACCCGTCTTCACTTTGACTTTTCCGTTCGGGGCCTGGGCCCATTTCCTTGACATAACAGGCGGAGGAAGGCGCGTCAGCTTTGTATGAATTCTCCTACATCCACGCGACCAGATAAGGTAGGCCTACTACAAACCCGTAATGGCATACTGAATCCGGAGTTCCCTTAACCGTCTCCAGCTCAAAGGAAATGGACTGGTTTATTAGGAACGTAAATCCGCTCTGTTATCGTTTCATTTATTCCGTAATAAGTTGTGATCCGTCGACGCTTGATAGATTACTTACAGGAGGAAATTAGAACGTCTCGATGTCAGTTCTAAATATAATAAAAGAGAATCGTTCTTGACTGGAAACCGGTGAAAAGAAAGCTCTTTTGGCATACACAATGAGTTTTGTATTCGGTTTGATGCACAGGCACAGCCTATTTTGGTTTTGTTCTCGAAGTGGAACCTCCAAACTGGTGAGAATTTTACACTTCAGATGACCGCAATTAAATTACTCTGACTTTTGGAAAGGTCGTTGTAAAATTGGCACAACTCAATAGAATAGGGAAATGTTATCAGTATTGTTAAGTTAGGAAAGCATAAGACATATACCAGCCTCGTTTGTTCCAGTAAATATTTTACTATATTAATTTTAGCTAGGTTCAGTAGCAACCGGCACAGCGTATCGCCCGCCTTGGGTAGACTTAGAGCTTTTTTTGGATGCTATTACTTATGCAATTAATGTGCTGGGGGAAAATGACCACTTTATTCTCTTAGGCGATTTTAATGTAAACCTTTTAAATATGTCGGACGGGAATGCAAGAAAATTAAATGATACTCTCTCCTGCCTTGGTCTTAAACAGCTAGTGACATCTCCCACCCATTTTACCAGTACAAGTGAATCATTAATAGATTTAGTGAGTACTGATCTCCGAGCGAAAAATGTATCTGTCGAACCTTTAAATAATCTTATTGGTCACTCTGTTGTTATGTGCGAATTTAATATTAAAATCGGAAAGCCAATGCCTTACGTAATGCAATACAGACCGCTTAAACAAATACGTCTTGATGATTTCAACCTAGACTTGTCCAATTTGAACTGGAGGGGCCTTCTTTCGTCATTTAACGTTCACGAAGTGGTTGATATTTTCACTGAAAATATTTTGTTTTTATTTGATACTCATGCGCCCATTAGAACATGTCTTATAAAAGAACCCTCGCCACCCTGGATAACGGACAACATGACCTTCATGATGAGATTGCGAGACAATGCATTAGCGAAATATAAAAGTAATGGGGCAGACCCTAGCAAGGATTACTATAAACAACTGAAATCCCTTGTGATATCGTCCTTACATAGCGAAAAAGTTGCATATTTTCGACACAATATAAATAACAAAATCAATAATCCTAAAGAATTATGGAAAAACCTCAAGAATACCATACTACCATCAAAGAAGAGTATTGACCTACCTTCTCATCTCTGTGACGTAGATAAAATAAATACTCATTTCAGTAATGTACCGGGAGATCCTCAGGTAACCATCTCAAATCTGACCTATTACGAGTTTCATAGGCTATGTGATGAGACGTTCACAATTATGCCGGTAAATCAGGATGAAGTATCGCGTATAATTCTTAAACTGAAATCGAATGCTACAGGGTGTGATAACTTGTCGTTACAGATGTTACTGCTAACCTTACCCTTTTCTTTAGAATTTATATGTAGGATTGTTAACTTGTCTATACAGACTTCTACCTTTCCAGAAAAATGGAAGACAGCCTTGGTACGACCGCTTCCTAAAATCACGAACCCAGTAGACTTCAAAGACCTGCGTCCCATAAGTATATTGCCTTGCCTTTCAAAAATACTAGAAAGAGTGGTGTACCTACAGCTTGTGGATTACTTAGAGAAAAATAACATTTTACCCTTATTGCAATCGGGTTTTAGGAAAAAGCGGAGTACTACAACGGCATTGCTGGACGTTACAGACAATATTTTGTGTGCTCAGGATGAAGGTATGTGTACGATATTGGTGCTCTTAGACTATTCTCGTGCATTCGATGCAATAAATATTGATTTGCTGCTGTCAAAAATGAGCGCGTATGGTTTCGACCGTGGGGCGCTTTTATGGTTCAGTAGCTACCTCATCAATAGACAGCAATCAGTAAACATTCGTCTAAATAATGGATCAAATCTTGTGTCAACCCCTACACTGCAGGTAAGAGGAGTTCCCCAGGGATCTATACTGGGGCCTGTTTTATTTAATTTGTATTGTGCGGACTTAATAAGAAACATTAAAAATTGTAAGTACCATATTTACGCCGACGACACACAGATTTACATTTCATTCAATCCCGATCAATATGTAAACGCTGTTAAAAGTCTGAATGATGATCTGAGACGAATTGCGGAATGGTCTGAAAGGAATTGCTTATTATTGAATCCTGCAAAAACTAAATACATGGTGTTTGGAACAAATAAACAAGTACAAAAATTACCACAGGTATTAGATGTGACTCTGAAAGGAGAGAAAATAGAAAGAGTAAACCAAGCACGTAATCTTGGATTAAATATTGATGTAAATCTAAGATACGAGGACCATATAGCAGATTCGGTGAAAAATTGTTTCTACCGTCTTAAAATCCTGTACAAAATAAGATCCTATTTGTCAGAGGAATTACGTGTGCAACTAATAGAAACACTGATACTATCCAAGCTTAATTACGCTGATTCTGTGTATGGCCCACGTTTATTAGGTAGAACCGAACGACTCATTCAACGTCTTCAGAATGCATGCGCCCGTTTTTGTTATAATGTTCCAGCAAGAGATCATATAACGCCATTCCTTAACAAGAACGCCATCCTCAAAATGAAGTCGAGACGTAAGTTACACCTAGCTTGCCTGTTGTTTGGAGTGCTGAAGTATAAAGAACCGTCATACCTGTATAATAAGCTAAACTGGATTGGCAGTACAAGACAGGGTGACAGACAGTGCTCGAAGCCATTGTCGATTCCGAAGCATACGTCTGCATCATTCAGGGGCACTTTTCGTTACGCTGCTTCTAAAGTATGGAATAATATCCCTCCACCTATAAGACTACTTGGTTCGATTGCTGGTTTTAAACTTAAACTTAAAAAATACCTTTTAGATGCGCAGCGTGAGTTAGGGGCCTTGAATGTCAACATGTCATATATTTAGGTAGGTACTATTTTATTTTATTTTTGCTTTTTGTTTATTATTATTATCTTTGTTTTATTTATAATAATCAAATTAACATGTTTTACTATTTATCTTTTACTCATATTTATGTAAGTTTACACAATGCATACATCTAATATATTCCTATTATTATACTTATTAATCAAAATAATGGCCGATCGTGGGCATATAAAGAGTGACTCTTTGGTGGCGTCCATCTGTCAACATCAAGGTGCCAATTGAAAACCAGCGTCAGATTTCGCAAATCTGACTTATGCTGAATTGGTAACCTGTTTTAGCACAGCCGTGAGACACTTTATCCTTATTACTTTGATTTTATTATTTTTTTTTTGCTGTAATTTAAAGTTTTGTTTGTTTATTTGTTTTGTTTGCTTATTACTGTGTCTCTAATCTGTGTTGAAATAAATTTATTTCTATTCTATTCTATTCTATTCTATTCAACCTACTTCATAAAAACATACCTAATACATACCACCTTACATTACAATAAAATTATCGTTTGCCAGATGGAAATTAAGTCTGAATATTTATCGAACAAAAGCATGCTATACAAAAATGTTTCGTCTTTCTTTTCAGATAAACAAAGAATGTTCCTCTACCCTGCATTGTTCGAATAGAAGTTATACGGTAGATACAATAAAGCTGAACACTCTTCCACACATCCGGACAGCAGTTAATATCCGGTGGAATGTTTATGGCCAACAAACAAAGACTTAGGGCAAACAGTATCCTCCAGCTAACTTACTCCGCCTAATTGTTTGCCTCGCAACTTTGTTACAAATGGACCGATATAATTTGCCACTAATTTGCTATGTGCGTTAAATCAAATTGTTCTGTTTGCCCCCACCTGGATCGCTGGCGTTATTGGGTTAGTGTAAATCAGGGGTAATCTGGCAAAATGCGTTTCGAATCTAATAACTATTTGATAAATAATGCTATGTACGAGGAAATGTTTGTTCTATGTGTTTGCTTTAACCTAAAATATTTTAACTATATTTTGTGCTATTTTCTCTACATTTTTGAGATAGAATATCTTTTTATATGCGAATTATGTGGTGAGTAAAATCTGTTGAATTTGGTAGTAATTAGTACAGTAGCTAGCAGTAATAAAAGCATATAATGAAAAAGTTATTCCTACAGTAAAAAAAGAAATATTTTTAATGTCTGGCCCAAAACTATGTTAATTTATAAGTATAAATATCAAAATACCTATGCCGGATAGGAAATAAGATGGAGTAAAAAGGTATAAGGGTCTCTATTGAAAAGCTACGAATTGGCGGTATTCATTAAAATTAGGGTCCGCAAAAAGCGGGCAAGACGAATATTTTCGGATAAGTTACGTCGACCGAACTCCTGAATCGCAAATTGATCCGCAGATTATATTGTGGCCAATCGTATTCGATTTACGAACGATTTTACGATTTCTAAAGGAACCAACTCGATACGCCGTGGTCCCATTGAAATTAATACTGCGATTGAACAGATTACTACTGGTCCGTGGTCCTTTTATATATTTTTGTGTACGAAAGGAGTAATCGATGATGCAGGTATGGTAGGATATTTTCTGGATAAAGGACACTTCTCGATTTGTGTAGTAAGATATTTATTTCTAAAGCTATTTTGATCGATTTACTGGATGCAATAGACTAGTTAGCTATTCAGAATTTTAATTAAAGCTTTGATAATTTTATAACCATAATTACTGGATTGCTTTAAATGAGCACGGTACTAATGATGTATGAACTCGTAAATACATATCCCTTATTTTATGTGTGAGATCAAGAGTATCCTTGATAATGCTTCACGAACTAAAACAGTACGCAAAAATGGCATCTTAAATATCGTCCCACTTACAAACTTGGCGCTTATTTGGTACATCATCATCTCTTATTTTGTACAAACTCACATTTTGTATCACTTATTTACAAAAACACATCTTTTATCACTTATTTTGTGCAAAATAAGCGCCCAGTTTCAGTACCGGATTAAGACTTCTTGATGCCCTAAGCAATCCACGCCTGTGGGCATCCTATATAGGGTTACCATCTACATAAGGGAGGATGCCTGTCTAGGATATGCAAAAAATTAAGATTTTTCAGAAAAATGCCAGTGTCCAGTTAAAAAAACGGCCGCGCTGCACGATTTTTGTCAGTTTCATCCACTGTCTATAGGAAAGAAACGGCCGCGCAGCGCGATTTTTAGTCAGTTTTATCTACTATTCTTGTACGCTTGTTTTGCCTGTTTGTCTTTAGTTAAAAAACGGCTGCTCAGCACTATTTTTTTCAGTTTCATCCACTTATCTTGTAGTAAATCATTTTACATGGTCACACAAATAAATTTGTGTTAAAACGTATTTTTTTTATCTCTAACAGAAAAAGTTATGTTTTTTGGTGCCTATTATAGTGCCCCCTAGACGTGATACCCTAAGCAGTTGCTTAATTTGTTTAAGGGTTAATCCAACACTGCCCAGTTTGTAAGTGCGACGCTATTTAAAGCCCGAAGTACACATTGGGCCAACGACTGGCCGCGCGCGTTGGGCCAACCGTTGGGCCAACGACTGGCCGCGCGCGTTGGGCCAACGCGGCCAGGGCATGTCGCTGTTCACACATTGGTGTAGGGATGTCGAAAGTGAAAAAAATATCGATATATCGATACATCGATATTTATAAAAATATCGATATATCGGTCAAATTTTCAAAAAATATTTTCAGTTTTAAAATATAAAGTATTAAGTTCAGCCTAGCTCAGAAATCTCAATCGAATTTTTGAAACTTTTCGTGAATATTAATTTTTCTTCCAACATACTGAGGTATTTTGGTTTCTTTATTTATTAAACGCACTTCTATAACTTTACTAAACATCTTTGACGTTAAATATGTTTTATTTATCTAGCTTAGTAACGTATTTTGTTTTTATATTGAATATTATGTTTGTTATAGAAGTGCGTTTAATAAATAATAGAAGGCAATAATTTGGAATCCAAAGCATATTATGCTTTGGATTCCATATTATTTGTTCATTTCAGTATTTAAAACTCCACCCGACTTCATAATACATTGTTTAATATTAGATATGCGTACAAACTTTCGAGTTAGTTATTATGCAGATTTGAATATTTCATTTCTTGCTTTTTAGAGCCGTTTATTTTCGAAGCTGTTTTTGTTTGGTTATTTTTAAGGTTTTTGAAGGGGGTTTTTAACCGACTTCAGCAAAAGGAGGAGGTTCTCAATTCGATTGTATGTTTTTTTTTTTTATCGTTGTTCGCGCGTATCTTCGACATTTATGGACCGATTTTGATGATTATTTTTTTGTTCGATTGAGTTTGCTTGCGAGATGGTCCCATTTAATTTTTTTTCAAATCGGTCAAGTAGTTTTCAAGTAATCCTGAAAATACTTTGATTTTGCAACAATTACCTTGACGACTTTGTTATTTATTAACCGAATTAGATGAAGTTTTTTGTGTTGGAAAGGAGATACCTTTAGTGTAGTTATTTTAACCGACTACAAAAAAATAAGGTTCTCAGTTTGACCTGTATATAGTATGTTTCTCCGCGATTATCTCACGTTTGGCTGAGCCGATTTTTCTACCTAAATAATATACTTACCTACACTACCTAATACAGAAGGTACTGACACTAAAAATAAACAAATAAAAAATTGTTTAAAAACAAAAAAACCGACTTCAAAAAAAACCTGCCTCTAAAAAGCAAGAAATAATATTCAAATCATTAGATACGCATTATAACGTCTATTGAAGTCGGGTGGGGATTATTAGAGTAAAAAAAAGGAAGTTGTACTTCCCGTACGTACGTACGGTACGTTCGTACCCCACCCGACTTCAATAGACGTTGTAATGCGTATCTAATGATTTGAATATTATTTCTTGTTTTTTAGAGGCAGGTTTTTTTTGAAGTCGGTTTTTTGTTTTTTGTATTTTTATAAACTTTTTTATATTTAACTTTTTTGTAGTAGGTCTATTTAGTGACGATATTATTTAAGTTACAATAGCTTTATATCAACGGATTATCACTTTTTATAAAATACTGTTTTCCCGACGCAGGAGTTTTGTTGTTAAGGAGTTCTCCTTACTATCAGCTCCAGTTCACCTTAATATGTATTATGTTATAACGAACATAAAAAGCCTAGCAACCAAATTCAAGTACCTACTTAATCGTATCGCACTAGTGAAACACGTAGGTAGTATTGAATAAATCCGATGACCATCTATGGTCTTCATCATTAAACTGATGACGAAGACCATAGATGATCATCGGATTCACCAAAATGGTATTTTCCATATGCAAATGCACAAGCTACTGAAGAAAATACCAAAATCGCTATAGGTGCCCCTATAATATTTGAAGAGTTCCCTTGATATCTCTTATATCCCATCATCAGACACTGACCTTATAACAATGGCACCAACTTGGAAGTATACGCTTTCAACCAAAAAAAGAATTTTTCAAATCGATCCAGCCGTCGTCGAGTAACATACATAAAAACAAAGCGCCCAACGCGCTGGGCCAACGTGTAAAGACCTACTTGGCGATATGTTGGGAGTTGGCGCGAGCGTTGGCCGGCGAACCGAGTATTGTCGGTTTTTCGTGCACACATCAAAGGATCTTGGCGCGCGCGTTGGCGCAGCGTTCACACGTTGGCGCCTTTTTAACCGACTTCAAAAAAGGAGAAGGGTCTTAGTTCATAAGAATCTTTGTTTTTATGTATGTTACTCGAAGACGGCTGGATCGATTTGAAAAATTCTTTTTTTGGTTGAAAGCGTATACTTCCAAATTGGTCCCGTTGTTATAAGGTCAGTGTCTGATGATGGGATATTAGAGATATCAAGGGAACTCTTCAAATATTATAGGGGCACCTATAGCGATTTTGGTATTTTCTTCAGTAGCTTGTGCATTTGCATATGGAAAATACCATTTTGGTGAATCCGGTGATCATCAAACTGATGATGAAGACCATAGATGGTCATCGGATTTATTCAATACTACCTACGTGTTTCACTAGTGCGATAAGATTAAGTAGGTACTTGAATTTGGTTGCTAGGCTTTTTATGTTCGTTATAACATAATACATATTAAGGTGAACTGGAGCTGATAGTAAGGAGAACTCCTCAACAACTAAAGCCCCTGCGTCGGGAAAACAGTATTTTATAAAAGGTGATAATCCGTTGATATAAGGCTATTGTAACTTAAATAATATCGTCACTAAATAGACCTACTACAAAAAAGTTTAATATAAAAAAGTTTATAAAATTACAAAACCCCCTTCAAAAACCTTAAAAATAACCAAACAAAAACAGCTTCGAAAATAAACGGCTCTAAAAAGCAAGAAATGAAATATTCAAATCTGCATAATAACTAACTCGAAAGTTTGTACGCATATCTAATATTAAACAACGTATTATGAAGTCGGGTGGAGTTTTAAATACTGAAATGAACAAATAATATGGAATCCAAAGCATAATATGCTTTGGATTCCAAATTATTGCCTTCTATTATTTATTAAACGCACTTCTATAACAAACATAATATTCAATATAAAAACAAAATACGTTACTAAGCTAGATAAATAAAACATATTTAACGTCAAAGATGTTTAGTAAAGTTATAGAAGTGCGTTTAATAAATAAAGAAACCAAAATACCTCATTATGTTGGAAGAAAAATTTATATTCACGAAAAGTTTCAAAAATTCTATTGAGATTTCTGAGCTAGGCTGAACTAAATACATTATATTTTAAAACTGAAAATATTCTTTGAAAATTTGACCGATATATCGATATTTTTATAAATATCGATGTATCGATATATCGATATTTTTTTTCACTTTCGACATCCCTACACCAATGTGTAAACAGCGACATGCCCTGGCCGCGTTGGCCCAACGCGCGCGGCCAGTCGTTGGCCCAACGGTTGGCCCAACCGTTGGGCCAACCGTTGGGCCAATGTGTACTTCGGGCTTAAGGTGCCATTTTTGAGACTCTGACCGGACATCTAGGGCAGCGGTTCCCGAATAGGGTTCCGCGGAACCCTGGGGTTCCGTGAGAGGCTCTCAGGGGTTCCGCGAAAATTCAAGAGTTTATAAATACAAGATCCTACTTATCTTTTTGTTCTTACAAAATTAATATTTTATATCTTAAAAGTCCTTCTTTTAAAGTCAAACTATATCATATATAATAAGTAAATTAAAATTAAAATGACGCTTAAATGTTCTAATGTCAGAAACCGTTGCTCTGTAGATTTAATGAAAGCAGGATTGCAAAAGACATGTCTTGTTCGGAATTCATTATTAAAAAAAATGACGCGGAATTGACGAGATAGGCCCGTAGCAATACACAATATGCATGGAATGGAAACAGTAAAAAAAATACCTAAAACATTAAAGCAAAAGTCTCTTTTTCCCTTTACCTAGGTACCTTAGTTATCCTTTTTTTATTACACTCTTTCTTTGCTGACCCGCCCGTTTGTTTTCATAATTTTTTGAGTAATTACAAATATTCACATACATTCAACATGTCTGGGTAACTGGTAAATGAAGCATTTACCAGTTACCAGAATCTACAGTAGTTTTAATGATTTCAACGTACATTTAGAAAATAGACTCAAACATTTTTTGACCCTTGTTTTTGTCCTATTTTCTGTTCCTAAATGTGCCAACCCTAGTTAGTTTACTTCTTACTAGAGCTGGGGTTCCGCCGAAAATCGGTTAACCAAAAAGGGTTCGGAAGCCAAAAGAATTCGGGAACCACTGATCTAGGGTATTCTAGATCGAAGGTAAGAGTAGGTACTCTACTTTGGACTAATGTACATAGGTACTAACGTGATGTCTAAAGGCCTTTAGACATCACACCAGTGAACGCATATAAAATACGCAAATAAAATACGTTCACTGGTACAGATGAAAAATAATAGATACCTAAGAGGAATATATCTGGATAAGTGACTCAGCTCGACTCTCCCAAACTCCCAATCATATCACGCATGCCAAGTAAATTGACGCGCCACGGATGTACGATAGTTGATTTCTCATTTCAGATTACGAACTGCCTATCACAGCAGTAAAGGATAGGGAGCTTTATAAATCTGAGCTGTGACACAGCGATACATTTATGTTAAGGTCTGATATTTGGAACGATTCATCAGGTTAAGAATTGCTGAACAAGAGCTTTTGGTTCTTTGAAGAATATAATGGATTTTTCTATTTAGATTTTAAAACAGTACTAAGTCCAAAAAGTCAAGAACAAAATTGTAATGATGCAGAAGAACAATTTATGCGCTAAGTACATAGCAGTCAAAGTTCAAAAGAGCAACGTATAGTGGAAAATACGCGTTGTGCTTATCGTAGTTTGGTGCAAAAACGGTACAAAAACGGTAGCGATCCAGTTTATTGCACCAAGTGGGTTCAAATCCTGGTAGGTGAATGTTTGTATGATTACCGCAGTTGTTGGCAACATTCACTGTCTTTTATATTGTTATTTAAATAAATCTATCCGTTTTGATGACCTAAGTCCCCTGCGTTACTCTAAGACCTAAGTATACCTATTAGCTCTGCCTTAATTTAGGAACATTTGGTCCGCATTTGATTTTATTTAATCGTCATTCACATACAAAAATCTAAGGAACCAGCCCAGCCTATCAATCGGGAGTGGAGTGAGTGGACTAGGCTCTTATCCAATTAGCTCAGAGGCATTGAAGAGCAGAGCCACTAGCAATATCCGGCCTGAACGATGTAATGCGTGCCAATTGAAGTGCCACTTAGCCAAGTAAAAGCATAGGGTATGGATTATTCCAACTCAGGTCTGTAGGAAAAAGGAAAATTCAACGGAATTTTTGCTCGTAGTTCCATTACTTTGCGAGCCAATGTTGGTATGTTTAAAAAAAGAGATTTAATGCAAACGTGTTATCTAAGCTTTCAGTTGCAATTAAAATTTTTCAGTCAAAAAATGTTTTTTATATAATTGAAACGAAATATATTAATTTCAACATTATAGGTTATCCTTTTTAGAAAAGAAAATTAAGCAATACTGTTTTTCCACGCCGCAATCTTCTTCATAAAAAACAAGCAACAATAAATTTATCCTATTGACGTTAAAGAAAAGGGAGAAGAAAACGTTATTCCTTCGGAAAAAATCCTTCAGCGTAGGCTATACACATTAATTACAACCCTATCAACTGAGCGAGCGTTACGAGAGATTCTATTAAGTATCGCTTACCCGCTCCCCCGAGACTAGATTAATCGGCCTATTATAAACCAATAATAGCACGAAGCCTGCAGACGTAAGCTAAGGTATTTCTAGGCACATCGTACAGTAATTACTGTACATTGTGAGCCTATACGTGTGTTCAGTGCTGGTGGCAAATTTAGCGTCTCCTGCGGTCGGCATGGGTTTAGGGTTATGTTGCGATAAACTGTGCGATGTCTTGTTCGGAATGAGCAGACGACGTTATGGTAGAAGGTGCAACGGATCCAAAAATATCAATACAGAATAAACTCAGACCAAATAAAAAGGGAAGACGGAGTCTTCCAAGCAAGGGACTGAAGCCAATTTTTTCATGCATTAGTGTGTGAGCCGGTGTTGCCATAGTAATTCATATTACCCCAATGTTATAAAAATAACGCGTTATGAAATAATAACGTTATTTATCACATATCAGAATCAAAACAAAAAACTGCCTGGATTCAAGAGATCATAATACGGTCCCAAGGGGGGTATTACAAGCTCTTAAAACTTGTCAGTTTTCTGAATGCCTATCAAAGCGTCTCTTTTATTTATTACTGATGAAAGAGACGCAGACTATGATAGGCATTCAGCTATTCTGACTCGGGTGTGAGGCGACGGCTACACGCCTGGTACTGTGATCCATCAGTATTTAATCAGGGGCCTATTTCATAAAAGATTAGTGAATTTACTATAATAATTTACCACAGTTATTATTGGGGTAGAATTATGTTTCTTATTAATTATAAAACATAATTCTATCCCAATAAACTATTACTATGGTAAATTACTGTACTTTTTTATTCTTTTATTAAATAGATCCCTGATAAATAATACTGATGGATCACAGTATTTACCACACGTGTAGCCGTCGCCTAATGATAGATAGAAAAAGTGAGCTTCTCAAAGCCCTGCATGCAGGGCTGTGAGTAGCTCGCTTTAAAAGTAGTGGCGGAAGTAGGAAGGAAATAGGAAAAATGTAAAAAATAAAACTAACGAATACTAAAGTTTCGTGTATTTAAGGCAAGATGTTTGTTCTGACATGTTAGGCATCCATTACACGGTAGGTTTTGCTGTCAGTTTAACCACAGTCACGGGCTGTGACTGATGATTAACCTACCGTGTAATGTAGTGACTGATGGTTGCATGATGTGATTTGTTCTTTCCATCAGTCAATCAGTCAAACTCATAACATCCTTCCTTCAATATGTATGTATAGTACCCTACCTAAATTAATTTAAATTGGGAGATATTTTCGTAAAACCACTTATTTTACCTTTGTTAGGAATACCTATTTTTTTCACTTAATCCTTTAAGCCCGGAAAATGAGACACAATATTCCATTTCCATCAGGGATTGCAGGATTAAAAATAACTATTTTAAGTGACGTAGGTTTTTTCAAAGTTTTAAATGTTGCTTTTCATTTTAATTTTTTTAAAGAATTCATACTTTATCTAGTTTTAAAAAAACCCGCCTGCATAAAAAGACAAGTCTACTGAAAAGATGGAAACAAGATAAATATTAAAGGCAACATAATAACATGCTGTCAGAGGCATGCATAAAAAAAATGACATTATGAATTATTTGAATTATATACCTCCGACTGCATGTTATTATGTTACCTTTAATATTTAGTCTTGTTTCCATCTTTTCAGTTGACTTGTCTTTTTATTGTCTTTTCTGAGGCAGGCAGGGGTTTTTTAATTATATAAGTAATTTATTTTTTTATTTATATCTTTTTAGTTATCATATATTACGGTCATGATATACCTTTTCGAAATCTTCATAATAAGCCCTTTAATTTGATACCCATATAGCAGTATTCTAAAAAAAAATTTTTTTTCGACTACGTATAATAGCACCGTATAGCCACCATGTTGGTTTTTTAGAACGCCACCTTCTTAAGAAGTTTTTTAGAACGCCATCTTCTTAAGAACAATTGGGCTGACAAGACGAATCTAACGATATCTTAATCATAGAAATCCGTTCAGTCGTTTAAAAGATATGAGGTAATAAAGAATTTTACATACATACAAGATAGAAGATACGCGCGAAAAACATAACCCTCTTGCAGTCAGGTAAAAACAGCATCTAAATCGGTCAAACCGTTATGGAGATAAATGAAAACATGATGCTGCAGCACTCCCTAGCGGCTAAATACTATAACACTTATCTAAGAAGCATCGCCAAAAACCATTACAGAAAGCCGTAGCGAAATCGGTTTAGTAATTTTTGAAAAACGACAAAAACTGCATTGAAATCGGGCCAGAAGGTAGTTTCCGAAGAAAATGGTAACAGACATAGACAAACAAACAAACAACCTCTGAGGCGACGGCTACACGCGTGGTAAATACTGAGATCATCAGTATTTAATCAGAGGTCTATTTCATAAAAGTATGAAAAAGTACAGTAATTTACCATTGTAGCAGTTTATTGGGGTAGAGATTATGTTTTATAATTATTAAGAAACAGTTCTACCCCAATAACAACAATGGTAAATTATTATAGTAAAGTTATTAATATTTTATGAAATAGGCCCCTAATTAAATACTGATGGATCACAGTATTCTAACCTCAAACGCATATACCACCTCCATTCCGTTCCGTCCGTCGTGGGTAAAAACAGTCCAGAAACAGAAATAATTAACGCGTTATTTTTAACAAGAAACAAATAACGTTACGTTACTTTCCATGTTACCCAATAACAGGTTTAAAAAAGAACGTTTGGCATGGCAACACTTGTGTTGACGTTTTGTGTTTCAAGTAATACCTTAATGTTTATTTTGAATTAGTGAAAATATTAGTTTCCAATTTTACTTTCGTGTGAAATGTGACTCCATCCTGCTTTTTATGAGTCGAAAATTGGTTTTTACACCTTTTCTCTACACAATTCGGCATTTTCTTTGGTGAAATTCATAATTTATTAGTACGTCCGCTTCGCACGCTGGCTGTTAACAAAAGGCGTAGTTTCGTTACATGTGTGTGCGTGTAACTGTGTGTGTACACGCCAAGGCGTAGTTTTATTGGCTTCACTGCATTGTTCAGAGGACTACGTCTTCCCTTTTTTATTTGGTCTGAGAGAATAAATTATATATAGTTAAGGCAAACACTGATGTTATTAATGAGCTGCCTATAGATGAGATTAATCTATCTAAAAAAGAGGAACATTGGAAAAATATTTAAATATCCAATAATATTTTATTTGTTACATAATAAAGTAGGCCGTAATTTTATTTGTCTTCCTAATTATTTTTATATTATCTGTATTAAATAAATACTTGCCTATCTACGAGTACATAATATTAAGATAACGCCTTTCTCCCATAGGGGTATTCATCATCATCATATCAGCCGCACGACACCCACTGCTGGGTATAGGCCTCCCCTAAGGATCTCCACGACGATCGGTCCTGCGCTGCCCGCATCCAGTGGCTTCCCGCGACCTTCACCAGATCGTCGGTCCACCTTGTCGGGGGCCTACCCACGGAGCGTCGTCCGGTGCGCGGTCGCCATTCCAGAAGCTTTCCGCCCCAACGGCCATCAATTCTTCTCGCTATGTGTCGCTATGTATAGAGGTAAGTATTCATAGGTGACTTATATCCACTTGCTTTTTCATACTTCAAAAGTATGGCTGGTATTCGCTTCTGACACAAAATCTTTATTAAAAACATATCGAATATTTTACCAAGCGTGAAACATACATAGTCTATGTCACAGTTGCAGTGGATATGTAACAGCAGACGCCTCTCGCTACAGGATATTGAACAATTTCCTTGGCACTACACGTAATTGCTTTAATTTTACGACTGTATACGTAAACTTACACGTATATACTATACGTTAATCACCGCTCGGTAATGTAAGTACCGAGTCGAGTGCGTTTGTAATTACAACACGAGTTTACAACTGGGCGTCAATTGGAAACAGTTAAACGGTAGTGTACTGTTTGTAACAAATTGTATAAATTTTCCAAATGGAATTACAGATACCTAACAAAGATAAGGAGATAATCTACAACATTTCTATAAGACCTGTCAATATGAAATGTCGATTCCCTTGTCTATCTTTTCATTCTCGGGTTTATTTATCAAAGAAAATATAACATTCTGTAGTTAGTAATTTATGTAGGTCTAGGTCCTAGACCTACATAAATTACTCCTAGATATTATCTAGCTGGATATCCTAGACTCTAGGATATCCAGCTAGATAATATCTAGGATATATTATATTCAATACTTGTACATACTTTCTCTTGTATACCAGTGAATAGTTTAAAACGTTTTAAGAATTTTGGTAAATAGACCTTTGTCATTTCCGTGGCTCCGTGACGACCTCCGTGGTTCAGTGGTTTGTACACTGGTTTTCAAGGTGTTGCCAGCTCTGAGATCCCAAGTTCGATCCCCGGCTGGGTCAATTTAAAACGAACTTTTCTATGTTGAATAGAATAGAATAGAATAGCATTTTATTGGCAGCACATATCACATACACAAAGCGTAACAAAAAACATTAGGACAGCACAAAACTTACAAGGAAAAAAAAGCAGTCACACTGTGCAGTGCTATGTGATGCCAAGACTGACCTCGGCTCAGTATAAGCAGTAGACGAGAAAGAACATCTACTGCAACTGGTATTCTGCCGAGGTCCAGTAGTGACATCACTGAACTATGTAACAGAATGATAAAAAATATAAACAAAACCACAAGCGTGCGAATGCGACCAAAAAAAAAATTAAGATAAAAAAAAAACAAATTACAATAAATTACTTATTACCAATTACTACCAATTATTTATCAATTACTACTAATACAAATTATTGATTGAGGTCCAGGGTCTGGGTGTTTCTAGTTCCACCGTTGTCTCTGATTTCCATGACACAAATGCTTTAGTTACTTACTTTGGAATCAGAGCAATGTTTGTAATGTTGTTATTTATTTTTTTATTTATTTATTATGTCTGCCAACACTGTTGTCTAATAAACCTAATAAACTGTCTTTGTAATTTGTTTATTACTTAGGTACTATTTGTTTATTTCTTGTACTGTCATGTTGTGTATTCGTTGTGCATGTCCAAAATAAATGTATTTTATTTTCTTTTAATGTGTATTTATTTATTTACTCTACAGCTCAAACACACATGATGCGTTCCGGTCATGCGATCCGCAGATCGCTGCGAACTATGCGATGTATGGAGTTCTTTATTTCCACACTGGTTGCGTTCAATACCACATATCGCATACATCACAGCGATCCGAGATCGGATGGCATAAGCGGAACGCATCCTGTGTGTTAAGTTCTTCTAACGTATGAAAAATGTTAATATTATCTCATAAATTACTATGTTCGTTGTGACTTCCTACGTCTACGGTCTTACATGTATTACTTTAAGTTAAAGTGTGCACTAGTAAGGTCGACCTAATTCTGAAGTTACCGACAATTACAACTTTATTGCAAACGCTTAGCTGTGGCCTCGGTATTAAGCACTCCCTAGTAATAATATGCTTATTCACGGATGTTGGTTAAATTAGTTTTCTTATCTCAATTAAGCTAATATGTTCCTTAACCTTATAAAGTTCAAGGTGCATTCTGGCTTGGGTGGGAATTAAAAAAGCTTATTCGATGCTTGCGTCGAGTTTGCATATTGTTTTAAATTATAATTTTGTTAATATTTGGACTAACTAGGCTAAATGCTATTGTTGACATTAAATACGAGCAAGCATATGCATAACTAGAAAACTATATTTCGATAGCTGTGTTTTAAAAACCTAAATAGAGAAGACGATTCTTGAGAGTATTAAGGTACCTAATAGCACCTGTTTCCTCGTAGTCCTACTAATTTGTCCTACTAGCGGGACCACGAGGAAACCCTATTCCTCGTAGTCCTACTGTGGAGTAAAATTATTAAATGAGAAATGTCTAGTTCCTCGTAGTCCTACTGTGGTACAATCACACAAGATTTTCCTTGATTATTTTAGAACATAAAAACTTTTTGGTCTATTTATTTATTTTATGATTATGTGACATGTCATTGGTAAATCAGAAAAATATGACTTATTTTCCTCATATTCTTACGCGTGAAATTATTTTAAAAAACCTATACTTATGGCTAAATATAATTGTGATTTTTTGATTCCATTTTTACTTTCATTGTACTTTTTTCTATTTATAATTTGTCCTACTAGTAGGACTACGAGGAATAGGGTTTCCTCGTGGTCCCACTAGTAGGACAAATTAGTAGGACCACGAGGAAACGGGTCTAATAGCGTATAAGTAGCAATAAAATATACTTACTTATGTATTAAAAATCGAGCTCGATATCGCAGTGGTTTAGCGCGTGCCCGCATGGGTATCTGCGGATGCGGAGGGTAAGCAACTTTCGCAAGGGTCGGTCATGAGATGGGTGACCAAAAATTTATCATCTCGAGCTCCACCGTGCTTCGGAAGGCACGTTAAGCCGTTGGTACCGGGTGCATTTGCAGTCGTTAACACCTACCAATCCGCATTGGGCCCGCGTGGTGGGTTATGGGCTATGGCCCATCATCCTTATCCACCCATAAGGAAGACCGTGCCCCAGCAGTGGGGACATTAAAAATGGCTGATGGTCATGTATTAAAAATATCAGTAGGTAGGTACTTACATCATTATTAAGTACCATGAAAAAAAAAGTTTCTTGTAATTCAAATACAAAAAGCAATGCACAATATCCACGAATTATTTAGATACAGTGTAAACAAAAAAAAATACACATATCATTCAAATTAGCTATTAATTAATAAAACGGAACTGAGGGTTGTAATAGGAACAAAGTTAACAAAATTAACAAGTAAACAAAAACTTGGTATTTTAAATCGTTTTTTGTAACAAAACAAATAGGTAGTCCTAGAAATTTCATTGGGCTTAAGTTAATGGTTATTAATGGAGGCGTTTTTAATTACCGCTGACAAATGAAAACATTCTTTAATGAACTTCTGGAATTTGTCACCGAAAGTTTGGGGCCTGTGGGGCAATAAATCAGAGAGGGAAGCGAACTCACCCGTGCAGTATTGGTGTAGGTACCTACTTTCATTAACTCGGTTAACCTGACACAAAATCCCTAGTGGTATAATAAATTTGTATTAGAAACTTATATTTCATTCCATAGTAATTTATTATGATTTGCGAAATCAATAAATAAATTTAGAATCAACGGATGTAATTATTTTGATAACGCGTCTGAAATTAGGAAAGCATAACATTTACTGTTTTATTCATGAACAGTACTTAAATATTCTGTATTGATATAAATCATTTCTAGTCTTTATTATACAATATCAATCATCATTTAGTGCCATCTTCATATTATAAGTTTGATATTCGATGAACTTCCAAATTATTTTATAGCAGAATGTCACATTTTTTTGTGTATTGACTACCATGCTCTTCATATTTTCTTTGGACTATTATAATTTTAATTCTATGCGGCAAAGGATCAGGATTTGAAATAAACGGTATTACTACAAAATATGTTTAAATTATGCACTGTTTAGAAATATGATGCTATCTTCAAACAATATTTTCAAAAAAGTGATATCATGGCCGTTCGGGCGGAAAGGTTCTTGAATGGCGACCGCGCACCGGACGACGCTCCGTGGGTAGGCCCCCGACAAGGTGGACCGATGATCTGGTGAAGGTTGCCGGAAGCCACTGGATGTGGGAAGCGCAGGACCGATCGTCGTGGAAATCCTTGGGGGAGGCCTATACCCAGCAGTGGGTGTCGTGCGGCTGATATGATGATGATGATGGTGATATCACCACTTTAAACAGTGTCTAAATTAAACATAGTTTTGAAATTTTTTGTAATAACACTGAAACCTCTTGCAGTTGTGTGCTTGTTTGCATAAAAAGTGGTGAATACAAATAATTTCAATGTGTGTTAAAACTTTTATTAACTAAAAATATTTTAACTTATTACAATACAAAACGGTGGATAGATGATGTAAGAAAGCGTCATACAATTTAGTTATTACAATTTTACCATGACTTTAGTCTTTATACGTAAAAGTATACTTATTTAAACTTAATGTAAAATCTCAAAACTTGAAGACTTTTAAACTACATATTATTAGACTTATATCTAAGTGTTAAGTTAACATTCACTTGTAAACTATCGCTTCGTCTTCTTCTTTCCTCACTGCGTGGATAAGGACTAATGATACTACTGCATTAACAACCTGCAATTAATGAAAAAACACTTATTAGAAAATATATTCTTTATGTTTATCATCCAAGTAGAGATAGTAATTAATATTAGTTTTTGTTTATTTATCCGTCCCTACTCCCAAGATACATTCACTCCTAATTATAAGATAAGAAAACAGAACCAATCCAATACCCGTTAACGAATTTACGTTCTGAGGATAAGAGATCGACAATTTTATAGCTTAGATCTGTTGGGTGTTATTGTACGCCAAAATAATTAACAGGAAGTTTGTTGAACTATTTTCTTTCTTTATCATTATAATGAAGAATGATAAACTCCTCTTATTCCCTATCAGGGCTCTTAGAAGATACGAGTACCTCCACTTCTTCCGCTATGGAGATTGAGAAGCATATACCTAGGTCATCTAGACATATTTAACAAGATAATGACTCTTAGTTTTTTTTATTCATTGTCATTATTAGTTTAGTTCGCATACATTAAAACTTAATGCTGAGGTTTTATCCCAAGATTCCAATACCAAATATCCTCATTAATGTTGGTTTCCTGATAGGTTAGTATGTAACCTATCAGGGTTCTTAGAAGCTACCTCCACTTCTTCCGCTATGGAGATTGAGAAGCCAAGGTCATCTAAACTTATTTAACAAAATAATGACTCTTAGTTTTTTATTAATTGTCATTATTAGAGTTTATTCGCATACATTAAAACTCACTGCTGAGGTGTTGATCCTATGATTTCAATATCAAAGATCCTCATTTATAATTGTTTACACAGTAACGAAGTACATCATACTCACTGCAATCATGCAAGAAGCGAGGACAATACCGGCTAGCCAACCACTTTTGCCTTCTAAGTACCAGGTCAGTTCATCCACACAGCCATGGAAGTATGCGTTCCCTGTCACAGAGTCTCTGCATTCAGCTGGGAACGGTTTGTTTAGCTGAAGGTAGTCCATTGGTCCGTCTGCACCACAGCAGCCGATCTGTAATAAATTATCTAAATAAGAAGAAAATGCTTTTACTTATTAATAAGTACAGTAAGTTTCAATGTTTTAAAAAACGGAAGAACTTCTACAAAACGATGGCATTCAGAGCCAACATTCCATTTTTACCCATTAATAAAAGAATTATTTACATAATTCATCGTTCTAAACTAAATTAGTATTTAGTTTCTATATGTCCGAAATTTGAATTCTTGAGGTTTTGAATAAGATTCGTTTTGATTTCGAAATATACAAGCTTTTTACCAAAGCAGGTATATCTATCACATTCTAAGTAAAACAAAAATCACATGGAAGGTACATTGCTAAATTATATTCAGACATAATACAGACAGTATATTTTTGTTTCGTATCGTGATTAATGAAAATGAACTCAAGTTACGTTTCTTTTCTATTTTAACGAGTAAATGTGCAAACGAGCTTTCAACCTTACATACAAAGTTTGACACAAAATTAATAAACCATCAACGTAGTAAAACCGACCGACCGTCCGACACTTCAATCATTCCATACGCCCGCTTAACTCGCTACAGTGAAATGCGTTTCACTGTTTGCTTCGTTAGAAGTGACCGTGCCAGTCATTTTTTGTTAGGTTTGACGAACGAAAAGTTTCGGTTTTTGCACTCAAATTTGATTGCGGCTTTGACGAAAAATACTTCCCGTGCGAGTGTGTAAAATAATGTGATTCATCTATGTTGTTCGCTTGGCTGAAATTATTGTTTGTGCTCACACGAGGCATGATGGGAATAAGGCCAAATTTTAATTTTCACAGTCCAATGTTCTTGAGTCTACTGGTACAGAACATTTAATAGTACTTCTGCTCAATGGTCTGCACCTTAGAGCAACGCGGTTGCGTTCCGCGGTTCCGTTCCGGACGGAAGCCGCATTGCTCAAGGTCTGCACTACCAACAGTACCAACGTACTAAGACTGTCAGTTGTTTCATACCTAGTGAATCTTATTTGCAGGCAGATATGATTAATACTTACACCTTCTTGTACCATCCTCAATACCATCCGGCTGCCTTCATGCTGTGGGTTGTTCATCAGATTGGTGATCGAGTTCTTGATGAGTGGCTGGATGCTGGAGTTGTACGTCGAGAAGTCCAGGAGCAGACACGCGCCAATCAAACCGAACACGAATGTGGCGATCTGGCTGCCAATGTACTGGGGAAAGTAAAAAGACATAAGTATGCATGGATACTGCGCCACCGAGGAGCTTGGTGGCGCAGTGGCTTAGCGCCTGGCCCAGCGATTGCGTAAGTTAAGCAACGTTTGCAAGGGTCGGTCATGGGATGGGTGACCAAAAATTTACTATCGCGAACTCCTCCGTGCTTCGGAAGGCACGTTAAGCCGTTGGTCCCGGCTGCATTTGCAGTCGTTAATACCCACCAATCCGCATTGGGCCCGCGTGGTGGGTTATGGTCCGTCCTCCTTATCCACCCATAAGGAAGGCCTGTGCCTCAGCAGTGGGGACATCAAAAATGGCTGATGGACAGATATGCATGGATTCATTTAATTTTTTTTTAAGTACGGACTGTCTGCGCGTTTGATCTCACTTTCACCTGATGGAAAGTGACAAGGAGGACGAAGATGGAGCACGCACACACAGTCAGTAAATGCCTATTTACTCTGGCTTTAAAGACGCCCAAGTTATATTATTCGGGAAATCCAAACGTAGGGAGGTCATTCCACATCTTAGTTGTTCGAATTAAAAAGTTCCACTTTTAACACTTCAAGGCCCGGAAAATGCGACAATAGATTTCCTATTGTTTAATTAAGTAAACACCACGATCGAGAGAATTGAAAATCAATTCCGTAGTCTTCTGTTTCCTCCTCTAAAACTGGACTGATTTAATTACTTAAAAAATAAGGATTTGGCTGTGTTTCTATGTTTTCCTTTTTTCATAAATTAATAATTAAAACCTGCAAAACTTAAAAAAAATACCATTGTTTACTCTTTTTGCTTTAATAATAACAAAATGTTGAAATCAGAGCGATATTATGAATTTTGTTATATTAATTAGGTAAACCTATTGATTTTGATGTAACTTATTGAAAAGCATTATTATGTCTTGAAAAAAGTGTAGGTAGCCAGGTGAGCTAACATTTCGCCGAAAACCGTAAAGCATAAACTTCAGAAAAAGTGATACTTATTTTGTGGCTTGCCTGTTTTCATAATATCTACCTGAAGTAGTTGGTTTGATTGGTTTTTTACACTAAAATTATTCAACAAACTTACAGCATACAAAAGAAAGACGTTTTCCATAAGCGCAGATCCGCAGCCAAGGAAGGCGACCACCATGATGATCAGGGAGCCAATGAGGATGATGTAGATGCCTATGAAGAACTTCTGTAGGTCCAGGACTGTCATCCACTCGTTGAAGCCGGGCTCGATGCAGATCCATAAGCAGAGAGCGAAGATAGACAACCCGAATAACTGTAAAGAGAATAAAATTAATATAAATATCTAATAAAATATTTTTAATTGGTGCGGTTGTCATTCATTGATATTGATATGAAATATGATATTAACATTGTACTCTAAGGTCCATATTTAGAAACCGCTCTCAATGTTGAGAGCTATCTTGAGATCATATTAAGATGCTCTTATTATAGGAACAGCATTTCAAATATAATCTCTAGATTGCTTTCAGTGTTCAGAGCGGTTTTTAAATACGGGCCTTTAGCTATGGTTTCCTAGGATGACGGTGCCGTTATATTACGGCCGTAATTAAGCTGCGTAGAACGTTGTCTATGTAAACAATACGGCGCACCGTAATGTTTACATAGACAACGTTCTACGCTGCTAAATTACGGCCGTAATATGACAGCACCGTCATCCTAGGAAACCCTAACTTAAGTGGTTGACAGTAAATAGTTGTGGTGATTTGCAAAAAATATGATAGAAATTGTTGGAAATGGTTGGTATTATAAACCCACTTCTAAACTTGTTTGATTATACGGTAACTAATAGTGGAAGTACAGAAAATCTTCTGTGGTAGAAGTTTATGTAATCTCTGGGACACGGCGATAAATAAAAATGCCATCCAATCAAACCTGAAGAACCCTGTAAGTCATAAAACTATATCTGTGATGAAAACACGAGTAATAGTGATGGCAGGATCTAAAAGTTTTATAATATCATTAATGCTATGAGTGTTCCAGAGTTACGTCGGGATGAGATATCCCAGTTTCTCATAATAGCTTTGTTTTTGCCTCCCAAATAGCTGTAGATAAAAGCAGTTGCCTTGGCAATGTATAACAAGGTAATATGTTTAGTTACAAGATATTTGGCAAACGTTCTTATTTTGTTTGGGATCTAGGGAATTCTTATTAAGGTTATTTATAGACATTCGAGATAATGGTCTCTTTTGATGGTCGAAAGTATCAACATTTCAACTGCCTTATGGGTTCTTCAATTGAAATATTTGTTGCTTTTCACATTCACATGTTTGCCTGTATCACAGCTTTCAAAAAACTAGTTGAAAGAATAGTAATAACCTGACGTTAGGTGCTTACTTGAACCTGTGAAATAGGCACTTAATTAATGAAATAGTTTTCAATAACATACTCTTCCAATATTTAATAGCTTCTCCTATTCCCATAACTATTCCGTCCACCCTGTGAACAAATTATAGGGCATCTATTCAGGGGAAACTTCAGTTTCTTATTCAAACTTTTACAATATTTAACCTTTCATGGCAGTTTTTCTTTGAAATAGACTTTTTGTTTGTTTGCTCAAACTCAGGGGATTCCATGGAATATGGCCAGTGGGAGTTAAAGTTTATGGTTTTTATGCAATCATAATATAATTATTTACAGGGACAGACAATCAATACCGACAAAAGAATGAAAGTAATAAATAAAAATAAAAATAATGGCTTTAGGCTGCAAATAGACTTTTTCAATAATAATAATAAAACTTTATTTCGGACAATATTAGGTCCATATTTGATAGAAAATAATACAAAAGTTTTTTTTTAAATCTAGCTTCATGTCTTTACGAGGTGCCTGACTATAGGGCAGTCGTTTTTTAAAGCTATTAGGGTAAAACCGGGATAGAAGCCCTACTTTTTGAAATGGCCTCCTAATTAAAAAAAAAACATTAATATGAATAATTTCTATGATTGTAGGCTAGCTTAATCATTTATGTTGAATCATAATCATTTATTTTTAAACTATCAATTACAGATTTTGCAGAATTTAACTTTTCGTAGAACCCTGATTTCGAGGATAGATGCCTAATCCTATGGATAGTTGCCCCACCATGAAAATACTATAAAGGATAGATGCCCTTAGTGCAGGATAATGAAAACGAAAACTCAACCAAATTTTATGAGGTCGTTCTACTCCTAAAACAGCAATATAAAAGTAAAAAATACATAAAAATATAACAACAATAAAAATAATTTAAAAATATACACTGACACCATATATGCTTATATATGGTGTATGGAGGGATTGATGCTCCTAAGAGCACCTATACCTTGAAGCTACAATCAGTGAAGAGTCCAAATATAAATATATGTAACTAAATATATAAAAAATATAACAAAATAGAAAAAAAGTAACAAAACAGAAAAAAATATTATAAATAAACACTGACACCCTATATGGGCATATATGGTGTATGAAGGGATAGATGCCCCTAGGGGCACCTATACCTCGAAAAATCAGGGCTACTGTCCTTTGTGATAGGGATAGATGTTCAAGTAGTTTTTAAATAAATTAAAAACAAAAGAGCAATTATGTACACCCAGGTGCACTCTTAATGAACCAGTACATTATAAAAAATATAACGGAATTCATTACTACTTATAAAGTTCACAACGGCAAATACTAATATTTAAAACTTTGACGTTTTTGTGAAGTTCGTCGCGAAGTTGATTGCACACACGAGCGAAACGCGTCCACGCCATACAACAGCCCGTGGACAATTAGGTGCGGGGTGACTGCGGCTCCTACTTATACTATTAATTGTTAGTTGCGAGTTTGGGAAGTTAGATTTTTTGAAAATGGGGCACCTATCCCACTGCGGCATCTATCCCGGCACCAATCCCACTGCGGCATCTATCCCGGTTTTACCCTACACCTAGGATACTGTTGGCACTGCTCCTCGTTCTTGCTAGGAGTGAAGCAGCCTTTTTACGCATTATCGCGTCAAACTCGTCAGTGCACGCCTTGCTGAACATGCCCGAGGCGCTGCAGTAACGAGGCAGCTCCAACAGTACCCTAAATGCATTATTGTATAGCACTTTTAATGCTTTGAGCGCCTTTTGAGTATAGCTGACCCAGAGGGAGCACGAGTAGAAGGATTGACAGAACGATTTGAACAGAGTTCAAGTCGTTTTCTACGCGCACTGACGGTAAGAAGAGTAATGGTGTCCAAAATATTTTAATAAAATTTTATTATTTGTAATCTATAGTGATAATAAAGTACCTACCTTACTAGATTTTTAACATTTTATTGCCGATTTATGAAAGAAAGTTTTGTAATGTGAAAATGTAATTTTTGGTATTAAAATAATCATCAACTATGAACAGTATAAAATAACCACGTACAATAAAATATTGTAACAAAAATATGTTATTAATTACACAGATCATATTCCGGATCTGAATTGTGTTTGTCTTCACACAATGAAAGATGGTTCAATGATGTAGAACTTTTGCCAAAATAGCTACTACCTTTTATTATGTTGGTTGTTTGTTGTACTTAGTTCCAAATGGCAAAGGCTAATATGTAATATGTCAGATTAGACGCCGAACAGTCTGCCATAATATCTCGTTGACTCCTTTGTCCTTACATCGATATGAATTATTCCTATAGCAATTGGAGCATATCTGTGCTGTTATGTTTTGTAAAAACGTTCGAGACAACAACACCGTAATCCATTAGTGTTCCGCCAAATGACGCGGAAAGTTAACTTGTTCGGTCAAATCGTGGAATGGTTTTCGTGCAAGCGATGTTCGTCCTTGCTGCAATCGTGTTAAGGGTGCATGTTTTACCTGCGTATGGTGCTGGAAAAATCATATAATGCCGAGTGGAGTTGTGGTCGGCCATTAATGGTTCGCTACACCCTGATACACGGTCTCCTGATGATGAATGGTAGCTCTGCGAGCGAAGTTGACTAACTAGGGAGTTTACAGATACATTGTCCGTGTCAAACCACAAATCGGTTTGTTGTAGGCACGAGCGCAGCATTTATTAGAATTAACTGAAAGAACGCGCGCTTGCTGTTGTTTGCGTAGATAGCGCGTTTTTCAAGCTTCATTATAATAATAGTTCATAATAATGACCTTTATGAGAATTTGAGCTTTCATTCGATTTGTAAAACAACCTTTATCTAGGTATTGTAGGTTCCCTATGTATTTACATAAAATATTTAAGGAATAATATGTCATAGCATAATATGATTTCGCCGAATGATATTTACGCATAATATTATTTAGTCATAACAACTTATGCATATTTTTTTAAGCATAACTACGTACTACTACTAGGTATAAAACCATTATGCGAAAACAAGGGATCCCAGGTGTTGTTTGTAACCTATTATGGTTTAGTAATAAAGTGTTTATAAAAGTTCCATAGTCGAAACCACAGGTGGTCGAAACAGTCATAAAAGAAACGGTCTGTCAGTGAATAACCCATAATAGAAAAGTCCCGTCGATGAAAGAGTTGTAGGCGAATCATTCTGTCGGCGAAACGTCCATAGGTAAAAGATTCTGACGGCGAAACTCCCATAAACGAAACGTTCTATCGGCGAACAGTCCAACGAAGAAACGGCTGTCGGTGAACGTTTGCAGAATTTTCGGGAACGAAAAGTTTCTTAGCAAAATATACAAGATAATTGGCATAATAGGTATTATGTTTCACTCTTTTGTTCTATTCGTCTCGTATTTCTCATTTCACTAAAACAAAGGAAGGGTATAGGGATAGAAGAATCATAGTCAGTTCAAATTAAGTTAATAACGCCATTTGCTAGAAATAAACTTGATAATACTTGACATATTCAGAAAAAGGCAAAAAAAGCCATTGTCAACACTAGCATCAAATAAAATTTGTACAGAAACTTATTGTCGAAGGCTGGGAATAATGTAAAAAAGGAAAAGTTTTTCTCACTGACTGAACCTTCATTCCCCTTATGTTCTGACTACATATTTTGTATTTAAAAAGAAATATAACTACTAATGAGGATCAAAAACACATTTAATTTTGTCATATTATAAGCACTAGGATAATACTCGTTCGTATCAGTATTCCAACTAGAACCTTTTGAAGATAGGATACAAGCTTCCAACAAACTCCCTGACTGAAAAATGGCTAACTAAAATATCAATAAGGCGGCCGAAAGTGGCGTCCTCAGAGGTTTTTATTTACTAAGTTATTAATAGAAAAAGATTTTAACAATGTTTTACGTGGAGTTTTTAGGGCCCATGGTCTAGTATTTTTGAAGGTATCACTACATGCCCTCGTAGTCATTCGTAGAAGTAGATAGCAAATGTGTCAAAAAACGGCCACTTTTAGCAGTTTTGCTATTTACTTCTAGCAGTGACTACGAGGGAATGTAACGATACCGTCTAAAAATACTAGACTGCGGGCCCTAAAAATTCCACGTAAAACATTATTAAAATTGTGTATAAGAATTATAATATTAAATAAAATTCAACGCGGACCCACTTTCGCTCAGGGGCAAATCCCCTTGTAAAGAAATAAAAGACAAAGCCAGCAAGCATTACGCAATAAATTGAATTAAAAAACAATCCTGCGTAGGCCTAGATCATCCTTTTTAAAATTCGAACGTTTTAAGGGAAGGGGAAACCACTATTATTTCGACGACGCACAGTGGCAGCCGTCAAGCCGGCTTGTATCTCCTGAGACACCTGGAAGCTGGAATAATAAAGAGTTTTACAACGTTTCAAAATGGGACTTTTTCTCGCAATTCAACCGCAACCTGCACTTAAGGGATTTGAATATCTTATATGGAAGGTTTTATCTATTCCACGCAACTCTCGGCAGTTCGGATTCGCGCCGTATTTTAAGTTCTAAAACAATTCCCCTAACCGCTAACGTTTGAACGTTTGGTGATTGACGGTTTTGTTCGGTTGTTTTGTTTATTTAAAAGGATGTGTTAGAGTTCTTTTATCTATTGAAAATGTATTGAGAGAGACTTCATTCTATGTTTATTTTATTGTTTTAATAAAGAGTTGACACAAAGACCTCGTAAGCTTATGGATTTTAGTGTGTACGACCATTTAAAAAAAATATCTAAAAGGAATTCTGGACAATAAAAACTCAGGGCCATCAAATTTAATTTTATAAGTTGTTAATGTAAGTATCACTTAGGAACCCTAAAAAAATAATTGGATTATAAAAATCGTCAAGTACTCTTCTTCTGAACTCTTATTATTATCGATTTAAGCGGAGCTAATGCGACTCGCAGCAAATCGGCATGAAGGCAATTTCAAACGCAGATATTAAATTCGTTGTGAAGACGATCGTGTCTAAAGATTTTGAATAATATCCTGCAGTTGAAAACATAATTTAATGCTGTCAGGTTATTTCAATTTCGTATATATCACAATCATATGTAGGAGTTCTTTACGGTAACGCTAAGCGACTTAGCCCCGCCGTTTACCGTGAAGATTGCGGGAAAATAAATTTTATAAATGGAATAAAGCGCCCGGCTCCGCGAATAAACTGGAATTCGAGTCTTCCATCCTTGTTTCAACGCAGAGTTTTTTCCTTTGATCTCACTCCCGTGCATGTAGTCTCCATACATATTTATGACAGTATAAACGCGACTTCGGTAATTACATTTTTGATTGTCGCATTCGAAAATATGTCACTTTTTAACCCCCGACGCAAAAAGAGAGGGGTGTTATTATAAGTTGTATCTGTCTGTGGTATCGGAGCTACTAAACGGATGGTCCGATTTCCGTTTAGTTTTTTTATGCCATAGATAATATTATCCCGAGTGTTCTTAGCCACGTTTTATGAAAATCTGTTTAGCCGTTTGAAGATCATCAGCTCTTTTCTATTTGATGAGGGGATCTGACTAACTTCCATAATGTCCTATCGATGGCTTTTTTATTTTTTTATTTAAGTTTTATTCATGTTTTTTTTTATTTACTAATATTATAAATGTGAAAGTTTGTGGGTTTGGATGTTTGTTCCTCAATCACGCAAAAACTACTGAACGGATTTGGTTGAAATTTGGCACACAGATAGTAAATAACCTGGATTAAAACATAGAATACTTTTTATCCCGATATTCTTACGGGAACGGGAACCACGCGGGTGAAACCGCGGGCGGTCGCTAGTATTATAAATGTGAAAGTCCGTTTGTTTGTTACGTCTTCACGTCTTAACTACTGAACCGATCCTTATGAAATTTTACATACACGTTGCCAAGGGTACAGAAAAGGACATAGGGTACATTTCATCCCGAAAAAGGTACTGTTCCCGAAGGATAGCAAAAAAACTTTCCACGCAGACGAAGTCGCGGGCATCAGCTAGTAATTAATAAAACGAAAGTGCAACGTAGAAAACCTGGACTATTTTTATGCCACCCGAGTTGCGAGTTCAAAGGAGAAGTTTTAATTTTCGTCTTCTCTTCCGTTGATAGTTTTTAATTTACAATTTGTCATAGTAGCTGTTTGGGACATTCTATTTACACTTAATTGAATACGTTTTCCTTTAAGGGCGTAAGGCTCTTAAGTTTTTATTTATTTACGAAAGTGTTTACTTGCACAGTTAGTTGCATTGTTTAAATGGTTAACTATACCCATAGTGACTGAACAAAGCATTAAAATATGTATTATTCTTTATTTTTTTACTAATCAATCCATAAATCTTGTATTTTTAAGCAACTATACTTATTAAGAAATCACACAGATATTTTCCAAAAAGTACTTTATTTTGTATCGCATTTGTGTTGAAATGTCCATAATCTTATATTGCGAAAAGTGGCCGAGACACATTTTTTAATTACGCACTCAGATTTAAGAAATCTTTGAGAAAACATGAAATGTGCGAGCGAGAGAGCGGTAGTCAGCGGCAAAATGTGTAAGGACTTTTAATACCTATCTACTTATTGTTTTCTGAGGGAAATCTTATGTTAATGTTAGTAGCCAGCCTCAAGCATGATTTTAAGCAATATCTCAGATAAGAGTATGATGCCACTTACTATCGTACTAAAGGGAAGTTCGTCTTGCTCAGCAGTTAGGATGTTACTTACAAGTTACAATGGAGTTTCGATCAGGCTTAAGACGTCGTATCTGCCAGATTCTAGCTCCAAATATGTCACATCTAATCTGTTCTGGGATAGTTTGCTTAACTAACTTCAATTATGTATTTAGGTAGGTACTTACTCATTCCTATTTATAATAAACTAGCGACCCGCCCCCGCTTCGCTTCGGTGTAGTAAGGAATTTGACACCATACAAAACCTTTCTCTTAAATCACTCTATCTATTAAAAGAAGCCGCATCAAAATCCGTTGCGGAGTTTTAAAGATCTAAGTAAGGACAGACAGCGGGAAGCGACTTTGTTTTATACTATGTAATGTAGTGATTTTTAATTTTAAACAAAATCAAATTGTGTGATTCATCATATAAATGCTTAATAAAACTTTACATCACAAAATATTACTGTATTTAACTATTTCAGGCCATCATTTCATGTTATGTAAGGCTGAATAGGAATACTCATAGCATATTCAAAAGAATTTTTATTCCATTTACGAAACCGCAATCGAATCCCGGAATCCAGGTCGACGATGGTCGCGTAATGGCGTTGGCTTAAATCCAAAAGTCAATTATTGGGCCTGCCCGGGCCGGTGCTCGAACAATTACTCCTCATTTGTGCTGGAACACCTTAAGTGTTTGTTCCCATTGCATCCAGTTTTGAAGGTTGCATGGTCAGTCTTATTACACGACTGCCCAAAAAGGAGTGTATATGTGTTCAGGGTTCCTGTATGTTTGTGAGTATGTGTGTTTCTTATTCCACCATAACTTCTAAAGAAATGGCTCAACGGATTTCGATGTATCGTTAGAATTATTACATCATTCCGAGTGACACTGGCTATATTTTTTTTTTAAAATCAATATGGCGATTTAAAGACGCCATTTTCAAATGTGAAAAAAAAGTTTTTTTCTTCAATTATTACAATATGGGCATCAAATGAAAGGCCTTAATGAGCACATTTCAAAACTATACAATTTGACACTAAAATGTGTGAAATAAAAATAAATAATTTAAAAATATTAAACACAAGACAGCCCTGCCAAAAACGAACTAAGAAGTTAAATAACAAGTGTTATTGCAGCCGAGGAACCTCTTTGATTAAAACTGTTCTAATATGTGTTTTTAATATTTAAAATTATTTTTGACAAGGATTTTACAAAATGTGTTAACAGATAAAAAGTCAACCATAACAAAAATTTGGATCAATTGAAAAAAAAAAACTGTGATAAGAAAAGGTAGGTACTATAATTACCAATATCTTGTCCAAATCCAACAATCTAGCTGAGCTGTAACTAAGTACCTGGTTTGGCACTAGAGGGACAGCAGAACATGTCGCAAAGGAAAACTAGTTTTTTTAGTTATTGAAGTATGTGCTATCGAAAGCCGCCAACTACTGACTGACTATTAAAATATGCACGTTTGTTACAAGCGCTGACAGGCAGTTTCAGACAAACGAGAGACTGGATGAAATAAGTTTTCACTAAAAAAGTCGTCCCGACTCGGCATACTGTGGGAACGCATCGCAACGACTCAGGTGTTGAGCTCCACTCAACGTGGCGTTTTTGGCGTCGTCTCGCCCCTTCAATTTGTGCTGCTCCTCAGCTGCTCGCTTGTTAAGCCTCGAACGAACGGCAGTAATTATTGGTTAAATGATGCAAACGTCAAGTAACGCTCAAGATCAGCAACGCTATCGGATTTCAAGCAAGGAAGTTTTTAATGATCGCATATTTTGTGTCGGAAGTTTAGACAAAATTTCGGGGAAGAAGTTATTACAAATTTTATTCGTTATACCGTTGCTTTCTTAGTAAACGAAAACGTAGAGGTATACAAAGAAAAAATATAATATTTATAGGAAACAAATAAAATGTACAGAAATAAAAGATGACTAAACGGATGTACTACACTAATGATATCATATAATAGGTACGCACTCTAAATAATGGGTCGTACGATGTTACGACGTAATAAAACCTTAAAATTTTGACCGGAAGTGAAAGATTTTCTAAAATTTTCGGTCAATTTAGGTTCCATTATCTTATGATTTGACCCTCGTTCAGCATAAATTTTCCGACAGTGTGCAATGCAAAATGCATTGCACACTGTCGTGATGTCGTATGACGGAGTCAAATTGTCAACAAATACTGTTCAAATCATATATCTTTAAGCAGTTTTTTTTTTAAATGACGTAGTACAGACAACATATTAAAACTTAAACAATAAAACTTAATAATAAGAAGGTACACCATGCTGATGTCAAATCTGAACTATGTTCAACTTTAACTATGTTATTAAACATATTGTAACCAGGTTTATGAGACTACAGCTTCAGAAGACAAGTCCAAAGCAACTTTGATAAGCAATAGGCTAGTTCGTAATTGAGTACACCATAGATCACGACAAAGTCGTCGTCAAGTCGAGCATTAGCCGCACGCGGCGGTCGCAGTAAATCCGTACCGTTGCGGATGAGTTAATGTGATATTAATCTGTAGGGAAAATGCGTTTTACATTGGTTCCTTTTGAAGGACTTGCCGAAATCGCCAAAAGCGTTGTGTTGGTTTTAGGTGTGGCGTTTTTTGATGGTGTGTCCT